>OZ010614.1:49408974-49416474 GCA_963932145.1 Acanthosepion lycidas
ATATATATATATATATATATATATATATATATAAGCGTTTCACCCCAAGCAAGGCGGGAAGCCACTAGCACGCAAGGGTTTACAAGGGGTTACAGACAGTTGGAGCTAGAGCAAAGAGGAGTGATAGAGGAAAGGATGAAGAGAAGGATAGGGGATAGATCAGTGCATCTAAAGACGTCGATTGACATTACATTTGAATAGTTGGAGATTATAACTATCAGGGATACAAGACATGGGGAGTGAGTTCTACAGGCGAGAAGTGCGAGACATGAAGCTATTGGAGTAGAAGTGACGGCTACATTTCACAGCTTCGACTGATTGTAATATAGAATCCCCCCCCCAACTTTGTTTCCCTACTTAGAAACCGAATAGAAAACAAATCAGTCAAACAATTAAATAGTGGTTATCTACACAGGCATATTTTTTAGATTTATTTACATTCTCTGGGCTATAAATATAGAAACAAACGTGACCATAAAGTGAGGGACCAGTTTATATATTGATTATAATATAGAATTGATCCCCCACTATTTTAAAATTAGAAAACGAATAGGAAACAAATCAATCAAATACTGATTAGTTAGACTTATTTACGTTCTCTGGGCTATAAATATAGATACTGCCGTGGCCATAAAGTGAGAGATCAGTTTATATATTGATTTTAATATAGAATTCATCCTCCACTTTGTTTCCAAATTATAATTTCTTGTTTGTTTATCAAATTCTGAACTCTTCTCCCCCAGCTATGGGTTAATTAGTAAGACTTGTATCAATAAATCATTATTATCTCAAAAATAATTCTTACAATGGAAACATATTTTCTGGCTGTAAATTAACCTAGAGAGTGTTGATAAGCCGTAAAAAACGAACCCAGCCCTGTGATTGAAATTGCACATACCTAACTGTTTGGAAACCGTCGATGGTTGTTCAAGCACGAAGTCACAAGTCATCGTAACCGAGGGTTTGAGCTCACTGGTCTTGTTCAGATTGTTGATCGCGCCAGAATAATGCTCTCCCAGAAGTTGTAACAACAGTGTAGACCACAGGTGAGCAACTCTGTGGGAGCTGGACAACTCACAACTATGCCTGAGCAGAGAGAGAGAGAGAGAGAGAGAGAGAGAAAGAGAGAGAGAGAGAGACTTGTTTTCTCAACACGTTGGCTCAAAAGTGTTGCCTCTCTTATCCCACTTTTCTTTCGTTTTCCATTGTTAGTTAACAGGTCTATGGTCATCTACCTCCGTTTCACGAAAAGTTCAAACCCTGGATATATATATATATATATATATATATATATATATATATATATATATATATATATATATATATATTAGGTTGGTGCAAAAATAATGTCGGTTTTTTATGTTAAAAAATACGTCAAAACCGATATTATTTTTGCACCAAGCTAATATATATATATATATATTATTGTTATGCGTTATTTACATATGCACAAATATATAAGTAAATGTTCTGTTTATAATAAACAGTATTAATAACATTTACTGACCTGAACGTCCGAGAAATTTCATAGAAAATATGAGTAAATGTTGGTAATAGTGTTTATTATAAACAGAGCATTTACTTAAATATATGTGCATATATAAATAACGCATAATATTAAAATGTATTGTTAGGTTGGTGCAAAAATAATGACGTAATAATGTCGTTTTTTGCCGTTAAAAATACGTCAAAAAACGACATTATTACGTCATTATTCTTGCACCAACCTAATAATATAAATGTCGAACTTTTTCATCTATCTATCTATCTATCTATCTATCTATCTATCTATCTATCTATCTATCTATCTACTAGCTTAAAAGACGCCCTATCGGGCGCCATTTAATCAGACTCCTGCGGGGGGCTCTTGATTGGGCCGTCATCAAAATAGCTAGGGAGGAGTAGATGCGATAGGCAACAATAAACTACAGAAGAACTCAAAATCGATTGCTGCATTTAAGTATTAAGATTACCTTTGAAAAGTTCAACGATAATTCTTCTGCCGCTACTTAATTTATAGGCAGTTTGATGCACGTAGGTCCTTACTTTCCGTACAAACAACTACTTTATTTCATGGTTGACTTTTGCTGGATTTCGCAATTTATTTCGATTATTCCTAAATTTATGTCCAAGTTATAAAAATTGTTATCGTACAAAAACTTCGTCGCAAAAAATCACGTAAAAATCGCCGATAACAATTATTGAAAACTTGGGAGTCTAAAATTTCAGGATTGTGGGGATTGGATGGAATGTTTTTAATTTGTTTACGGAGTCGGCCTGTTTTTAAAATGGTAGGATATTTTGGGCTACGGCCTCTAGGAGTAAAGTTGAAAAAGAGAGATACACTTATATATATATATATATATATATATATATATATATATATATATATATATATATATATATGTTTCATTAAAAACGACAGACAAGGTACTACAGTTAAGCTTTTTATTTAATTCTTCTTCTGTTCTAACAAGAGCTTTCTTTTCTGGACAAAGGGTGTGTAAGAACCGTCCATGTGTTTTCTACTAGTATGTTCCTACACAAATATATTAACTGCATCCACCTGCAAAAAAAGATTAAAAATAATGGAAGCTTTAATAATAAAAAAGAAAAATCAATTCTTAACAATATTAACTACGAACAAAGCCACAATGTGCTAACCGTATTCGGAAATTAAAAACATCCCTACCACACACTAAGACATACGCAGAACGCACACACTCGATTAAGCTGAAAAATCGAATCATCCTTGATAATGGCTAAATGTATAGCCGAAAGCGCTCGGAAATATAAATCATTAAAAATTAAATAAAAAGCTTAACCGTAGTACCTTGTCTGCCGTTTTTAATGAAACATGCATAAAGGAAGGATTGCTGTCTAAATATAAACTATATATATATATATATATATATATATATATATATATATATATATATATATATATATTCGACTCTCCCATCGTCTTCGGCGTATCAGGTTCAAGATCTCAGTTCCTAGGAACCGACAGCTCGACACCATGTGATTTGATTATAAGTCGTGAAGTTTTTGTGCTGAACCATTCACACTTTTTAAAGGTCCCCAAACGACCCTCCGAAGGGTTTAAATTAAGAGTTGTCCTTCTTCTAGACCAGTAGCCACCCAAGGCTATAGAACACAGTCTGTCCTGCTATTTTACCGATAGCTTGGAGGAGAAGAAGAGGATTCATACCTTTCCCAAGGGTATCAGCACGTAAGTGAATGTAATGGATTCGACTGGTATTCGAACTCGGCTCTCCGATTCCTCAATCCGAGCCATTAATAGAATAATAACTTTTTTCGGGGTAATAAATTAAAAAAAAAAAAAAAAATCCATTACTTCTTAGAAGTTGCTTTGTTTGCATTAGGATACAAAACTGAGCAGATATGAATGTTTCCAGAAAAATTTGCGTTTATAAGGCACTATTCAACTTTACTTGGTCTAAATTACGTCGGATCTAACGACGTTTACCCCTACCAATGGGGACGCAGGTTCGAACCCTGCCAGAGAGCGCATATGTTTCTTTAATAAGATTTCTGGAATATTCAGGACGGTAGACAAAAATAAATAAATATACTGTTTAATAAGTAAACAAAGCGTCTACTCAAATATGGGCATCCACTAAAAATAATGTTTAAGTGATAAATTGTTTGAAAAATACTTACAAAATTTTTATAAGGTTCGTACCCAACATTCAGTCAGTTAACTATCATATGTAAGACACATGCCTGTTTCGAGTCTTGACTGACGAGGCAGAACATTTTCCCGCAGTAGGTTGCCATTTCCTTCTGTAGTAGACTGGTTGTCAATCTAGGGTTATAGAACTGTCTGTCCAGCTATTTAGCTCATAGCCGATGAGAGGAGAGATTGATTCATACCATTCCCAAGGTTACTTGCAAGTAAGTGAGTGAAAACAGACCCGACTGTAATTCGAAAACCGGCTCTCCGATATCTTATTTTGAGCCCATAACACACAACTCATTTTGATATACAGGATGCTGCTCTACATATCTCATGGAGGGAGCACCGCCCACCCCACCTAAAAAAGGGACACCTATAAAACCATCTGCCTTCCATCTCAGAGGTCATCCGAGAACGAAGAACCCAGTTTGCAGGGTAAATTCCTGCAGAAATATGAATTAACTGATCAGGCATGTGCTTCCTTGGACGCCAAAACACAGACGCAGGATTATAGGTCGATCCTTTCAAAACTGACATGCAGGATTATCTGATGACAGAGGACGTGTACCAGGGGGATATGCCAGTTTCAATGAATGTTCGTGATGACTGGAGAGAAGGAATCAGGAAAATTCATGAAAACCTGGTACAATCTGTTATATATATATACATATATATATATATATATATATATATATATATATATATATATATATATATATATATATATTAAGACATTTTTATGTTTAACGTTCTTTTTATAGATACAAGTATTTAAGTAAATGCTCTGTTAAACAACATTTACCGACCTGAATGTCTGAGAAAAATAAAAATAAAATATAAAAAGAATGTTAAACATAAAAATGTCTTAAAATAATTGTCGGACTTTGTCCATTTCATAATGTGTGACATCATATATATATATATATATATATATATATATATATATGAAGAAATATAGTTTTAAGGTGCGGTATATTTATGGGATAAAATGCTAATTATCAGAGATAGAGCGTATATATATATATATATTTATATATATATATATATATATATATATATATATATTATAGAAAAAAAAGAAAAAACACTAAGATATATAATCCGGTGTTCTTATTGATATTTTTATTTTCACAAAACAGTGCCCAATGTAAATTTACAGAGCACAAATATTATAAATTAACTGATTTAAAAATATGGTTCCTTCGCTGCACAGGAATTACCATGTTTCAAAAACTGAAACTAAAAACTTCAAATTTAATTATATAATTAAATTAAAAGCATTAGTTCTGTATCATCATCAAGCGGATTTTGGAATATATATATATATATATATATATATATATATATATATATATATATATATATATATATATATATATATATATCCGTTGATATTATAAGAAGTTTCATCTGCCCTTTGACAGGTCTTTTTCTTTTCTTTTTTTTTACAGCGAGGTTCACCCTGTTATACTCCCCACATATCCCCATAAACTGTACTTCTTACTTTGTAATCCTCTACCTCGAGTGGCTCTTGGGTCTTGTTCAGGGTGAAAATCATTGTAATACACACACACATAATCGGGGTAGAGGGTTACAGAGTAAGGGGTACAGTTTATGCGGATATGTAGGGAGGATAACGGTTAACTCTAGACTTGAACATGCTAAGATCGGGAAAACATCCTATTGGGAATCGGTTCGTGGGAAGAAGCTGTTCGAGTGGACCTTACATCTCACCAATGGAATACGAAGGGAATGAAGGTGGTTCGCTACAATGTGAGTAGCATGGCAGGTGTTAGCTGTGAAGTTTAAAACTGGTGGAATTACGGAGCGTAGTTCGCCTGAACACTCTCCCTGTGAATAGCGATAGAGTGGTGAAAGGCTTGCGGCGTTTCGTTTGGGAGAAACTGGTTGAAAGGAGGAAAATAATTCGTCACCTACAACGACGCGGCGACACCTATCGAGACTGGAAAGTGAGGACTGGACAGCTCCCGCCTAAATGTGACAGCCGTACTCCACTTTTAGACCTGATCTGGCTCTTGCGAAGGCATAGGATAGCACGAGGAATCAGATGCTTACTAGAGCGGTTCAGGGAATCGACCATTTTTCAAGCATCTTTAGCGATGGATCGTTTGTATGGGTTCCAACTGAGGTCTGGTTTAAGACGCCCAAGGTACGGATTGGTGATAGTTCTGGATCCGGTCGGCGATGATGGAATACCACCAATTTGCCTTTCGAGGCATTGAATGTAACCAGTCGGTTTTTCCCCTCTGGCAGATTCAGGTTAGAGGAGGAATCAGTTGCCATCTAGAGTTTTGCATTCCCTTGTATCATTAACATAGATATTCTCAAATGATCGGAGTATTTATGTAAAGTAGAAAGAAGATTGAACCGAGAGGCGACCCCTTGAGGACTCCTGCGTTGTATGGCCTATTTTCCATTGGTCAGAGTTCGAACCGACACGAAACAAAGTAAATGATACGTAATCATTAAAAGCTTTTCAAATATTGAGTAATATTTTCAAATGAATCAAGGGAGGTAATTGCAGGTAACTCAACGAATAAAACACACAACTAGAACAGAGACAAGAGATAACTGTTACTTGGAATCTAAAAAATTCTAAAAATGTTCCTCGTTTTTGTCAAGGCTGAAAATGGATGTAATAGTTTATTGCATTTATTACTGTCTTGGCGGAAAAGATAAGGAATTTTTTAAATAATTTAAAAAAAAACCCAGTATCACCTCATACAAGGCAATAAAGTCACTAAGACCCAAGGGGGTTACAGAAATAGGAACAGAAACATTAATAATGAAAGAGTAATCAGGAGAACAGTAGATAGCGATTGATATTGCATTTAAATTTTTTCAGATTAAATTGGGCTGCAAGGCATGGAGCTGGAAGCGAGGAGTGTGATAAAAGAAACTTTTATAATAGAATTTATACTTACGAAGTATTTATTGAAAAGACAAAGAGAAGAAACTTTGCGACGGTGGGCAACTGATTGAAGCTGATCCACCAATAATAATGATCGGAGTATACTCTTAGACAGATCATTTATTTAAAGTAGAAAGAGGGTTGGGCTGAGAGGCGACCCCATGGGCGACCCCTTGGGAGACGCCTGCATTGTATGACCTATTTTCCATTGGTCAGCGTTCGAGCCGACACGAAGCAAAGTAAATGATACGTAATTGTTAAAAACTTTTCAAATATTGTGTAACGTTTTCAGATGAATCAAGCTAGGTAGACGGGTTGTAGGGTGGAAAGTAATTTGTCACCGGCAAGGACGCGGAGACTCATTTGCACTCTATCGAGACTGGAAAGTAGTACTCCATTTTCGGCTCGATCAGGCTCTTGTAAAGGTAGAGGATACCAAGAGAGGTCAGGTACTTACTGGGAACTGACAGTTTTCCCAAGATCTTTAGCGATGGATCGTATGTACGAGTTCCACTTGAAGTCTGGGATGAGTTTAAGGCCCGATAGGTGCTCAAGGTACAGGGCCTCTCTGAGGGAACATCAATTCATTCGATTGGTGATAGTTTTTCATCCGATCGGCGATGCTTAAATGTCATAATAAATATAAGATGTTCAATAACTTGGACCGATTTTAAATGTGAATTAAGTTTAAGCATCAAATGATTTTTTTGTCTTTTTCTTTCAGATTTAACAACTTAAGTCTTTGGCAATTTCAACCATGAAAAGATTAACAATCAAACAACGTGTTAAGAGATATCGAAACCTCGTGGCGAAATTAGAAGACACTATATGAATAAGAGATGGACGTATAAAATGCGTAGCATATTTG
>OZ010614.1:49421474-49491474 GCA_963932145.1 Acanthosepion lycidas
ATAGGATGCAGGTTCGAATCCTGTCAAAGGACGAATATTTTCTATGAAAATTTCTCGGACATTCAGGCCGGTAAATGTTATTTAATACTGTCTTTCATAAATAAATTGCCGGACTTTGTCCATTTCTTAATGTATGACGTCATTTGTTTACATTTGATACACCATGAGCAGTTATGAATGTATGAGATTCATGGAAGATTGAAGTTTATAAGCAGTAAATTCGACCTTGCCAACTGGGCTTGACGAACTAGATGCCTACTTGCTCTTGCAGTTATTTTTCGCAGACGGGCACTTCCTGATTACGATACCGTCATGCCAAAGATCTGCCATTTACAAATAACTGTTAACCATGTTTACCGTAGTCTCTGAATATGGAATCCAGTGAAGTCCGTAATCTCTTCAATATCAAAGTTTGGCAGTATAGATTCGGAGAAAGTAGCGGCTGTTAATTCTTTAAGTCTTCGATATCAGGTTGGCAGTGGAGATATTTTGGGAGAAAAAACAAAATGGCCGCCTTTATACACGCATTGAATATTTTGAGCATTCTGATTGGTTAACCCTTCTATTGGTGAACTATAAAATGAGTCAGCTCATTTTGACTGGCTCGCTAGTACACATATATCCAAAAAACTGTAACAATAACTAGTTGACGTACCCGATTATTTCTGGGAAAGCGGATGTTACCCCCAGTTCCCTTTCTCACACCCTTTCTTCGGTTATCCGAAAGTAACAGTTCAAAATAAGTACAGGGTGACCCCAAAAACGGGAACTTTTTAACAATCCAATAAAACCAAGAGTGATGGAAGAAAAATATTTTATTCATAGTAATTGAAACCTTAAAATATGCCATTTAAGAAACAATGATGGAATTTTCATTTTTTAAAAATTACGTCCTGTAGATGGCGTCCTCCTGTACGAATGCATTCTTGAAATCTGCTGTTGAGATTCCTCATTGACTGCTGCAACATCTCAGCTGGGATACTGTGAATTTCATCTTGAATTCTCTGGCAGATCCAGTCTCTTCAAAGTTATTAATCCAGCATTTTATCGCGTTTTTTGATGGAACAGCACCATGACGTCCTAAGTTGTAAAAACGTAGGAACTCCCTCTGTGCAGCTGTCAAACTATCACCGTTTTTATAAAACATTTTTATGGCTAACGCACGCTGTTGTCGGTTCCACTGATCCATGGTTACTAAAATGGCGAAATGTTTACTTGATCAAGTTCACTGTCTCGCAGTGTTGCCACTTGCTCATGTCTGGTAATATGCACTTCAAAAATTCCCGTTTTTTGGGTCACCCTGTATTACTGAAAAGGGCCTTTGTGCGTTCACAGAGAATACCCAAGTACCGCCCCTAGGGTTTCTGGGGGAAATAACAATAAGTTATGAATAGTTTCACCTACTGCAAGGAAAGTTGGTTCTCTGTGACGCGACAGGAAGTTTTTCTCGCCCGAGTCCATCATTCAAATCTATAAATCAACCATTCGCCCTTGCATGGAATACTGCTGCCATATATGGTCTGGAGCCCCGGCTTTTCGTCTTAAGGTCCTCGACAAAATCCAGTGACGGATATGCAATGTGGTTGGCCCTGATCTATCTTCTCGTCTACAGTCACTTTCTCACAGACGTGCCATTGCTTTTCCTCTGTCTTTTCTACAAATACTTTCACTCTAACTGCTCCGACGAGGTACTTTCTTCGCTGGTTCCCAAACTGTATGAATTTAAACGTGCCACTAGGCTAGCATCTCGGGCCCACCCTTTCGAAAGTGTTAAATGTAACCGTCTCTTCTACTCCAATAGCTTCATGTCTCGCACTACCCATCTGTGGAATTCCCTTCTTCTTACTTGCTTCCCTGATAGCTATAATCTTCAAATATTCAAATGCAATGTCAATCGGCATCTCCAGATGCCTTGATCTAATTCCCCGTCCTTTCCTCTACCATGCCTCTTTGCTCTTGCTCCCACTCTCTGTAACCCCTTGCATGCTAGTGGCACTTCCACCTTGCTTGGGTTGAAATGCTTAAAAAAATAAAATAAAATAAATAAATAAATAAAAAAAATTAAAAAAAATAAAAATCGTAAAGCGACTTACGTAATAACAGGCAAATCAGTTATCCGAAAGTGACAATTCCAAGTAAGCATTCCGGAAAAGGGAATATAGCCCTTAGGGTTGCTACTGTTAAAATAAATTTAAAATTTGCCAGTTCCACCTGGGGCATCGAGGAAGAATAGATTTCATCTTTCATCTTCAGTGCTCGAAATAATCATCTTAAAAACACCCAGTTGGTTCTCCATTAGACTGTGTTCGTTATCAGCTGTATACACCGTTATTTCCTCAGTGTCATAGCTGATCTCCCGCATGTACTCAGATGCGGAATTGTTTACTGCCTGCTCAGGGTGAGGTAGGCCAAATGCGGCAATTCCTTGGCCTCCCATAGCTTGCAGACGGGTATCTAGGTCAACTAATGCCTCATTGTAAATGGCATCATTGAACGTGACAATCTCCGCTGAGGTTTGCCTTTGAATCTTTCGTAAGGTGTCCCCTGCCTTGCTGTTTTTTGTGGGTCGCCTAAAACTTGAGAATCTCACCCAGTCCACATGTCATCAACATGATGGAACATAGCTGGCGCAGTTGACTTGGTGCTCTGCTGACTGCTGCCTCCTCCAGTGTCTGGTCCCAATGGTCATCGTCCTCCAGTAGTCCAGGTCTGGCGCAGGCTTCTCTGTAGGTTGTACATAGTTCTCCATTATATCCTCGCAGATCTGTGAATGATGCAGGACCTCTAACAGTGTACAACAGCAGACGTAGAGAGGAGCACATTTGCTGATTGGACTTCACAGCGTACACTCGTCCGATGGCCCTGCTTCTGAAGACAGCATTTTCTTCCCAGCCCTCAACTTGTACTCCTTGCTTGCGCCTGCTCCATCTATTGTGTGCCCAGGTGTAGTAGATGGAAACCTCATCATACAGTAGTTTTCGTGCAAACACATCTCTTTGGCATAAATTGAAGAACGCTGTCAAAGTGGTTTCGGGTGTATTTTCAACTGCGTTTCTGGCTGCATCTTATGTGAAACATACATGCTGGCCATTTTCAAAATGGGTAGCTAGATTCATCGCTGTTGGATGACGCTCGTGGATTTCTAAGCCCAGGATGTGCCACATTGTCCTCGTTAGAGGAAATATATCTACCCAGCTGAGAGATTATATATAGATCTCAACAATGAATAGTGTGAAAGTTTTAAAAAAAACATTTCTTTATTAATTTAAAAAAAAATTTCAGTTTCGCTTTTCGTCGCGATTCAAATTGATAGCGTCTAGTTAAACCGGCGTAATTAAAAGTAAAACTTAATGAGGAAGGGTACGTGGCTCATGCCGATTAAGGACCTTTGGATTTTTTTTAAGAAGGATCTCTATTTCCACAGCTAGATATTTTTTTTTTTTTTTACAAAGACGGTATATAGCACGAAAGTGCTCTTCAAAGAGGTTGCTATTACACAGACAACAACAACGATAACCACGATATGTTTTTTAGAGGCGGGTTGAAATATGAGCTTAGGTAAAGTTTCTATTCGCAAATAAGCTCAGAAATGTTATTTTACATTTAATTCCCCCAAATGGATAGAACCAATTTCTTTGTATTTAATAAATACCAATATGGCGTAATTTTAAACTAATTAATTTTTTTGCAAAGTAAACACCCCACGGAGATTGGATTCAAAGAAAGATTATGCTGAAAGAATGTGTTAAATAAAGATTTTATTTAGAAAATAACCTGAATTTCTTTTAGATATTGTCCTCTAACTTCTTAAAATCGAACAAAATTGTTCAGGTTTTATCACACTGTAGACATATACACATTGATTCCTACATTGGTCAGGGAGCGTTGGAAAACTGCAGAGGGTACTGTAGAATTCGCCTGGGATTGTCGAAACTAGATGTCTACTTGCTCTTGCAGTTATTTTTCGAAGATGGCCATATCTCGATTGTGATGCTGGCATATCAAAAACCTTCTATTTATAAATAATTTGTCTCACAGTGGAGATGCGCACTCTAAATCGTTTTGATAGCTTTGTGCAGCCTTCTCCATTATTATAGGCTTCAACTACACCTTTTGCATACACAATGAATTATATTGGTTGACTGCACTATACACAGCTTATCAAAAAAAAAAAAAAAAAAATGACAAGGTGTCATTTTGATTTTAACACGGTCACCAAAAATTATTTACACTGGCAACCATGTTGAACAAAAATACAGAGTGTAAATGTAAGGGTTCGCTTACTTTTGCCCATCTTAATTTTTCATTAATATTTTTATTCCAGCTTGATAGAAAGAATTGAAAGTTGTTTTAAGTCATTTAATAAAGGTTTTTTTAATGAATAAATAGTCTAATTAAGATTTATCTGGGGAAAAGACAATTTAAAAAAATATTATCTTAAGTATTCACTTACTTTTGCGCAGCACTATATATATATATATATATATATATATATATATTTGGTTGGATTGATGTGAGTTTCACGCTTTTGCGATCGTACGATCGCAAAAGCGTGAAACCCAGGGTTACAAACTCACATCAATCCAACCAAATATGCTCGCTCTATCTCTGATATTGAGCGCTTTCTAATAAGTACCGCGCATATAATATATAAATAATTATATATATATATATATATATATATATATATATATAGATATTTTATAGTTTTATAGTTTATTTCTTTCATTTTTCTTTCATAATATTCAAATTTAGGAATACGTTTTCACAGCGTCGCAAACGTGGTGACAACGTGACCATGTTTAAAACGGAACGCTGATCGCATAAAACTTTTAGTTATCTGTTTGGATATGTCTTGTTCTTGTGTCCATCGTTTTTGTCATGTTAAGTTTGATAATGTTATTTATATTTTATATTTTATATTGAATATGTCCTGAAGATGGTTTATTGACCGAAACGTCCGACGTCGACATATTAACATTAAAACAGCATTATTGCATATAAGGATTTTTGTTTGTTTTTTCCCGTATATTTTTCTTCATATATATATATATATATATATATATATATATATATTATATAATATATATATATATATATATATTAGATTGGTGCAAAAATAATGTCGTTTTCTCACATAGTAACATATGTGAAAGAACGACATTATTTTTGCACCAACCTAATATATATATATATATATATATATATATATATATATATATTAGATTGGTGCAAAAATAATGTCGTTTTCTCACATAGTAACATATGTGAAAGAACGACATTATTTTTGCACCAACCTAATATATATATATATATATATATATATATATATATATATATATATATTTATATATATATATTAGATTGGTGCAAAAATAATGTCGTTTTCTCACATAGTAACATATGTGAAAGAACGACATTATTTTTGCACCAACCTAATATATATATATAAATATATATATATATACACTGAATAAAAGAAACATAAAATAACAAATAATAAAAAAAGAAATCTCAAGAAATAAAAGTAAAAACAAATGCAAAAATAAATAAGCATATATATATATATATATATATATATATATATATATATATATATATATATATATATGACGAACTACAGCCCAGAACTACAGGAATTAAATATTATATATGCACACGAAGGAGTGGTGAAATGTTCTGATCAAATAATTAAACACTGGATTTTCTGGTAGGGAAGGGCGACTTAGTCCAGCCGAAGACTTTTCAGCACCTCTCCGAAAGCGCGCGCGGTCACACACACGCATGCGCACACGCATGCGCACACGCAAACAGAATCAGGTTGGCCCACCTATTCTTCTTCTTTTTTCCTCTTCAAAACACACATCCAACCTACGAACTCCCCACCTTCCACATAACGTTGATTTTTCGAGGGGAACGGGGAACGGACGGGAATGTACCACCCCGCACTTTTTCTCGCCCGGTGACGGCAATACAGCGTGGGAACGTTTTTCTCCAAGTCACCAGAAACATATTTATTTGGAACTAACAGACGACATAGAGGTAGAGGCGATGATGCTGCAGACATTGGAACGATCGCAGTCAAATCCTATACCACTGCCTTTCTCTAAAATGGGTCGAATGTGCATGGATGCGAATGCGGGGAGCTCTGATGACATGTTGCTTGGTCTCTGTAACACTTCTCTATCTATCTATCTATCTATCTATCTATCTATCTATCTAAGTATGTCAATATCTATCTATCTATCTATCTATCTATCTATCTATCTCAGTATGTCAATATCTATCTATCTATCTATCTGTCTATCTCTTCATATCTCAGTCTAGTCATATCTATCTATCTATCTATCTATCTATCTATCTATCTATCTATATATATATATATATATCTTTATATCTCAGTCTGTTCATTATCTATCTATCTATCTATCTATCTATCTATCTTCATATCTCAGTCTGTTCATATCTATCTATCTATCTATCTATCTATCTATCTATCTATCTATCTATCTATCTATCTATCTATCTATCTATCTATCTCTTCATATCTCAGTCTAGTCATATCTATCTATCTATCTATCTATCTATCTATCTATCTATCTATCTATTCATACCTCAGTCTAGTCATATCTATCTATCTATCTATCTATCTATCTATCTATCTATCTCTTCATATCTTAGTCTAGTCATATCTATCTATCTATCTATCTATCTATCTATCTATCTATCTATCTATCTCTTCATATCTCAGTCTAGTCATATCTATCTATCTATCTATCTATCTATCTATCTATCTATCTATATATATATATATATATATATATATATATATCTTTATATCTCAGTCTGTTCATTATCTATCTATCTATCTATCTATCTATCTATCTATCTATCTATCTTCATATCTCAGTCTGTTCATATCTATCTATCTATCTATCTATCTATCTATCTATCTATCTTTTTGCAAAGTATTTTGTTTGATATTTTGTTGACAGACGAAATCTCTGTCTAAATGTTAACAGGTCATAAATATTTCCTTCTCAAGAACAATGGCAAACGTTCTCCATTGGCAAACCGACGCTCTTCTTCGCTTTCTTCGTTGCAAGAATTCTGGACGAAAAGAATTCGGTCTCTTTCACTAAACGCTTAACCGACTTCTGTGTCTGTGTGTGCGGCTAAATTTACAAGACCAGAGATTAAATCATTCAAATAAAATTAAAATAAAAAAAAAAAAATGAAAGACAAGTCAAAACGAAAATTAACTATATTTTAAACAAAAAAAAGAAAAAAAAGAAAGTTATCTCAAATAATGTGTTAAATATTAAATATCGCATATTAAGTGCTGGGGCTAATAAAATAGTGTTCTATGTATTATTATTATTATTATTATTATTATTATTATTATTATTATTATTATTATTATTTTCTTTGCTTTCTGGCGTTTACACATTTCTTTCCGGGTCCCACCCAGGGACCTAAGGTTAGAAATGGCATCATGACACTTTCCACTGACAAAAAAAAAAAAAAAATTACATAGATAGAGCCCTTCGTAAAGTGTGGGCTGTACTTGTCAGAACAATTTTTTGTATATCTTTGAGGCATGGACTTCCAGGAATCCCGGCAATTAGTCTACTGGAATCTTTTCCAACCAGTCCTAGGGTTCCAACTACAACAGGGATTGTTGATGTTCCCATATGCCACATTTTTGAGATTTCTATTTCAAGGTCTTTGTATTTTGACAGCTTTTTTATTTATCTTCAAAGATACATTGCAGTCAGCAGGGACTGCCATATCAATAAGGAGGCACGGTTTGTGGTCTTTAATAAAAATATCTGGGTGGTTGGCCTTGATTGTTCTGTCAGTGTGAATTGTGTAGTCCCATAGAATTGTAACAGGTCCTATCTCCGTAACCGGGTCTGGGTGGTGTTCATACCAGTTTCTTTCAGTTTCCTTCCCGTAGAAGTTGCAGATTTTCCAGTGCAGATATTGGCCCACTCTGTCATGTCGGGTTTTATATTCAGTGGGTGCCAACATCGTGCAACCTGATACAAGATGATCAATCGTTTCTGGATATTTATCACAGAATCTGCATTTTGGGCTGACACAATATTTTAGTATATGTGCTTGATAATTCCTAGTTAGCAAGCATTGGTCCTGCGCAGCAAGGATAAAACCTTCAGTTTCCGCTTTCAACCCTGCACTGCGTAGCCACTGATGGGTACGGGTTTTGTCTACATCAGCTTGTTTGATACGGGCAGAGTATTGGCCATGAAGCGGTTTATCTTGCCATCGCTTCTGTATCTGGTCGGTTGCATTCGTCTTTGCTGTCTTTTTAAAGTATTTTGCAGTTTCAGCCGGTGTATTGTGCATCTCTACGCCCATTTGAAACTCCATTTTGAAATCTATTATTATTATTATTATTATTATTTACAGAGGGAAACAGCGAGTAACCTTAATCAACTAGTTAGTGTAAACGAATGGCAGAACATTGATTGAGAGGCATGGTAAGGAGGACCCAAAATATAGGAAGTTGTGGAGAGCCATGATTATCCAGTAACTGAGAGGAAACGGCCCATATAATTATTATTAAGACAAAGGCCCGTGAAAATTTCATGGTTTTCCTATTTTCATTCTCTGGTGAAACTAAATTCTTCACTTAATAATTGAATAAGCTCATGGCGAATTCTACGTCAATAAAATATCCGTAGACATTCCCCCATCGCAGCGTTAAATATTCGAGCTTAACAAAATATTGCAATAACAGCCATAAGTATGAATTAAAAGAATTAACCGGATACAAATGAAAAGATTTTAAATTGAAAACTTTTTCCATTTCACTGAAACAGACGTTAAAAACTTCTGCCCTCCCTTCTTTCTTTTTTTCTTTCTTTCTTTCTTTTTCTTTTTTGAAAACGAGTCGTGTCTTTTCTCCTCTTTCCAAGCGCGAAAAACCAGAATAGTCCATTATTTTTGTGGCATTGGCGGGACGTAACGGTCGTGCGAACTAACGAATTGGAGCTCCTGGCGCGAATGACAAGCAGTACAGCGTGCCGTTTCTAAATTTCTGGCGGAGTGAATTACGTAATGGTGCTGTTTTTTATTTATTTATTTATTTTTTTTTCTTCTCACTGACGGTGTCCGACTGACCCTACTATACTCCGTAGTCAACAAAATAAAAAAAAACAAACAAACAAGGAACATCCGCGAAATTAAAAATATAAAATGGCGACTATTTACCCATCGCACGCTCGCGCGCGCACACACACACACACACACACACACACACTATATATATATATATATAAACAGAGCATTTACTTAAATATTTATATCTATAAAAAGAATGTATAAACATAAAAATGTCTTAAAATAATTGTCGGACTTTGACCATTTCATAATGTGTGACGTCATTTGTTTACATTTGATACGCCATGAGCAGATATGAATGTACGTGAGAGATTTGGAAGATTGAAGTTTAAAGGCCGTAAATTCGACCTTGCTAACCGAACCGTACTCTGTAGCCAAATCGGTTAAGACGCATCAACCTAAATGACGGTCCCGTATAGGATACAGGTTCGAATCCTGTCGTACAACGAATATTTTCTATTAAAATTTCTCGGACATTTAGGACGGTAAATGTTATTTAATACTTTTTATTATAAACAGAGCTTTTACTTAAATATTTGTATCTATAAAAAGAATGTATAAACATAAAAATGTCTTAAAATATATATATATATATATATATATATATATATATATATATATATATATATATATATATATATATATATATAAAAGGACAAAATGGCCGTCCAGTGCTATAATTAATACAGATATAAAATTTGTCACTTAGCTGATTGATTGCAGAGTTTCGTAGACGAACCTTTGTGTAATCGTTCGATCCACTCGTCAGGAGATATCAACAAATGTCAGTCAATTTTCTTTTTTTTCGTTAATTTCGTATTAAGTTTAATAATAATAATAATAATAATAATAATAATAATAATAATGACAATAATAACTTATGCACTTTTTTATTGGTGTTAAGTGAATTTTTCTTCTTTGTGTGCATGTGTGCTTATGTCTATGTATATGTGTGCGTGTGTGTTCGCGTGCGTATGCAATGTATGCGCACGTATCTTCATATGTGTAAAATGTCTTTTCATAATTGTATTGCCCTCTTATGCTTTCTCATTATTTCCTTTTCTTTTCTTTTTTCCACAATGTTTCAGCCCCGAGTGTCAAATGATGATGTAACAATCTTATATCCAGTGTCACAGATGACTTAAATTTAGGCTAATTTTCCAGAAGATTTTATAAACTTTTTGTAAATATAGGTGTATTCCGTTTATTTATATCTTGTTTAAATGACAATATTTTTTAATGCTTAAATGGCAAAGGAAATATTTGTTTAAGGTATGGATCACAAACTTGGACATTATCTGTTCATCTTGAAAGATTGGAATATATACAAATCTACTTGGAAAAATCCAGAACATCAGGCGTCCTGGGTAAGACGATAAACTGCATCTGCGTCCTGGGTAAGACGATAAACTACGTCCAACAGCAAGGCCTCTGATCAGGAGGTTTTGAGGAGCGTGGAACCACCTCTTAATTGCTGGTGTTCCCAGGTCCACCCTGACCCGGGGTGGTAGCACCTGTTAAGGTCCCAAATATGGGCAAATAGTTGAACCCACAACCTGACTCAAAACACTATGAAAGTGTAAAAATAGATTTTAATACTCGAAATACTTTAAAAAATTAGTATCAGCAATAAATATTTGAAGAAAGAAAATATTACCAGAAATAAAAATCTTGTCAGCATTAAAATAACCCATTGAGGTGTTGATATGCCACAAAACAAACCAAACTATATATTTAAAAAAAAAAAGGAAATTTTGTCGGTATTAAATAACCCAGTGCGGTTGATATGTCATAAAACAAAACAAACCTAACCAAACCAGAACATCAGTTGGAGATCCTATGCACTGCTTAACACAATTTATGTAGAAATGAGAGCAATCTCTCTTAAGCTCAAACAAAAATGATTACAGTTTGCTGGCCACTGGCACCGAGCGGACAGTGAAATAGTTGCATCCTTACTCCTATAGCATCCTTCTGGAAGTGTCTTCTCACGAAACTTGACTTTGCCAGACACCATGGCTCGGGACTCAGGGTTGGACATTGGGGATCTGGGGACAGCAATGCAGGACCGAACAGTGTTAAAAGGGATTGTCAATGGAGTTCCGACCAACCTTAGGGATGTCAAAGAATGATGATGATGATGTTGGCAGCAAGTATTCATCCAAATAAGTTTGTTAAAAAAAACAAGCGACAAGGTTTAACCTTTTACCCCCATTTTTATCCAATTTTCGAATGAATTGAGTATGGTACTCGAAATTATGGATAAACCATCATTTATTATTGCTTTGTTCAAAATTACGTCATTTTAAGTGAGTGCCCGTGTTTGAAATAGACGCATTTTTTTTTTCAAACAGTGTGTATTATTACTTGCATTATTTACATTATTCGGACTACATTGGCATATCCACAACGTTTCGGCCGTTCTTCAGGTGACTGGAATTTCGTACCGAGTCCTTAATTTCGTCTAACCGGTGATGATTGTCCTGAAGGACACATGGCCCAGTGGATAAAGACGTTGGTTAGATCCAGTGACTAGACCCAAAGAGTTGTGAGTTCAGTACCAGGCCACAGCAGTGGTGGACCAGCACTTGGAGAGTTGAGTCAAAGGGAAATAACTGAGACATTCGGAAGAGGCGTGGCACGTGGAACCTACCCCGGTGGATGAAATAAAAGTGTTCGGTTCGAAATTCCAATCAGTGTGAAAAAAAAATCGGAGCTTACAACGGCCGAAACGTTGTGAAAATGGCAATGAAAGTGGCTACAACATTTCGAATAATGTAAATAATTTAAGTAATCATAATACCTCATCTCAGATATATAGACAGAGTTTGTATTATATCTATTGGTCTGTGACCTCGAGAGAACTTAATAAATAAAATGTGCTCTCCGACGGTGTTTATATCTGCGTCCACTTTATAGTAGAAGACACCATTTAATTGAGCATGCTCGGCCAGATAGAGAGAGAGAGAGAGAGAGAGTCACGGGGGACTCTATTTCAAACACGAATATCCGCTCAAGAAAAAAAAAAGTTTAAAGACATATCGACACAAATGGAGGCAATGCAGGTATAGCTTCTTCTATCACTGCTCCACCCCTGAAGTCCTGCGATTCTCCCTTGGGAGACCTCCCGGTTGAGAACACCTGCTCTAAAAGCTCAAAATAGATGAACGTTACCATATTCCACTGACTGCTAAATAAGACCTTAAGGGGCTGGACATTGAAATATCAGAGTGCTCAGAATTTCACCGTTATGAATTATGTAAGGTTTATTCGCTAAAAAAAGAGAATATATTAACGCAGTGAAGGAATGAGTTACGTGCCTTCTCTCCGACACTGTAAAGGAAAGCTAGCATGTGTTACAAAATAAATTTACCCATTTTGATAGCAGTTTTATTATTCGATCTGGTCTAAAACTTGTTTTATAGAACTGGAGACCTTACTTATCAATCATTCCTCGTAATTTCGAAGAGAAATAAATTTGATTCTCTCTCCCTCCTCTTTTTCTGTATACGAAGATGGATCAATAACTCCATAGCTTATGAAAATTATCAGCTGAATATTGGTTTGAAAATTTCAATGTATAATATGTGATTGAGAGTTGAGGCGTATATTTAAGTGCCTTGTTAAATACGAAGCCAGTAGTAACAGGAAGCTATGGACTGCCCAAGTCCAATATCTTCATCGAACACATCGTACGAACGGGCGTCGAAGGGTTTGGATTCAACCAATATAGGATTTCTAAGAAAGATCTGTCCACTTAATCAGATTATAGGCCGTGGGTCGGGACTAGACATCCGAAAAATAAATATTTGATGTATAAAACAAATGCTTTTCTTTTTTTTTCATTATTAGGCTACAAACTAAAATTGACGCACACAAAAAAGAGACAGAGACATCTATAAGGAGGCGCTGAAAAATACTGGGTCGAAAGAAGGGATTCAATGAGTTTTTTTTTTGTTCAAAATACATTAACACATCTTCATAAGAGGGCAGGCTGAAAAGTTTATAGGCTGACTATGAAAAAATGAGGTTAGAGCTTTAAAATATTGCATGCATTAATTTCAACTCTTCTTATTAATAACGGTATCATTTAAGGTACGAGGGAAGGCTGAAAGGTTTTATAGGCTGACTATAAATGAATTAGGCCAGAGCGGTGAATACATTAATTTCAACTCTTCTTATTAATAATTTCATTGTTTATTTCCAGGTACGAGGTTGGGCTGAACATTTCATATTCTGACTATGAAGGAGTGATATTATACTGTGAAATCTTGCATGCATTAATTTCAATTCTTCCTATTAATAATTTCATTGTTTATTTGCAGGGACGATGTTGGGCTGAAAATTTCAGAGGCTGACTATAAAGAAGTGATGCCTGTGCTGTGAAATCTTTTATGCATTAATTTCAATTCTTCCTATTAATAATTTCATTGTTTATTTGCAGGGACGATGTTGGGCTGAAAATTTCAGAGGCTGACTATAAAGAAGTGATGCCTGTGCTGTGAAATCTTTTATGCATTAATTTCAATTCTTCCTATTAATAATTTCATTGTTTATTTGCAGGGACGATGTTGGGCTGAAAATTTCAGAGGCTGACTATAAAGAAGTGATGCCTGGGCTGTGAAATCTTTTATGCAATTAATTTCAATTCTTCCTATTAATAATTTCATTGTTTATTTGCAGGGACGATGTTGGGCTGAAAATTTCAGAGGCTGACTATAAAGAAGTGATGCCTGGGCTGTGAAATCTTTTATGCATTAATTTCAATTCTTCCTATTAATAATTTCATTGTTTATTTGCAGGGACGATGTTGGGCTGAAAATTTCAGAGGCTGACTATAAAGAAGTGATGCCTGTGCTGTGAAATCTTGTATGCATTAATTTCAATTCTTCCTATTAATAATTTCATTGTTTATTTGCAGGGACGATGTTGGGCTGAAAATTTCAGAGGCTGACTATTTTTCCTATTAATGATTTCATCTAAGAAATCTTCAAAAGTAACTAGTTGCGAATTCACTTGAAAATGGTCAAAATTTTGAAGTGTGGAGCTATCAATTACTTACAGAAAAGGAGTTTAGCCACGCACTGCCAAGGTCATGCTGACAAGTTTGCTATGTTAGAGGATGACCCTTCAGCGCAAAAGTGAGCAGCTGAATTTAGGAGAGGAATTTCTTCATTTGACCCAAGTTCTGTACATCCTGCAACTGTCACCATTGAGGAAACATTGATAGTGTTCACCACATGCTGTTGGATGACAGACGACTGACTAAATCAAATAGCCAATGATAATGAAACATCCCCTGAGAGAGTTGAGTCTATTCTGCGCAATGAACTTGGGCTGACGAAGGTTTTTGCTCGGTTGGTGACAAGTTTTCTCATACATGATCAAAAACGTACCAGGCTGATCATATCATGAGAAAATCTAACATTGTCTGAGGCAGATCTCGCTGATTCCTTTAAACATTTCCTTACCCAGGATGAATGTTGGGTTCTTTACTTTGGGCCAAAGAAAATGAGACAATCTATGCTGTGGAAACATTCTTCCACAAAGAGGGCCAAGGTCATTTCATCTGCAGGAAAGGTGATGGCCTCATTTGTTTTTTTTTTTTTGTGGGGTGGTGGTGCAAAATGCATTGTGTTCATTGACTATCTTCAAAAGGGTTACACTATCAATGGAGAGTACTATGCCAATTTGCTGATGTAGTTACGAAAGTCTATCAAACCCACACGCCCAGGAACTTTTTTTTGGTTAGAAATTACTACGGATATCCCCTAAAGAAGGCCGGAGCGTACAACGGCCCGAAATGTCGTGAATATGACAAAAAAGACGAGGACAACAGCCCGAACGATGTAAATAGGGGAGAAAAATAACAGGACAGCAGTAATTTTATGCTTTAATGACGAATAACGAGGTTAGATGACATATTCTGATAAAACGCTAAGTGTGTTGATATGCAATAATTTTGTATCGTTGTTAGATGTTTTGTTCGTATTTTTTTTTCAGACAAGCTCTTTTTATAGGCTCCATGAAACCTTAGCTTTGAAATATTTCCCTTGTCCTTGCCTTTATTAGAAGTAATAATAATAATAATAATAAAAATCTCGACGTTTTCGTTCGGGTACTCACTGGTGTTAATCTCTAGTTAAAAGCTAATAGGCAGATGTGATCAATTAATTGACTTGAACGCAGTGATTTAAAATCCGTCTGCTGTTCGAGGAAAAATCACGTTCGGCTCTTCAAGGCGGTTATATTCGTCGGCACCGTATTGGATATCATTTTTTTTTCTTGGCTTCTTCCTCCTCTCTCTTTCCAACTCACCCTCTCCCTTCTTCTCCATAGCTCTTACTCTCCCTCTTTCTCTCCCTCTCTCATTCTACATTTTCTTTATCACATTTTTTCGTTTTTTTCCCCACTATAACTAGCTGAAAAGTTCTCAGCCTTATTATTCTTTCATTGATTGATTGATTCGTTTTTTAAGGCTTATCAACCCTTTGCGGCCAGAAAACATTTTTTTTAGATTGTAAGAATTTTTTTCGGATAATAATGGCTTTAGTGATAAAAGTCTTACCCATTGCTGGTGGGAGGGAGAAGATTCATACCTAATTAAAATTTGATAAACAAACAAGAAATTATGATGTGGATATAAAGTGAGGGATCATTTCTATATTACAATGAATAGAAAGACTGATCCCTCATTTTATGGCCACGGTAGTTATATATGCATTTATATTCCAGAGAGTGTAGATAAATCTAAAAAGCATGCCTATGTAGCTAATTAGTATTTTATTGATTGATTCGTTTTTACGACTTATCAACCCTTTTTCAGGTTATTTAAAGCCAGAAAACATTTTTAGATTGTAAGAATTTTGTTTTTAGATAATAATGGTTTTAGTGATAAAAGCTGTGAGGGAGAATATTTATATCTAATTAGAATACGGATATAAAATAGGGGGGTCATTTCTATATACAATCAATAGAAAAACTGATCCCTCATTTTATGGCCACGGTAGTTTCTATACATTTATATTCCGGAGGATGTAGATAAATTTAAAATGCATGTAGCTAATCAGTATTTCATTGACTGATTCGTTTTCTATGGTTTATCAACCCTTTGCAGGTTATTTAAAGCCAGAAAATATTTTTAGATTATATGAATTTCTTTTTGAGATAATAATGGTTTTAGTGATAAAAGTCTTACCCATATCTGGGGGTGGGGAGAAAATTTAGATTCATACCTAATTAGAATGTGATAAACAAACAAGAAATTAAAACGTGGGTATAAAATGGGGGATAAATTTTATTTTGTAATGATATAAAAACTGACCCCTCAGTTTGTGGCCACGGTAGTTTCTATTATTTATATTCCAGAGAATGTAAATAAATCTAAAAGGCATGCCTGTGTAGGTAATCAACATTGATTCATTTTCTACGGCTTACCAACCCTTTGTAGGTTATTTAAAGGCAGAAAGCACTTTTAGATTGTAAGATTATTTTTAAGTTGGTGGGGAGATAATAATGATTTAGTGATACAAGTTTTACTAATTGACTCATAGGGGGGGGTAAAAAGAGGTAGATACATAGACTTCCACAAAGGGGGTATTTGTGTGTAAATGAATATAACGAACCTGATTGGAAGTGGAACTCTGCTGTCCGATTAAAAATTCCATATCCGCTGAGATTACAGCACCTGGTATTAATAAGCGGTCACCCATCTAGATACTGACCAGAACTCGACGTTGCCTAACTTCGGTGATCGTACGGGAATTGGTGTTTCAACGTAACACAGGTATGTTTCATACTCGGCCATAATTCTGATCATGGGACACTTCGACGTGGTGTAATCGTTAAAAAACATTTTTCGCTAGATTAACTACGACTGAGTAGTGAGTTCGATCCTCACTGTGTGCCCCATACTTTCGGTTTTGTGCCACATCTAAGCCACGCTTGATAAATCGCCATAATTCCAGTCATATTTCGCTGAAGAAGTCTAAAACGTTCTTTGTAACAGACATGATGTCATTATTATTATTATTTTTATTTTCTTTGCTTTCTGGCGTTTACACATTTCTTTCCGGGTCCCACCCAGGGACCTAAGGTTAGAAATGGCATCATGACACTTTTCACTGACAAAAAAAAAAAAAAAAAAAAAATTTAAAATTTTATTATTATTATTATTATTATTATTATTATTATTTAAACAGAGAATTGACTGAGCCGGAGGTAGTTTCGCCCAATACCGCAAGTTGCTACTAAATCAAAACGTCAACCTGAAAACTCGAATCATAATCTTAAAGAGCCTCGTCAGATCGGGATTGGATGTCCTGCATGACGCCAAACCCGTTCAGAAATATCTAAACTGTCAGTTGTATACAACAGCTTCTTAAGAAGGAAAAAAGGTAGAAAAAACAGGCTTTGATCGAGTAAAATCTGAGTTAAGATCACCCTTCTTTGAACATTGTGGACTAGCGCCACACAATCACAGACCAAGAACTGTACCAAATAACAGAAACCACATCACTTGAGGACTACCAAAAGCAGCAACAACTAAAATAGATAGCACAGGAAACTCGGAGAGAAGCATAATCAAAATGGTAACATTGCACACTACTTCAAAAAAAGGTTAGGAAGGAACCCCCCGCCATCAATATAAGAAAGAACGATAACAGCTACTGGATTGAGAAACCGCTATGCCTAAAAAAAAAATTATAAATTTATAAGATCTTTCTCTTAAAGATCTTATAAATTCCAACCGAATGCAGCACTGGCTATTCAGTCAAATAAATACCAAATGTTTCCTTATAGGGAAACGGCTAATATTACCATTATTATTACATTGTCGTTATTATGAAGTGTAGGAAGTTGTGGAGAGCTATGATCACCAAGTAACTGAAAGGACACGGCACATAGAATTATTATGACCTTAAAATTTCACGCCTTTTTTTTTAAATTTGAATTTTCTGATAGATCTTAATTCTTAAGTTCACGAACGAAGAGTATATAGACGTCGTGTAATGGTCAAGCAAGTTCGATCCTTACTGGCCGTTCCATACTTTCGGCCTTGTCCAACAACTCAGCTACGCTTAGAGAATTGCCTTAAATAAATGATGAAATAAACTCATGGCAAATTCTACGACAATAAAATGCCCGTAGAAAATTTCCGATCGCATCGTTTAATTATTGAGTTTAACGAATTTTATTTTATTTCCTTATTTATTATGCAATTATATTCACTGTGTATGGTCGCAGAGTAAGGGACACATTTTATGCGGGTATGTAGGACAGATAGCGGTTAGCCCTGGATTTAAGCAAGTTATGATTGTAGTGGCCGGGGAAGCATATTGCAGCCAGTCAGTCAGACTTGTGTCATGCGTTATATACGATTAGGCGATCATGTATCTTTCGATACATGACTGACGAGGAAGATTTTTTTTTTCCAGCAGTAATTTGCCATTTCTTTCTGCGGTAGACCAGTTGCCATCAAAGGATATAGAACCCGGTCTGTCCTGCTATTTACCCATAGCTGGGGGGGGAGAAGAAGAGGATTCATACCTTTGACAAGGGCATTAGCACGTCAGTCAGTGAGTTATGTGCTATGCGTGATACACACTTAGGCGATCATGTATCTTTCGATACATGAATGACGAGGCAGATTTTTTTTTCTCGCGGTAGGCTGCTATTTCTTTCTGCGGTAGACCAGTTGCCGTCGAAGGCTATAGAATCCTGTCTGTCCTACTATTTTCCCATAGCTGGTGGGGAGAGAGAAGAAGAGGATTCATACTTTTTCAAGGGAATTAGCACGTCAGTCACTTAGTTTTGTGCCATGCGTGATACACGATTAGGCGATCATGTATCTTTCGATACATGACTGACGAGGTAGATTTTTTTCCCGCAGTAAGTCGCCATTTCTTTCTGCAGCAGACCAGCTGCCATCCAAGGTTATAGAACTCGGTATTAGCACGTAAGTGAATGCAATGGATTAGACTGGGATTCGAACTCGGCTCTCCGATTCCTCAATCCGAACCGCTATTCATTACTCCATAACAATCATATATATGAATGGTGATCGTTATTTTAAGAAGTAAGGGGGTACAAATGAAAAGATTTGAAATTGACAACTTTTGCCATTTCATTGAAACAAACGTTATCCCTTCCTTTATTTCATTTTCCCTCTGAAACCAAATAGCGTCTCTGATATGTCTTTTACGTTATTCCACTCGATCAAAACGGAATAGTCCATTATATTATACTAGTTAATTTTTATTATCGCTGATCCGACCCCGAACTACCGCCAGTCATGACGAAAAGACGTCCCCTCGGGAAGGCACCGGCCTTTTGGAGACTGCTAAGTCTCAAACTCACACATGACATCAAGTGGAAATCGGACATATGATCCATCGCTAAAGATACCGGAAAAATGGCCGGCACCCTGTTCCGCTCCACTACGTACCTGACTCCACATGCTATCCTCTAACCTTATAAGAGTCAGATCAGGCCGAAAATGGGGTAATGTTGCCGTATATGTGGGGGGGGGGCTGCCTAGTTCTCATTTTTATTGTCTCGATAGAGTTCAAAAGCGTGACTAAGTCCTTGTGGGTGGCGAATTATTTTCCACCATCCAACCTCTCTCTCACAGACTGGGCGTGGCAAGCCCCATCACAGCTCTATAGCTACTTGTATAGAAAGTGCTCGAACGAACTACGTTTGTGGTTCGGCCAGGTCTAACCTTCACGTTTAGGGCCCGATATGCTATTTATATTGTAGCAAACCATTCACATTCCCTCTGATACAGTTTTATAGAAAATGGGAACAAAAAATATATATTTAACATCAGTTCCATCCCCGCCGATCCGATCCGATCCGATCCCAAACTACCGCTAGTCACGATGAACGGATGTGTTCTTGGGGAGGCAACGTGCCTTGAGAGGATATTGGGTCCCCAACTCACACCCGACCTCAAGTGGAACTTTTATACATGCTCCATCGCAAAAGACGCAGGCAAAACGATCGACACCCTGTACCGCTCTAGTAAGTACCCGACTCCGCGTACTATCCTCTAACTACAAGAGCCAGATCAAGCAGAGAATGGAGTACTTGTTGCCATATTTAGGCAGGAGCTGACCAGTCTCACTTTCCAGTCTTGATAGAGTTCAAAAGCGTCTCTTGTTGGAGAAGAATTATTTTCTACCCTGCAATCTCTCTCTCTCTCTCTCTTTCAGGCGGGATGTGACGAGCTTTATCGCTCCTTCCATGGAAAGTGCTTGGACGAACTACATTCTGGTATTTGGTTCAGCCAGAACCTTCACGGCTAGGAACTGCCATGCCACTTACATTATAGTGAAGCACCCACATTTCCTCCGTATTCCATCGTCGAGAAGTCAGTTGCACTCGAACAGCCTCTTCCCGCGAGCCACTGCTCTGTAGAACAGACTCCCAAGACGATGTTTCCTCGATGATTACACTCTTAACCTGTTCGAGTCTAGGTTTAACCGTCATGTTCCCGTCCTATAATGTATAAACTTCTTAACGTAACCGTCTACCGCGAGTGGTCCCTAGGAATTGTACAGGGTGAACCTTACTGCCGAAAAAAAAAGAAGAGGTATTTGAAGGGTGTAACGGTGGCGCTATCCAAGAAAAAACAAGCAGATTTATAATTAGATTATTACTGATTGAGAAGCGACACACTGGGATACAAATATACAAGGCTCAATGTTTCCATCATAGCACCCGGTCTGATAAAAATAAAGCTGCTACATGCCTCACAGCTTCAAGGTCAAATAAATTTAATTCACAGAATGGCCCTGTGTCGTAAAGGACACAGGGTCACGTAGCAGTTCAGTACTCTTTTCTTTGTGTCAGGCAACACTCTGCCCAACTTTTGGAATGCGTCCTTGGCTATCCCAATACGTCTACAGATCTCAGTGCTGCTCTTACTGTCCTCTGTCAAAACGCTTCCCAGATATTTAAACTTCGGCGTTTGTTTGATTTTAGTGTCCCCGACCTGCAATTCGCATTTCGGGCTCATCCTTTTACTGGTGACCATACATTCTGTCTTCTTGTAGTTTTTGCTTAGTCCCTTCTTGTCGCTATCCTTCGCTACATTCTGTAGTTTTTTTTTTTTAATTTCTTTTCCTTATCTGCTATCAGTACTTTGTCATCTGCGTATCTTATGTTGTTAAGATTGTAGCCGCCAATGCTGAATCCTAGTAGGGTTTCCAATTCTCTCAGAATTGCCTCGCTGTATAGGTTGAATAAGTCCGGTGAGAAGACACATCCTTCCCTTACGCCCCTTTCTATTTTTGTATATCCGCTCTACAGAAGGATGCTAAGGATATCATGGACCGAGCATGTGAGCAACGATGAGGTTTTGGAGAGGATGCAAACAATGAGGAAGATTATATTTAACATTAGGAAGAGGCAGATGAAAATTCTGAGACACGTGATGAGAAAGGAGGGCCTGGAGAATCTGATACTCACAAGTCGAATAGAGGAGAGAGAGACGAGGGAAAGCAACACGTAACATACGTGGTAGGATTAAGCAAGTGGATGGGTGACACGGCAGAGGGACGAAACTTATTGAGAGCTACAAGGGATAGGAAGAAGTGGAGAGCCGTGATCGCCTACGTTCTGAAAGGTCATGACACATAATAATAAAAAAAAAGAATGACCCTGTGAAAGCAAATATGTTGACCTGCTCACTCTTGGTTGCTGCCAACTTGAAATCCCCACCCCACCCGTGAAATTATTGCTGGAAACTGTTGCAGTTTTTTGTATACATTATGTAACTAGTGAGTAAGTCCAAATGCCTTGACTCACTTTATAGTCCACCAATAGAAGGTTAACCAATCAGAAGACGTAGAACATTCAATCCGTCGTGTATAAAGGCGACCATTTTTGTTTACCCTACTCGAATGACCAGTGCCATCTTGTCAGGCGAAGATGAACAGAAGGAAGTACTACGCTCTGCTACTTTGCTGTGATATCCACTGCTAACCTAAACTACGCTTTCCTACTGTCTCCGAAATATTCACCGCTAACATCTGGATTCTCTACTCGAAGACGACCGTCATGACGTATTACAGAAACATGCTCGGAGCTCGTTTTCCTGAACACTATTCATTAACTCCTGTCTGAATAGTAAGTCTGATAAAGTTAAATTGGTAGCTGATCTAAGAAATGATCTACATTCTGTTGTTAATTGGGGCAAGGAATGGCGTGTTAATTTTAACGAGCGACACATTGCGCCTTTTCGGACTAAACGTTTTCTGCTGGAATGAAGTGGAGAGATTACATTGAATCAAGTGCTCGATCTGCTGCTCGGAAGGTCGAATCCCTGTGTCCTGCTAGACAATTTTTCTCACACGAATATATCTTACGTATTTACAAATCTACCATTCGTTCTTGCTTTGAATATTGCTGCCACATCTGGTTTGGTGAGCCTGTTATATATTTAGAGATTTTTGATAAAATCCAAAGAAGAATAAGTAATATTATTGGTACTGACCTGGCATCTCGGCTTCAGTTACTTTGCCATCGCCGTAATATAGCTTTTCTGTGCCTTTTATATAAACTCTTTCATGGTAATGATGAACTCTCCTCTGTGGCAGGGATCAGAAATCCATGGCAAACATTTTCCAAGGGCACGCAGCCGCAAATGACATCACTGTTGTGGATTCCGGGATGAAATCCGGTCTCAAAATGAATGACAAACGCAGGAATGAAATATAGCAAATAAATGTATTGACGTAATAATACAATTGGTAATACGGTTAGTAGATCCAGAAATGCTGTTAGTAGCAATAATAATATATATATACAGTCTGGGAAATTCAGTATCGAAGTAGGACTTCCTTCTGAGTCTACGTGCTCGCAACTGTGACTCCTACAAAGCGGTTACCTCACACTCTCACTCCCTCACTCCCTCACTGTCACTCCCGGGTATTCACCGGCAGCAGTACAAATACACACTGGGCGAGTCCACTTGTATGAAAAAGGGGTCGAACTCTTAACAATCACGAAGTCCGAACCAGTAACTACTACAAAGCAAAGAAGATATTTAGCTGTTTCAAAACTGCTCACTCGTTGGACTTCCATTAATAATAATAAAAAAAAACTTTTAGAAACAGTTTATTTCTGTTAATGGTTTGGTTTGTTTTACGGCATAAACAATGGATTATTTAATGCTGTAGAATAACAATTGCGACTGGGGATCACTCGACTCGTCCGTCGATGAAGAGCGCGTCTAGCCGCGAGAACTGATGCGAATTGCTGGACTCGGTGAACATCGACACCTCGAACGCACATTGCGGCCTCGAGATCCCTTGTCTCGGGGCCCCGTCCGGTAAGTGTTGTTTATTCTATTGTTATTCTACAAATGCCAACAAGATTTTATTACTGGTAATAATTTTTTTTTATTTTCCAAAAATGTATTTTTTTTTCAAATATGTATTGCTGGTATTAAAATGTATTTTTATACTTTCATAGTGTTTGCCTATTTGCCTTGGCAAGTGCTACCACTCCGGGCGAGGGTGGACCAGCAATTAAGAGGTGGTTCCACACTCCTCAAAACCTCCTGATCAGAGGCTTTCTGTTGGATGTAGTTTATCGTCACACCCAGGATGATTCTATTAATGTGATTTACATATTATTGTATATATTACTATATAAAATATGTTGTAGAACAGGTATATTGACCTTGACTTGTATAAAAATACGTATGCTTTTGGCACACTGAATGAGTTTAAAACCCTAAGTTGGTACATATCAAAAAGTTGCCGACCCCAGCTTTATAGTGTCACAGACAGTGGTATTTTCTACAAAAAACTTTTTTTTTTGTTTTTTTTTTAAGCATTTCACCCCAAGCAAGGCGGGAAGCCACTAGGACGCAAGGGGTTACAGAAAATTTAGAGCAAGATCAGATAGGAGTGATAGAAGAAAGGATGAGGAGGAGGGTAGTGGATAGATCAAGGCAACTGGAGATTCGATTGACATTACATTTGAATAGCTGGAGATTATAGCTCTCAGGGAAACTGGAATAGGGATTGGGAGTTCCACAGGCGAGAAGTGCGAGACATGAAGCTATTGGAGTAGAAGAGACGGCTACATTTAGGAGTTTCGACAGTGTAAGGGTGGGAGCGGGATGCCAGCCTCGTAGGGCGCTTGAACTCATGAAGTCTGGGAACCAGCGAATGCAGCTCCTCGGAGCAATTGCCATGAAAGTATTTGTAGAACAGACAGAGGGAGGCGACGGCGCGTCTGTGAGAAAGTGACTGTAGACGAGATGCCAGAGCAGGGCCAACTACATTGCATATCATCCTCTGGAGCCTATCAAGAACCACGCAAGGGCGAATTGCTTCGTGTTGAAATGAAAAGTTGCATTAAATATGCTTTTGGCAAACATCGCCACTTTATCATCCAAAGTCAAATCCAGTTTAATGTGCAAAGATATCACATATTTTAAGACGACAACACCATTAAACAAATATAACTTGGCATCTCGGCTTCATTCACTTTCACACCGCCGTAAAATTGCTTCCCTGTTCTTTTTTCTAGAAATGCTATCATGCTTCTTCGTCATGGTATCTAGACTTTATGAATTTAAGCGTAATTACGGCAGCGAATGTTGGACGATTTCCGCCTACTATAAGATTAGTAGGAGAGTAGGCCTTGGGTGGGGGACAGTCGCCAAAGATGAAGAAGAGACCCGAGGCAACGGAGATGTGGTTCTACAGAAGGATGCTAAGGATAATACTGACCGTGTGAGCAGCGATGAGAGGTTGCAAACAAGGGGGAGTCTTATACTTAATATCAGGAAGAGGCTGCTGAAGTTCCTGGGACACATAATGAGAAAGGAGGGCCTGGAGAATCTGATACTCACAGGTCGAATAGAGGGAAAGAGAGACAAGGGTAAACAACGTGTGACATACCTGGGAGGGCTTAAGCAAGTGCACGACAGAACGTGGTCTGGGGGAGGTAGCAGAGGGAAGGAACTTGTTGAGAGTTGCAAAGGATAGAAGGAGGTGGAGAGCCATGAACGCCTACGTCCTAAACAAGGAGGAGGCTTATACTTAATATCAGACAGAGGTAGCTGAAGTTCCTGGGACACATAATGAGGAAGGAGGGCCTGGAGAATCTGATACTCACAGGTCGAATAAAGGGAAAGAGAAGCAAGAGAAAATAACGTGTGTCATACCTGGCGGACTTAAGCAAGTGGATGACAGAACGTGGTTTGGGGAATGAAACAGAGGGAAGGAACTTGTTGAGAGCTGCAAGGGATAGAAGGGGGTGGAGGGCCATAATCGCCTACGTCCTGAAAGGACATGGCACATAAAAAGTCTCGGCTGGCGTCAAGATCTCATCAATTCACAGTTGAGTTCGCTAGATGTAACCGTAAGTTTTATGCTAACAGTTTCTTCTCTCGCACTTCTTGCTTGTGGAACTCCTTTCAATGCTCACCAGCCAACTTTAATCTAAAAAATTTAAATGCGCTGTCAATTGCTATCTACTGTCCTCCTGACTATTCTTTTTGTTCTCGCTCATTATTAATGTTTCTAATTCTTCCATACTGTGCCTTAGTGGCTTTATTGCCTTTCTTGGGGCGGACTCGATTAACCAAAAAAAAAAAAAAAAAAATAGAAAAAAGATATCTTTAAGAAAATAGCAACTGGCGATGAAAAATACATTTATTGAAGGAAAGTAAAATGATGAAAACTCTGGCTGTATTGAAATACAGTTTCCAGCATCTGAACTTAAAAGAGACTCTATTGAGGTAAAGAAACAAACATATTTGCAGACTAAACCACATTTGCAACAAGTAGTTGTCTCTTTAGGAGTGCAGGCTTCAATGCTTAAACGAATCAATTTTAATCAATTCGTCCCAAACAGGGCAACAATGCCACGTAAGACGCAAGGGGCCACTGGAAAGTGAAAGACAATCAAAAGATTTTAGAAGGAACCGGAAACCCAATCCTAAACAGGAAACAAGAGATAAACCTTATCTTCTGTTCAAAAGACCGGGGATGAGTGTGAAACGGACGATAAGCGAACCTATCTACTCATTTTGAGAAGATAAATAATTAGTAAATAAAGTTTAAGACTTCAGACGGATAAGTTAGACGTATAGAGTTCAAGTAGACATTAAAAGGAACCGGGAACCCATTCCTGAACAGGAATAAGGGATAAACCTCTACTCCTGTTCATAAGACCGGGGAGGAGTGTAAACCGAACGATAGGAAACCCTGTCTATTCCTATTGAGGCGAAAACATGATTAGCAAATAAAATCAGACGGAGACGTTAGAAGAAGAGAGTTGAAGCAGACTTTAGAAGGAACCGGAAACCCAATCCTAAACAGGAAAAAAAAAAAAAAGGATTAAAACTCTACTCCTGGTCAAAAGATCGGGGAGGAGTGTGAACCGGGCGATAGGCGGACCTATCTACTCCTGTTGAGGAGAAAAAATAAAGAATAAATTGTAAATAAAATTACAAAATTTAGGCTGAGGTGCTGCATATAAAATATAAAATTAAAAAAATAGAATGAAAGCTGAAATAAGATAGAATTCTGTTAGATTTTAAATTATGATGACAGCCAAGAGCGTCATTCCTGTATTGTTAGTTGTTTCTTCTTTCAGGACGTAGGCGATCATGGCTCTCCACAACTTCCTATCCACCGCTCTTAAATCTTTTCATTTTATTTATCCTAAACGTTGTTCTGCCATCCATTTACTCAAGTTCCCTACGTAAGTTAAGCGTTGTTTTTCTCTTTGTCACCCTTGCCTTCAAACTGTCCAGTGAGTATCAGATTTTCCAAGCCCTCTTTCCTCATTATCTGCCCGAGAAATTTCAACTCTCTCTTCTTGATGCTCTCTATAAGTGACCTTTTTGTTTCCATTTTCTCTAAAACTTCGTCATCTATATAATAAATGCGAATGTCAGTGTGTCACACCTTTTCAACTTTACTCCAAGAGGCCGTATCTTAACATATTGTACCATTTTGGAATCAGGACGACACTGTGAGCAAATTAAAAACATTCCGGACAGAATCCTGATATTTTGGATTCCCAAGTTTTCATTACTGCGATTGTCTTCGGATTCCGCCATCTTCGTTTCTACAATTAAAGGGACAGAACTCTTCAACTTTCAAACACTCATGTTCAAATGAAAATATTACTGTTCTCAAATGACAGTATTTCAAAATAAAATAGTCCGTATTTTCAACTTTCCTCCTAGAGACCCTACCGCAACATATCATCCCATTTTGGAATCAAACCGACTCCTTAAGAAAATTGAAAACATTTCAGAACGAATCCGGACACGAAATTCTGAAATTTTCTATTCTCAAGTTTTCATTACTGCGATGTTTTTACGTGATTTTTTGCGACTAATTTTTTTTATTTTATTTTTTTTTTGTACGATAGCAGTTTTTATAACTTCGAAATAAATTTGGGATTAATCGAAATTAATTGCGAAATCCAGCGAAAGTTACCCATGAAATTAAAAGAATTATTTGTACCTAAAAGTAAGGACCTGCGTACATCAAATTGTCTTTAAATTAAGTGGCGACAGAGGAATTATCGTTGAACATTTGAAAGGTAGGCTTAAATATTAATTCAATACTTAATTGCAGCGATCAATTTTGAGTTCTTCTGTAGTTTACTGTTGTTCATTGCATCCACTCCTCCCTACCCTATTGTGATGAAGGCCCAATGAAGAACCATCCGCAGAAGCTAGCTTAAATGCTGCCCGATAGGTGCACATTTAGAGCATGGTATTCTCAGCATCCTTCTGTAGATCACAGTTCCGTTGCTTCAAGGCTCTTTGGGGAGACTCTCCTGCATTTACTGGAGGACAGATATCACGTAAGATTCCAGTTCTGTTATCTTTGTTGCTAACGAAGTTGTTTTCTTCTCTGTATCTTAATACTCTGCTTAGCTTCTAGAAAACATCTTTGACCATCCCAGTCGCGTTCGGATTTCAGTATCGCACTTTCCGTGCTTTGTTAAAACACTTTTTAATGTTTAAATCTTTGTACTTATTCCGATTTGTAATTTGCATTTTGGGCACGAGGAAGTAGTGGATAGCGGCTCGGACTGAGGAATCGGAGAGCCGAGTTCGAATTCTAGTCGAATCCGTTTCATTCACTTACGTGCTAATACCATTGGGAAAGGTATGAATACTCCTCTTCTCCTCCCAGCTATATGTAAATAGCAGGACAGACCGGGTTCTATAGCCTTAAATGGCAACTGGTCTACCGCAGAAAGCAATGGCAAACTGCTGCGTGAAAAAATCTGCCTCGTCAGACATGTATCGAAAGAGACATAAATCACCTAAGTGTGTATCACGTATGGCGCATAATTGATTGACTGACTGACTTTCCAGTCGAATCTATTACATTCACTTACGTACTAATAACATTGGGAAAGGTATGAATCCTTTTCTTCTCCCCCCAGCTATGGGTAAATAGCAGGACAGACCGGGTTCTATAGCCTTGGATGACGACTGATCTACCGTAGAAAGAAATGGCAGCCTAATGCGGGAAAAAATCTGCCTCGTCAGACATGTATTGAAAGATACATGATCGCTTAAGCGTGTATCACACACGGAACATAACCGAATGACTGATTTTGGGCTTCCACTTGCTAACGACTATACGTTCTCTCTTCTCGCATATGACTCTACGGTCCTCTTTAAAGAAGAAATTGAATTATCGGTAGACTTGAGGTTGTATTTTAAATTGTTTTTAAAACAGGATAAATTTCTACTTACGTTAATTTTCTTTGCATTACGTGAGTCATTCTTATAGGTAGCCATATTTTAAGCGATCACTCATTTGAAGCTCACTCAAGCGTACGACAGGACACGCCCACCTGAGTTGAGACTGAATCAATAAAGATTAAGGTGTCAATGTCACGTTTGTTAAATCAGCTCTGGGAACTCTATCCTCCAGTGCGTAGCCAGAGATGGTTCGAGAGAGGTGTTTAGGAAAGGCACGGACTCCTTAAATGGTAATGTTAATTTTAATAGCCATTTCTATAGAGGAAACATTCCAAACTGATTGGCCGAATCAAGCGCTCACATATTTGGTATTCTCGAAACTTTCAGAAAATCTTTCTCAAATAGAACAGTTTTCCAGGTTTCTAACTGCTATCGCCCTTCTTCGAATTGATCGGAGTTTCCTTTATAATCTTTGCGTCCTGGGTATGACGATAAACTACATCCGCGTCCTGGGTATGACGATAAACTACGTTCAACAGCAAGGAAGGCCTCAGATGGTGTTTTCAGAAAAATAATGTTGCCAGCTATACGTTTTTGAAACAATAATGTTGCCAGATATATGTTTTTGAAACAAATATTGTTGCCAGCTATACGTTTTTTGGAAGCAATAATGTTGCCAGCTATGCGTTTTTTTTGGAAACAATGATGTTGCCGGCTGTGCGAATATTTTTTGTTCTTTTTTTGGAAAAAAAAAATGTTGCCAGCTATACCTTTTTGAAACAATAATATTGCCAGCTATACGTTTTTTGGGAAAAAAATAATGTTGCCAGCTATACGTTTTTTTGGAAACGAATAATGTTGCCGGCTATACGTTTAATTGTACTGTATATTATATTATATTATTGTTGTGGTAGGATCCACCTAATTTGCATAGTGGAGTACCAACCATATAAATATGGTTGGTACCGGGAAGAGAGTGGAAGGAATCAAGAGATTCAACCAGAGTCAACACACATTCTCAGACTCAGTCAACACATTCCAGGAACGGTCTTCCCAGGAATATACAAAAGACTATATGTAAATATTGTGTACACTTTCTTGTTTCAATACATTTTGTTCTAAGTACATTTTGTGTTGCATTATTATTCCATGCATTAGTCAAGTTTCAACAATTATATATATATATATATATATATATATATATATATATATATATATATATATATATAAACTTAATTTGGCATTAAATGACCTTCAGTGGTTGATATGCCATAAACCCCAACCAACCAACCAACAACCTTTATAATCCTTTGTTTAGTGTAGTGTGGAATGTCAATATCTTGATTATGCTATTATTTCCCCTTCCGGCTTAAGGCCATATCACGTTGAAACACCGGTTCCCGTACGATCACCGTAATTAAGCAACGTCGTGTCCTGGGTATGACGATAAACTACAACCGGCAGCAAGATCTCTGATCGGGAGATTGGAGAATTTGAGCAGCGTTGAACCACCTCTTCATTGCAGTTGTTCCCAGGTCTACCTTGGGTCGGGTTGGTAGCACCTGTTAGAGGAGTCTTAAGCCAGGGGCAAATAGTTCACCCCAAACAAAAACAAAAAGACTATGAAAGTATATTTTATAGTGAAAATTCCAGCAATACATTTTTATATAGAATCTTTATAGTAATAACAGCAACATTAAATTTTGACTGTACATGAAGGCATACAATTGCATTAAAAATATATTTAGTTGAAGCCATATAATTGTGTTTAAAATAAAGGGTATATCATTAAGACGAATCAGCAGTAAATGAATCAGGGTTATTGGTGAAAATTTACTTATTTCTCTATTAGATAATGTTATTTAAGTCATGGCAATTATGCGTGAAAAATAATATCGCCCAGATGTCCGCCAAGCCTTCGGCGGCACACCTCTACTCCATAGTCAAATTTTTTGATAACGTCTCTGCACAGTTGCTTCTCGATCTCACCAATATACCTTATTATCTCATCCTTCAGCTGTTGAATTGTTGTTGGCTTGTTGGTATAGGCCTTACTTTTGAGATGACCCCCAAAGGAAGAAATCTAAAAGCGTCAAGTCGCACAATCGTGGTGGCCAATTGACTTCACTGTTTCGAGAGATGATTCAACCTGAGAACTTTTCATTCGATAACTTTAACACAATGTTTGATTGTTAATCTTTTCATGGTTGAAATTGCCAAAGACTTAAGTTGTTAAATCTGAAAGAAAAAGAAAAAAATATCATTAGACGCTAAAACTTAATTTACATTTAAAATCGGTCCAAGTTATTGGAACCCCCTTTTGGATTTCCGTGTTAAATAACCAATAGCGGTTGATATGCCGCTAAACAAAAACAAACAACCAACATTGAAAGAACGACATTAATCCATATAATATTCTACAATTTCTTAAAGAATTCAAATTGTATTCCAAAAATATAACTTCAACTAAATATCAACATAAAACGCATATCCATGCCTCTAGTAATTACGTCCACACAAACATGTATATGCACAAAAGATAACCATGTATGCCCGTGTTTCCAACTTTATTCCTAGAGGCCGCAGTCCAACATATCACTGTCCTGGGTGTGACGATAAACCGCACCCGCGGCCTGGGTGAGACGATAAACTACATCCGCGGCCTGGGTAAAACAATAAACTACATCCGCGTCCTACGTAAGGCAATAAACTACATCCGCGTCCTACGTAAGGCAATAAACTACATCCGCGTCCTACGTAAGGCAATAAACTGCATCCGCGGACTGGGTAAGACGATAAACTACATCCAACAGCAAGACCTCTGATCAAGAACGTTTGAGGAGCGTGGAACCTCCTCTTCATTGCTCGTATTCTCACATCCACCCTGACACAGGATGGTAGCACCTGTTAGGGTCCCAGCTATGGGCAAATAGTTACCCCCAAACTGGGCCCAAAACACTTTGTGATTGATATGACGTAAAACAAACCAAACCAACATATCATACCATTTTGGAATCAAGCCGACTCCGTGAACAAATTAAAAACATTCCGGGTCGGATCTGGACCAGCAATCCTGAAATTTTGGGTTCCCAAGTTTTCATTACTGCGATTGTTTTCGATTGCCACTTAATTTAAAGACAATTTGATGTACGTAGGTCCTTACGTTCAGAGCAAACAATTTTTTACTTTGTTGCAACCAAGTAAATGGTTAAAGAAACAACAAAACAAGTGTTGCAGATATATCGTATATTAAACAGTAAGTTCAATAGAAGAGTATTACACGACTAGTGAGTGTGTGTCGGTTGACCCAGCGTTCAATCTATTCGACTGTTATATTTAACAGCCACGCCCCACGAGGGATGTATGTGGCACAAGGCCGAGTTTACCGTGGGGTCTCCGAGCCTGTAGTCTTGGCCAAAAATATTCCCATAGAACCCGTATAAACGGGTTCAGTGTCTGTCTACCTCCCTGGACGAAACTGCCTTCGGCAAAGCCTAGTTCGGGTTCCTCTCTGCCCAAAGGCTGGGAGTGCGACAGCAGCTGCGAACAGTCACAGTCCGGTAAAATAATCTATTTGACTTAATATTTAACAGCCCCCTCACAAGGGTGTATGTGGCACAAGGCCGGTTTATTGTGGGTAATTCGAGCCCGTAGGCTCGGTCAAAAACATTCCCTTTGAACCCGCATAAACTGGTTCAGGGCTTGTCTACCTCCCCGGCCGAAACTTTGCCCTGTGGCAATGCTTCGTCAGAGTTCCTCTCTGCCGAGGCAGAGAGTTGGAGAGTTGAACAATCTATTCGACTGTTCCCCCAAGGCCTACTCTCCTACTAATCTTATAGTAGTCGGAAGAGTTCAACATAGACTCTTTAGAAGGAGGACACCACTACAAATTTATAGGTGACTTTCACTGGATTTCACAATTAATTTCTTGTGAAAGCAGAATAACATATATTTTATTACATTTAAGCTCTCAAGAAAATTAAATTTCGGCATTAAATGATCCATATGACGTTAAAAAATAAATAAGTCAATCGAGTCTGTGCAGTAACTAAATGGCCGACCGTTTAGGAATGCCAGTTACTGAAAGCTTGGATGTGCGGGTGGCGTAATGGATAATGGCTCGGGATAGTTAATCAGAGTTTTGAGTTCCATTTGGACTTGTTATATTCATTTACGTGCAAATACCCTTGGGAAAGGCATGAATCCACCACTTATCCCCGCTTTGTATAGGTTACTTAGTAAGACATATATCACAAAAGCAATATTATCTAAAAATACAAGAAACAAAAAAAAAAAATTCTTACAGTCTAAAAAATATTTTTCCGACTTTAAATAATCTGAAAAAGGTTGACAAGCCGTAAAAAATAAACCCCTCAATCTATTGATGACTCCATGTTGTGTCTTTGAAGAGCAGAATAAAGCAATTATTACTTAGCTGCCATATGTACCTAGCTATCGATTCAATAACACATTTGAATCTTTGTTATCTAGAAAATGAAAGTCTCTTACAATCTAAAAATATTAAATATTCTAGTATTTAATAACCTGCAAGAGGTTGATAAGCCTTAAAAAATCCATCCATCAATAAACGCCAGACTATCTTGCAGTAATTGTAACTAAGGTAATTGTAAGTAAGGTCTACTCAGCATCGTAATAGTGTACACTACATGTTGGCTCTGTCGGTTAAAAAACCCCCAGATGTGCCTGAGCAGGCGACTGAAGCAGGGATCATTTAGCCATCCCAGGGGCCGTGCATTCTCGGAAACGAGCTGAAAAGTCGATAAGCAAACGAGAAAATCAATCGAACGCTGAATATTTTACCTTCTAGTCGCATGTGGTATCTATTTTAGTTGTTGCTGCTGTTGGAAGTCTTCAAGTGATGTATGTTTTGTTATAGTTATTTACGTATATCTTGCGCCAGTCTTTGAGATCTGAGAAAGGACGTCCTTCTTTTAAAAAAAAAAACAACCCCTTAAGCAATGATGCAGTTTTTATTTGGTAAAGTTCTTTATGATTCTCTGGCGCAAGACTTAATGAAGTGATATCTTAAAACCTTTACCCCACCAAATTCTTTCTAGAGTTGTCCCCACCCTGCCACTGCAATTTTTTTGAGAGAGACAAAAAAAAAAAAAAAACAAAACAAAAAAAAAAAAAAACATAAGCGCCTACTGTTTTAAAATTGTTATAACTTTCTTTGTATTGTGTGTTTAGATTTTATTTTTTGAATACCAATAAAAGAGTTCTGGGGTGCAATAAGAAGCAAAATAGCTAAGAAAGTCTTAATTTCGTCAAAAGTGAGGTCCTCTCTCGTGTTTACATACGAGTAGACACCAGCATTTGTTTTCTCTTTCTTTCACCTGTTTAGAATATTTATTTGTTTCGTTGACAAATAAAATTATTATTATATTATTTCGTCGTTAAATAGACGAAATACTTCGCCTTCAGAAAGGCTATCAGATACATCCATGGGACCAGTAATTTCCACAAATTAGTCAGCCATGGTTGATAGTAGCCACTCAACACCTAGAGATCATCATAGCTTTCCTCCACGTCACAAACTTGGTTATCATCTCCCGGCCATTTCAGCGTCAATATCCACTTGAGTAAATCCTTCAAAATCATCATTGAAGCCCGAATCAAAGAAAAAACTCCTGAATAATAGCTTCGTTACATGTTGATGCGACTGTTGTAAAAACAGAACCAGTGACTAAACTTATATCAAAGCTTTATTGCCCTTTACTCTGACTACTCGTCTACTGACCGATGTTATAGGTACTCTTTGTACCACCTAGATCTTAAGGGTGTAGCGGACCGTGTGTGTTTGTGTTGTATTAGAAACACGTAGTTTGCGGCCGTTTTGTAATGGCCAGAGTGAGAGCCAATAGCTGGCTGCCACGAATAGGCAGGAAGATTCTATTGGCTAGCGTGAGAGCCAACAGTTGACTGACACGAATGTTAACTAGCATGGATTCGTCACAAGTGGGAAAAATTTAAATCTGCATGGTACTTTACTCCAATTGGCTCATTCGCTTGCTTAAATTCAACGTTGATTCTGATTCCGCAGAACTGGGTTGGGTGTGAAAAAGTATTTGTTGTTAACATTCTTTTTTCATTCGGTTTATCCAGTATCGAGTCCTTTTTTTTAAAGCTGATCGTTTTGTGTTCATTTTGTTTAGTTCTTTTTTCGTAACAGATTTAATGTTTAGTATAGAGCTTAGAAAAAATTCGCCGTGTGAGATAGGCAAGAAGTAAGGCATGTAGCAACATCAGCACGGCAAAGGGCACTCCTTTAAAGGCAAGGAAAAATTTAAATCTGCATGGCTCATTCGCTTGTTTAAACTCAACGTTGATTCTGATTCCGCAGAACTGGGTTGGGTGTGAAAAAGTATTTTTTGTTAACATTCTTTTTTCATTCGGATTTTCCAGTTACTAGTCCTTTTTTTTTTTTTTAAGCTGATTGTTTTGTGTTCATTTTGTTTAGTTCTTTTTTCGTAACAGATTTAATGTTTAGTATAGAGCTTCGAAAAAATTAGCAACATCAGCACGGCAAAGGGCACTTCTTTAAAGGCAAGGAAGGACAAAAATATTTTAAGTCAAGTGATAGCGAGTATGAGTCGTACGATTTTTGAATCAAGCCGGGGCAACGCCGGGCTATGCTGCTAGTTATCGATATTAAAGAGCACTTGAATAATCTGAACAAAATTCTGCAAGGTCAAAAATTGCCTGCTACTTAGGATTTGACGCCTGATATTGATGCACTTATAAAGGAAAAAAAAAAAGCCAAGTTTCCGGAATATACTGAAAATGTTAAAAAAATAATAACAGTTTTTAAATGTTTTTCTTTTTAATTTATAAGTTGTATACATTTACAAGACAGTGTGATAAATTAGGCTTTTTTTAACAGTTCTCAATTTCACTTGTTCAATGTTTTGTAAAAAAAAACAAATGTTCTTTAAACATGAACATTTTCAGAATGTACTTTTTTACTCTAAAACAAAAGGAAAATTTTAAAATTACAATTTATAGGTTTTTATACCATGATTTTATTTGTCCGGACCACTTGATATCAAATTAGGCTAAAATGAGTTTGACACTCCTGCTTTAGAGATTATTAATTCCTCATTATGACATTTTATCAACGATTCAGGTTATGTGCCATCAATCGTATAATTTTAATTCCAGATCATAGTTTCTGTTTTGGAAAGCTTTATCCTGAATCCTATTTCTTGGGACAAGAATGCTGTTTTTGGTTGGTTGGCTTTATTTTGTTTTACGGCATATCAACATCAATCAGTTATTTAATGCCGACAACATTTTTTGGGTAGATTCGTATGAATAGAATATGTATTCTTTGGTTTAGATTGGTTTGGTTTATTTTGTTTTACGGCATATCAACCTCAATGGGTTATTTAATGCCGACGCCGACAACCTTTTATGAATAGATTCGTATGAATAGAATATGTATCCTTTGGTTTAGATTGGTTTATTTTGTTTTACGGCATATCAACCTCAATGGGTTATTTAATGCCGAGAACATTTTTACGATAGATTCGTATGAATAGAATATGTATTCTTTGGTTTAGATTGGTTTGGTTTATTTTGTTTTACGGCATATCAACCTCAGTGGGTTATTTAATGCCGACAACGTTTTTAGGATAGATTCTTATGAAGAGAATGTATATTCTCTGGTTTAGATTGGTTTGGTTTATTTTGTTTTACGGCATATCAACTTCAATGGGTTATTTAATGCCGACAACATTTTTTTATTATTGGTAATATTTTGTTTTGTCAAAAATCTGTTTCTGGTTTATATTTTTCCTTCAAAATTGTATTGCTGGTAATAATTTTTTCAAAAAAGTATTGCTGTTAATAGTGTAACTATTTGCCCATAGCTGGGACCCTAACAGGTGCTATCACCCGGGGTTACAGTGGACCTGGGAACACCAGCAATTAAGAGATTGTTCCACGCTCCTCAAAACTCCTGATCAGAGGTCTTGCTGCTGGACGCAGTTTAACGTCTTACCCAGGACGCGGATGTAGTTTAACGTCTTATCCAGGGCGGGTTTTTGGTTGGGTGGCCAAGATCATTCTTGTGCCAACTATGAACCCCTATGTCATCACCAGGCTTCTGGGGGTTGGAAGAGGGCTGTGAGTTCCACAGTTTGGTAGATGGTGTTTTTCTTTTGTTTACACGAGCAATAGTTTCCAGCTTTTTCTTTCATATAAGTTTTTTTATTGATTGATTGATTTTTTACTGCTTATCAACCCTTTGCACGTTATTTAAAGCCAAGAAATAGTTTTAGATTGTAATAATTATTTTTTTTTTAGATTATAATGTTGATATAAAGTGGGGGATCAATTCCATACTACAATCATTATATAAACTGATCCCTCACTTTGTGGCTACAGTAGTTTCTAAACATTCATGTCCCAGAGGAAGTTAATAAATTCAAAAGGTCATTTAAAGTCAGAAATTATTTCTAGACTCTAAATATTTTTTCTGTGGGAGATAATGGCTTAGTGATACAATTCTTACTGATTAACCCATAGCTGGGGAGAAGAAGTGAATTCGTACCTTTCCTCAAGGGTATTTGCGTGTGAATGAATATAACGGACCCAACAGTAATTGGAACTCGGCTCTCCGATTAACAATTCCGAGACATTTCCATTACACCATACCCAGCGGTCTCTAGGTACTGCCCAAGCTCGACGTTGCTTAACTTCGGTGATCGTACGGGAGCCGGCGTTTCGGCGTGATGTGGCCGTAAGCCTATATAAAATTGTGCATTCAGTTTATCGTGTTCTAAAGAGAGGGGTCAAGGATCTTTGAAATTCCCGTAATAAAAATGAGGATGAGAAAATGACAATAATCTGATAGATTAAAATCAATTTATGACAAAAAAGAAATTAAGAACCCCGCACCCCCCCAAAAAAAAACAAACAAACCCAGAATAGCCGGCTTCGTGCATGAGGGAGTTGCGCATTGCTACTGGTACCAATGTCCAGTGTAGGAGTATAGTGTTCAAGAAAATGGGAAGGCATTGAAAAATTATTTTTATAGCCGGTTAACCCACTTGGAAGATCTGTATACTAAAGTATATTTTTTACAACTGCTAGCCCAATACAAGGTCCAAGAACTGTTCAAGATAGAGCCATACTAAATGAGGTTGTTTTATGAACACAAGAGGAGTGATTAAGAAGTATATATTATGGGGGGGGGGTACAGTGGAGTAACGGTGGAGGCACGATGGAGTAATGGACTGCAACTAGAATTGAGGAATCGGAGAGCCGAGTTCGAATTCCAGTCGAATCCATTACATTCACTTACGTGCTAATACCCTTGGGAAAGATATGAATCCTTTTCTTCTCCCCATCCCAGCTATGGGTAAATAGCAGAACAGACCGGGTTCTATAGCCTTGGATGGAAACTGGTCCACCGCAGAAAGAAATGGCAACCTACTGCGGGGAAATAAATCTGCCTCGTCAGTCATGTATCGAAAAATACATAATCGCCTAAGCATGTATCACGCGTGGTACATAACTGAATATTATGAGGATATATATTTAGTATTGGCTCTAGACTTGATGAGTTTAAGTCTGTAGCTATCAGGGGAGCATCATCTTGGGAGTAGCGATTGCATGAACGCAAGAGGAAAGGTTAAGATGCGCAGAATATATAGGAAATATAACTGTTTACTCTAGATTTGAATACGTTAAGATTATAGTGATCGGGAAAGCATTCTCTCAGGAGTCGGCAGCACAAAGTAGCGATTGTATTATAGGAGGGGACAAAAAGTACAGAATACGTAGGAAGGATAACGGTTGACTCTAGACTTGTAGAGGTTAAGAATGTTGTGATCCGGGAAGCATAATCTCGGGAGCAGCGATTGTATAAACGTAGGAGCAGGAGAAGGTAAGGAGTGCAGAATATGTAGGAAAGTTAACGGTCGACTCTAGACATGAATAGGTTAAAATTATCGTGATCCGGGAAGCGCCCTTTCGGGAGTATGTTCCCCAAAATAACGATTGCATGAACGTAAGAGGAGGAGCGAGAGGTGTACATTGAAGCGAACCCCACTTCATTCCATTCGTATTCCTTTGATGAGATGTAAGTCCCTTCCTCCCACGAACCGCTGGTTTGCGAAAACGACTACCAAGATGATGCTCCCCCGACCACTACAATGGTAACCTGCTCAAGTCTAGGCTTAACCGTTATCTTCCCTACATACAGCCATAAACTGTTCCTCTTATTCTGTAACTCTCTACCTCGAGTGGCTCTTGGGCCTTGTACAGTGTGAACATCACTGTATAAAAAAAGATGGAAATGGAAATAAAAAACGTGAAGTTTTGTTTTTTTTTTTCAGATTTCGTTTTGTCGTAAGTTTATTTTAACATTTCAAACTTCTTATTTCTTTCTTTTATTAGGTGTGTGCCAAAGGGAAATGACGACGTTTTCAACTACCATGTCCTCCTCCCTTACGGCTATTCATGATATAAAAAAAGTTCTTGAGATTTATCATGGAAAATATTCCTGAGGGAATTGCTTGCCTTAGCAATGCCAATTTGGCGATTAATTTACAATCAGGAAAAAAAAAAAAAAAAAAAAAATTAATAATGAGGAAAAATAAAGTACTTTAATGTAGGACTATTTTACTACTTTAAAAAAAAAAAAAATGAAATAAAATGCGAGAATTGCCAATATTTAAATATTCTTCACATTTGATGTGCGGGATTGGCTCTTAGCACAATTTAAAAAATAATATGAAGCATACAATTCCAAAGAATGGATCTTTTGCTTTGACACTCATGAATTAAGAGCGACGGTTCTAGCCGAGGGATTTTAATGTTTTAGAAGAGAACAAAAACGATATTAATATACGACGATATTTATGGCTCTAGAACGGCACTTTGCACAAAGGAATTTTAGGGTTTCGAAAAAGTACAAATTCGACAGGTTTTTTTAAATACTCATGAAAATATTTACGGATTTAGAACAGCACTTCGCAAAGAGAGATATTAGGGTTTTCAGGAAAATACAAATTCGACAGGTTTTTTTTAAATACTCATGAAAATATTTACGGATTTAGAACCGCACTTCGCAAAGAGAGATATTAGGGTTTTCAGGAAAATACAAATTCGACAGGTTTTTTTAAATACTCATGAAAATATTTACGGATTTAGAACCGCACTTCGCAAAGAGAGATATTAGGGTTTTCAGGAAAATACAAATTCGACAGGTTTTTTTTAAATACTCATGAAAATATTTACGGATTTAGAACCGCACTTCGCAAAGAGAGATATTAGGGTTTTCAGGAAAATACAAATTCGACAGGTTTTTTTAAATACTCATGAAAATATTTACGGATTTAGAACCGCCCTTCGCAACTTATGGCCGGAGTACACAATCGCAGAATTTTGGGGGTTCAGAAAAGGACTAAGACATGTTTGACAATAGTGAATTTAAAATGACTGTATGTGGGGCTAGCAACCACATCTCCTATACAAACTGTAGCATAATGACTCTGTGCCACTATACTGTACAGGCTGTCTACAGGGTCAACACTCCTTAGAAATAGTAGTCGTCGTCATGCTCATTCAGTATCAGTCTCATGACTGGGTGTGGTCTTAGGGTAGATGCGCAGCTGAGCACCTGACCAGTTCTCTATACATATCCGGGTTGAAATTCCTGTGGAGCGTGTCTTTGGTAAACAGATCCATCCCTCTCCCGGTCAAACCACAGGCGATGAAGTCTTGACTTGGCCAATGGGAATAACGCGTTGATTCTGTTGAATCTTTCGCCGCGGATTTTAGGGTTACAGAATAAATCTAAGGCGACATTGTATTTTACCCACCAGAAGATATGTTTTTGCGTTAGATCCATGATTCACAAAAGGGGTCTTTCAGGAGAGATCCCAGATGGAAGTGTTTTTACGCGCACACGAAGTTTATTTATGGATCTTATGGCCGGAGTTCACAATCCCAGAATTTTGGGGCTTCAGAAAGAGCTAAGACAAGCTTGACAACAGTGAATGTGGTCGATGCGCAGCTGAGCACATGACCAGGTTGAAATTCCTGTGCAGCGTAACTTTGGTAAATAGACCCATATTTTCTATGAAAATGTCTTCAGGCCGGTAAATGTTAATACTGTTTATTATAAACAGAAGATTTACTTAAATACTTGTATCTATAAAAAAAAACTGAAAGAAAGCATATAAACATAAAAAATGTCTTTATATATATATATATATATATATATATATATATATATATATATATATATATATATATATATATATATATTGTTACGGGAGCTTACCCATAATAATAATAATAATGGACTATTCCATACTTAATAAATACTGCGCCTCAGGAGTAGGCAGGAGTCTGTAGTTCAAGCGGAGTCAGAAGTTCAAGACGAGTCAAGAGTCGAGTCAAGAGTCGAGTCAGAGGCAGTCCGAAACAGAGTCGCGTTCAGACAATTACTACAAGACATTGGAATAGTGATACTGGTCGAGACTACATTGTTCTCTCTACTAAACCTGATTGTTCGTGCTAACACTTTCTAGTTCTCTGTATATATTCCTGTTTGTAATATATTTGTGTTATTCCATACCTGTGTTCGAGTTCTTCTTTATTGGTTCTACTTTGGACTATCACCGTGGTACCAGGAACTGGACCATAACATATATATATATATATATATATATATATATATATAATATATATATATATATATATATATATATATATATATATATATATATATATATATAGATAGATAGATAGATAGATAGATAGATTAACCTAGTGAGCCAGACAAACCTACCTAGGTGTCACCTAAACGGAAAGGTAGGTTTGTCTGGCTCACTAGGTTTATCTAGGTCTGCTCTACGGTTGTATTGAGCTCTTTTGTTAGTTGTTTACTCGTATCGGGATTTTTTCTTTGGGCTTTAAACCTGGATCTGTACGATTTTTTCAATAGACTTTCATGTTTCTAGGTTTTTCTTTTTTTAAAACCTTTTTTTCCATTGATTATTGGCAAATCAAAAATTCGAAGGTTTTTCGAAACGAGTATAGTTATCTACATTTGTGTGTGTGTATATATATATATATATATATAAAGACATTTTTTATGTTTATATGTTTTTTTAGTTTATATATATATATACATATGTATATATATATAAGGACATTTTTTATGTTTATATGTTTTTTAGTTTATATATACATATATATATAAAGACATTTTTATGTTTGTTTTTTTAGTTTATATATATATATATATATATATATATAAAGACATTTTTTATGTTTATATGTTTTTTAGTTTTTATATATATATATATATATATATATATATATATATATATAAAGAGATTTTTTTAAAAATAATATGAAGCATACAATTCCAAAGAATGGATCTTTTGCTTTGACACTCATGAATTAAGAGCAACGGTTCTAGCCGAGGGATTTTAATGTTTTAGAAGAGAACAAAAACGATATTAATATACGACGATATTTATGGCTCTAGAACGGCACTTTGCACAAAGGAATTTTAGGGTTTCGAAAAAGTACAAAGTCGACAGGTTTTTTTAAATACTCATGAAAATATTAACGGATTTAGAACCGCACTTCGCAAAGAGAGATATTAGGGTTTTCAGGAAAATACAAAGTTTTTTTAGTTTTTATATATATATATATATATATATATATATATATATATATATATATATAAAGAGATTTTTTATGTTTATATGTTTTTTTAGTTTATATATACATATATATATAAAGACATTTTTATGTTTGTTTTTTAGTTTATATATATATATATATAAAGACATTTTTTATGTTTATATGTTTTTTATTATATATATATATATATATATAAAGAGATTTTTTATGTTTATGTTTTTTTAGTTTTTATATATATATACATATATATATATATATATATATATTTATATATATATATATATATATATATATAAAGAGATTTTTTTATGTTTATATGTTTTTTTAGTTTATATATATATATATATATATATACCAGGTGTAACAGTAACATTGTCCAATTGTTAGATTAAGCTTTGAACCGTTGTATCTTAGAGATGATTAAAATATTTTATCTCCGAGTTTTAATAACACTATTCGATTCTACTTTGAACGATAACATTGTATTTAGCTCTAAGTTTAAAAGATAATCCCTCTTCCCGTTGTGATCTTCTTATCCAGGTTTCCTCTCTACTTTTCTCTATTTCTAAAATTTATTCACCGTTCTCTTGATGGTTCGTGAATGGACTTAGGAGATGCAAGCCAGTGTATGAATGTTAGTAATATTACTGAAGGACCGAATGATCATTCTCCTTTCACCATTGCTCAGTTGGAAAAACGTAGTGAGGCTGACACAAAACGATTTTAACCGGTTCTCTTTCTAGGGGTTTTAATTGATTCTTACGACAAATGGTGGCAAGTTAACTAAACGTCTCATCTGAAAACCCGGGAAAAAAGAAAATTAGTTTAGTGGTTTTTTTTTAGATATTAAACATTTTGTGATATGTGAAAGTATCGCAATGCTGTTACGCGATTTGGACAATTTTGCTGTTAAACCCGGTATGTGACTGCAAGTGAAAATAATGCCAGAGTGTTCATGTTCCACACCACTTCAAACAAAAGGTTAGGAAGGAAACCTTCATCAATAATGGAAAGAGAGATGACAGCTATTAGGTTGGTGCAAAAATAATGTCGTTTTCTCACATAAAGTTGAACGTCAAAAAACGACATTATTTTTTGCACCAACCTAAATAGTAGCGCTGAGAAACGCATTTTCCTGAAAACAACTGTTTTAAGAGAACGAATGAAAAATTTCAACCGAAGGAATAATTAGCTGTTCGGTCAATGAATAAATTATAAACATTAACATTACCATCTTTTCGACAGTTTAGTCTTTTGTGTGAATGAATGTTTCCTTATAAGGAAACGGTTTATATTACCATTACCGCTACTAGACCCTTGTGCAAATTATTAAAAAAAAAACGCTTAAGTTTCCTTTATTTCACCATAAAGTTAGTTTTAGAGCCACTGGAGTGACAGGGTGTAATCGATTTGTATTTTTTCCTCACATTAAGTCATTTGCAGTGGTGTGCAGCAATATGAATCTATTTTCAGGGTGTATGATGCGATTTGTTCTGCCTTGAAAAATAACGCGTCATCCGTGATTGCATTAGATTTTTATCACGCCCAGACACTATTGTCTCGACTGTCGATTAGTTGTCCTACGGCCATTTTATGCGATGCACGTTACTCGAAGGCAGCGTACGAAAAGTGTAACGCTGTACGAACACAATGGCAAGCCTTACCAGTGAGCAATTCAAGGTGCTATAGACTGGCCCGGAAACTCCCCTGATTTAAAACCAATCGAGAATCTGTGGTGAATCTGCAAGGAACGACTTCGTGGAATGGATATACGAAGTACTAACATGTGAATTGGGTCCTGTTTCATTGGAAAAATACGAAAATAAAGTAAATAATAACGGAATTATTCGCTTTTTTCAATTAATTTACACAAGGATGTCTCTTACCGACGGTTTAGTTTTCTGTGGTCTCGTTAACCAGCGCCCACCTCTAGAAGTAAGCAATTCAAAAGTTTTAATAATGGATTATCAACGCAAAAAATTGGAAATTGGCGTGTCGAGTTCAAATCACACCGGAGACACTTACATTTGTTTTCTCACAAATACCCTTGAAAAGGCAAGAATCTATCACTTCTTACTCCGAGCTAACGGGCAATAGCAAGGTATACTAGACATTCTAGCCCTAGTTAGCATTTGGTATAGCAGTAGTACAACTCGAAATTCCAAATCAGGACTAGCAACGCTAACCGTAAAAAAAAAAAACAAAAAAAAGAAAAAAACTATTCGCTATGGAAACCCCAGTAGCAAAAATTTAAAACTCAAACTTTTCTCTGTTGATATTTTGTCTGGGGAGCCTATATTTTTTACGGCTTATCTACCCGTTGCATATTCTTTAGAGCTGGCAAATATTTTTAGATTGAAAGAATTTTTATTTTTGGGGGAGATAATCTTTTGTGATGTCAACGAATGCTCGTTGCCATTTCCGTAATGCTCGTTGTAGTGGAGACTTTGTAATCGCAGATACAAATATAGTAACGCCGTTGAACAATACTGGTGTCAGACGCCTTCGAATAGCACTCGAACTAATAGTACTTGCTCGATAATACTCGCTCGAATAGTAAGCACCGTATCTGAATAGTGAAATACGATAGTGAATAGAGTAGTGAAATAGTATAGACTAGACATGCTGATCTGTATAGTATTAGAGGAAGGACTAGAAATCGCGATCGTTATTCGTCAGCTACTTCCTACATATGCTATATGCATTTCCTCTATGGTCACGTGGTCTACTTAATTCAATAATTGGATCGCCTGTGTTTGCTCACTAGCGGTCTATGTTCAAACTCATGTGTTTATTCCTATATAACATAACCATGATTTACTGGTACTAATTAACCCATAGCTGGATGGAAAAAAGATGTGGGCTCATACATCTCGCAGGGGAATTTACGCGTAAATAAATATAAAAAAAACCCGACTGGAATTGGAACTCCGCACTCCGATTTGCAATTCATGTCGTTATCTATTAAACTATGGCATACCAAAGCTTACAGCCCCTGGGGTTCTAGGAACATTACTCGCGCTAAATAACTGTTAACTACTGTACACTCTGTTACTGGTACCGTATAAACACACCGCCCTCGGTAAGACGATAAACTACATCCGCGTCCTGGGTAAGACGATAAACTACATCCGCGTCCTGGGTAAGACGATAAACTACGTCCAGCAGCAAGGCCTCTGATCAGGAGGTTTTGAGGAGCATGGAACCGCCTCTTAATTGCTGGTGTTCCCAGGTCCACCCTGTTCCGGGGTGGCAGCACCTGTTAGGGTCCCAGCTATGGGCAAATAGTTAACTCTCAAACTGGGGTCAAAGCACTATGAAAGTGTAAAAATAGTTTTTAATACCAGCAATACGTTTTTGTAAAAAATTAACAGCAATAAATTTTTTAAGAAAATATTATTACCAGCAATATATTATTACCAGCAAACAGTTTTGAAAAAGTAATAACAGCAATACATTTTTGGAAAAAAATATTACCAGTAACACATTTTTGAGGGAAAAATATTACCAGCAATAAATAAATTTTTGAAGAAAAAATATTACCAGCAATACAGTTTTGAAAAAAATTATTACCAGCAATAAAAATCTAGTTGGAATTAAATAACTGTTGTGGTAAACCCTCCTACAGTAGAATGAACTCTTCCTCCTCTCATAAATACTAACTGAGAGACTTTCTCACGGCCAATGGGTGAGCAGTCAAATAGATTGTTCAACTGTCGAACTTTCTGCCTTGAGCAGAGCGGAATCCGGGGAGATAGACAGGCCCTGAACTCGTTTAGGCGGGTTCATAGGGAATATTTTTGGCCGAGCTTATGGGCTCGGAGTAACCCAGGTTAAACTAGGCCTTGTGCTACATACATTCCTCGTCGGGGACTGTTAAATATCGTCAATAAGTGAGCAGTCAAATAGCTTGTTCAACTGTCGAACTTTCTGCCTTGAGCAGAGAGGAACACGGACGAGGCTTTGCCGAAAGTGCAAAGTTTCGTCCGGAGAGGTGGGGGTAGACAGACCCTGAACCCGTCTAGGCGGGTTCAAAGGGAATATTTCGGGCCTAGCCTACAGGCTCGGAGAAACCCACGTTAAACTCGGCCTTGTGCCACATACATCCCTTGTGGAGGGAGTGTTAAATATAACAGTCTCAGAGACGTCTCATTTCTGTCGAGCTCTCTGCCTCGGCAGAGAGGAACCCGGACGAGGCTTTGCCGAAGGGCAAAGTTTCTTCCTGGAGGTAGACAGGCCCTGAACCCATTTATGCGGGCTCGAAGGGAATATTTTTGTCCGAGCCTACGGACTTGGAGAACCCACGGTAAACTCGGATTTGTGCCACATATATTCCTCGTGGGGGGACTGTTAATTATTGTCAATGGTTGAGCAGTCAAATAGATTGTTCAACTGTCGAACTCTCTGCCTTGAGCAGAGAGAAATCCGGACGAGGCTTTGCCGAAGGGCAAAGTTTCGTCCGGGGGAGATAGACAGGCCCTGAACTCGTTTATGCGGGATTTAAGGGAATATTTTTGGCCGAGCCACGGTAAACTGGCCTTGTGCCACATATATCCCTCGTGGGGTGGGGTGGCTGTTAAATATCGCAATGTGTGAGCAGCCGAGACGCAGTGTTAATCTACCTTTCGGACCTTCTATCTGCTTATTACTAACACTCTTATCTATATTTCAATACACTTGTTCAACCTACCTTCGTCTTCAGTGTTTTCTTTCTGCTTCCTAAACAAGGCCACGACAATAACCCGTTGAGGGTGATACGCCGTAAAACAAAAACCAAATCAAACCAAACCGTATAATCCAGTTAAACCTGTCGAATACAACTTGAAGTGGACATTGGGATTTGCCAAATAATCTCGTTGCCTCTCCTAATCCTCAAATTATCGTGAATGATCTAAGATTGATATTTTGGTGATTTCCTGCGTAATAATACAATTTGACCTTTTTTTTATTATTATTATTATTTCGTTCACTTTGACCAATAATGCAAGCCTTTAGACTTCTCGCCCCAACTTATCGAGTTTCGAGTTTGACATATCACATGCAGGGTCATGAGAATTTTAAATAGTATGTATTTTCTCTACACACTTTCCGAGCCCCGTTTCTAATTACCTCCCTTTGGTATCACGAACAGTCGACAATTAAATGTAATAGAAGCCGATCCGCTGTTGTTTTATAGGGAGTGGACATGCTTGGATTTACATTTTTTTCGATAGATAACTATTTTATACGTTATTTAAAAGATAGATATTAAATTAATTACATTAATAACTAGCTTAAAAACCGCCTTATCGGGTAACATTTAAGATAGCACCTCCAGAGTGCTCGTGATTGGGCCTTCATCACAATAGGTAGGGAGGAGTAGATGCGATAGGCAGCAATAAACTACCGAAGAACTCAAAATGAATGGCTGCATTTTATTGCATTAATATTTAAGCTTACTTTTTAAAAGTTCAGCGATAATTCTACTGCCGCTACTTTATTTAAAGACAATTTGATGTTCGTAGGTCCTTACTTTCCGCAGCAAAAATTATTTTTATTTCATGGGTGACTTTCGCTGGATTTCGCAATTAATTTCGATTATTCCCACATTTATTTCCAACTTATAAAAATTGTTATCGTTTAAAAAAATTAAACGCAAAAAATCACGAAGACAATCGCATTTATGTAAACATGGTAAATTTCGGGTCCAAATTCGGCCCTGAATTTGCTGACGGATTCGGTCTGATTTCAAAATGGTATAATATGTTGGACTATGGCCTCTAGGAGTAAAGGTGAAAACACGGACAATTTTATTTTGAAACACTGTAATTTGAGAACAATATTTTTTCATTAGATATGAGCTATTGAAAGTTAGAGAGTTCTGTCCCTTTAAGTTGAAAACGTGTGACACACTGACATTCACAATTATTATATAGACTAGCTTAAAACAGTTGTGTCCCTTTAATTGTTTTTTATCAGTAAAAGTGAAGATGACGGAATTTAAAAACAATCGCAGTAGTGAAAACTTAAGAATCCATATTTCAGTATTGCGGGTCTGGATTTGGCCCAGAATGTTTTTTTTTTTTTTTCATTTGCTCCAGGAGTCGGTCTGATTCCAAAATAATACGATATTTTTGAAAACCAAACTAGACTGGTAAGCAAAAAGCCGAGAGTTCCAAACACTGTCATCATAATGTGGCCGTGTTCATCGTTAATATTTTTGAGTTTTGTCTGTCCCTTTTTTTATCATTAGAATATCAAGAATATTAATAGAAGATAATGATTTACTGATACAAATCTTACTAATTAGCCCATAGCTGGGAGGAGAACAGGTGTATTCATACCTATCTGAAGGGTATTTGCGCATAAGTGTATAAAACGATCCTGACTGGAATTGGAACTCAGCTCTCCGATTTCCAATTCAGAGCCGTTGTTCAAATTTGAAGGTATTCTCAAGCGGTCACCTATCTACGTGCTGACCCCGCTTGACCTTGGTTAAAGTAGCGTTTGAACGTGACATAGTCATAAACCCACATTCTGGCGGAATCAGTAGCTGAACGAATAGAAAACTCAACAGGTAACATTAATAGCGATTTTATTTACCGATGTTTCTGTTGATCTGAAGGTGATTTAATGGTCAACCCATCTAGGGACTGACCAGTTTTGACGTTTCTTAACTTCAGTAATCGTACCGAAAACCAGTGTTTCAACTTGATATGGCCGCAAATCTCATATTTTGGGGTTGCTTAAAACATGATTGGCGACTATTATTTGTACAAAAGATTTGGATAATTATTTTTTTATTGGATATTCGACAAGTGACTTCAAAATAGATGAATAAGAAATTGAAGAATTATATAAAATAATCATAAACTATCCTTGAAGTAATTGGCCTTAATTATCTTGTCCGCTCCGAAAAACAAAAAAAAAAAAACAAAACAAAACAAAAAAACCCCCCTAAAAACGTGCTAATGTTGCCAGGTGAAATTAATAGCGTTTTTATTTACCGTGTTTATGTTGATGTGAAGAGAGACTGACTCGTTTTGACGTTTCTTAACTTCAGTGATCGTACCGAAAACCGGTGTTTCAACGTGATATGGCCGTAAACTCATATTTTGGGGTTGCTTAAAACATGATTGGCGGCCATTATTTGTTCTGTAGGTATAAATGGGGTTAATTTTTTTTTTTTATTGGATATTCGACAGGTTACCTTGAACGAGAAATTACAGCATTATATATAAAAAAATTATCATAAACTTGGTTGTCCTTCAAGTAATTAACCCTAATTAACGTGTCCGCTTCGAAAAAAAAAAAAAAAAAAAGATAAAAAAAGCAAAGAATTTTTAGGATGGAATAATTTTTGTTAATTAGCGTTAATGAGGTGTCCCTCCTACCCACGACATTTGTCAGAAGAGAAAAATACTTGCACCGAACATGTGAGCAACGACGAAGTTTTAGAGAAAATGGAAACAAAAAAGACACTTATATTTAACATCAGGAAGAGACAGGACACGGTTTAGGAGAGATAACAAAAAGACAACATTTTCTAAGGGCTATAAAGGAAAGGAAGTTGTGGAGAGTCATGATTGTCAATATCCTGAAGGGTTATGACACATAGAAAAAGAATCATCTATAAAGACAACCCTTCCCCATAACCGAAAAATTATAGTAGTCTTAGAAACAGGAAAATCTTGTTAGAAACAAAGAAAACAGTACTGAACTGTTATGTAATATCTCTCCTCCTAAATGGAAGCAAATGCTGGACAATCTCCTCAAAGATGGAAAAGAGACTCAAATCAACAGAAATATGATTCTACAGAAGGATGCTGAGAATACTATGAGCCAAACATGCGAACGATGACGTCGTTTTAGAGAAAATGGAAACCAAAAGGAATACTTAACATCGGGAAGAGACAGTTGAAATTTCTGGGGCACATAATGAGAAAAGAGGGCTTGGAAAATCTGATACCCACAGGACAGCTTGAGGGCAAGTGGGGGAGACGAAAACAACGCATGACCTATTTAGCTTGAGTAAATGGATGACAGAACAGAGTTTAGGAGAAAAAAAAAAGACAAAATTTATTAAGAGTTACAAAGGATAGGAAATTGTGGAGAGCCGTGATCACCTACGTCCTGAAGGGACACGGCGCACGAAGAAAAGAAAATTTTGAATATATTATCTTGTCAATAATATACATATAATATTTTTTTGCAATTTTGTTTTCATTTTTTTTTTTTACAATGTTTATCCTGTACAAGGCTCAAGAGCCACTCGAGGTATAGTTTTACAAATACGAGACACAATTTATGGAGATATGTGGGAAAGATAACGGTTGACACTAGACTTGAATAGTTACCCTATCTGTAGTGATCAGGGAAGCATCCTCTAGGGAGCTGGATCCACATAGCAGCGCTTCGTAGGAAGAAGCTGCTGGTATTTTCAATAAAGAAAAAGAAAGAGACAAAAATCATAAAAACGAAATTATAAAATCATGAAGTCAAATAAATCTCTATTAGGAGAGATAACAAAAGGACAACATTTTCTAAGGGCTACAAAGGGGAGGAAATTGTGGAGAGTCATGATCGCCAATGTCCTGAAGGGCTATGACACATAGAAAAAGAAGCATCCATAAAAAAAAAAAAACCCTATTCCTGGGTATGACGATAGACTACAACCGGCAGCAGGATTTCTGATCGGGAGAATTGAGGTCTTGAGGAGCGTGCAACAACCTCTTAATTATTTATGTTCACAAATCAACCCTGACCCTGGGGTGGTAGCACTTATTAGGATCCCATCTAAGGACAAATAGTAGACATACAAACAAAAACAAAAACACCGGGGTAGTAGGAAAATATATATTTATAGTAAAAATGCCAGTAATATAGTTTTATAAAAAAAAAACAAGCAATATATTTTTATAAAAAGAATGTCCAACAAAACACTTTTATACTAAAATCGAATGGGTTATTTTGCTGTATAGATAACGGTTAACTCTTGACAGGTTAAGATTACAGTGATCGGGGAAGCATCATCTTGGGAGTCGGTTCCACAAAGCATCGGTTCATAGGAAGAAACTGCTGGTATTTCCAACAAAGAAATAAAGAAACAAATATCATTACGACGAAATTGTAAAAATAAAAACTAGAATAATTCTTTTTTTTTTTTAAGACAGTCCTGGGTATCACAAAAACTACAACCGGAAGCAAGGCTTCTGATCGGGAGATTGGAGATTTTGAGGAGCAACATCTTAATAGCTGTTGTTCTCAAGTCCAACCTGACCCCAGGGTAATAGCACCTGTAAGGGGGTCCAATCTACGGACAAATAGTGAACACCCAAACTAAAACAAAAAGCAGTAAAGTATGAAAATAGATTTCTTTTATCGCAAAAAGGCCAGGAATACACTTTTATAAAAAATATGACAGGCAATACATTTTTATACTAAAAACGAATGGGTTATTTCGCCGTACAGATAACGATTAACTTAAGCATGAACAGGTTAAAATTGATGTGATCGGGAAAAAGTCTTGGATGTCTGTCCCACAGAGAAGATGTGAGACTGAAGATTACTTCTTACCGATGGAATACGAGCGAATGTCGGTGCTTTACTGTTAGGAATACATTGGAAATGATTTTATTATTAGGAATGCATGGAAATGATTTTATTATTAGGAATGCATGGAAATGATTTTTTTATTAGGAATGCATGGAAATGATTTTATTATTAGGAATGCATTGAAAATGATTTTATTATTAGGAATGCATTGGAAATGATTTTATTATTAGGAATGCATTGGAAATGATTTTACGATTAGGAATGCATTGGAAATGATTTTATTATTAGGAATGCATTGAAAATGATTTTACTATTAGGAATGCATTAGAAATGATTTTATTATTAGGAATGCATTGGAAATGATTTTATTATTAGGAATGCATTGGAAATGATTTTATTATTAGGAATGCATTAGAAATGATTTTATTATTAGGAATGCATTGGAAATGATTTCATTATTAGGAATGCATTGGAAATGATTTTACTATTAGGAATGCATTGGAAATGATTTTATTATTAGGAATGCATTGGAAATGATTTTACGATTAGGAATGCATTGGAAATGATTTTATTATTAGGAATGCATTGGAAATGGTTTTATTATTAGGAATGCATTGAAAATGATTTTATTATTAGGAATGCATTGGAAATGATTTTACTATTAGGAATGCATTGGAAATGATTTTATAAGGAATACATTGGAAATGGTTTTATTATTAGGAATACATTGGAAATGGTTTTATTATTAGGAATGAATAGCAAATGATTTTATTATTAGGAATGCATTGGAAATGATTTTATTATTAGGAATGCATTGGAAATGATTTTACTATTCGGAATGCATTGGAAATGATTTTATTATTAGGAATGCATTGGAAATGATTTTACGATTAGGAATGCATTGGAAATGATTTTATTATTAGGAATGCATTGGAAATGATTTTATTATTAGGAATGCATTGGAAATGATTTTACTATTAGGAATGCATTGGAAATAATTTTATTATTAGGAATGTATTTGAAATGCTTTTATTATTAGGAATGCTTTGGAACTGGTTTTATTATTTGGAATGAATTTAAAACTATTTTATTATTAGGAATGCATTGGAAATAATTTTATTTTTAGGAATGTATTTGAAATGATTTTATTATTAGGAATGCATTGGAACTGGTTTTATTATTAGGAATGCATTGGAAATGATTTTATTATTAGGAATGCGTTGGAAATGATTTTGTTATTAAGAATGCATTGGGAAGGTTTTTTTTATTATTGGGAATGCATTGGAAATGATTTTACTATTAGGAATGCATCGGAAATGGTTTTATTGCTAGGAATGCATTGGAAATAGTTTTACTATTAGGATTGTATTGAAAATGATTTTACTATTAGAAATGAACTGGAAATAATTTTATTATTAGGAATGCATTGGAAAGGATTTTATTATTAGGAATGCATTGTAAATGATTTTATTAATAGGAATGCATTGGAAATGATTTTATTATTAGGAATTCATTGGAAATGAATTTATTATTAGGAATGAATTGGAAAGGATTTTATTATTAGGAATGCGTTGGAAATGATTTTTTTATTAGGAATTCACTGGGAATGATTTTATTATTAGGAATGCACTGGAAATAGTTTTATAATTAGGAATGCATTGGAAATGGTTTTATTATTAGGAATGGATTGGAAATGATTTTATTATTAGGAATGCATTGGAAATGATTTTACGATTAGGAATGGATTGGAAATGTTTTATTATAAGAAATACATTGGAAATGGTTTTATTATTAGGAATGTATTGGAAATGATTTTACGATTAGGAATGCATTGGAAATGATTTTACTATTAGGAATGCATTGGAAATGATTTTATTATTAGGCATGCATTGGGAATGATTTTACGATTCGGAATGCATTGTAAATGATTTTATTAGGAATGCATTGGAAATGATTATATTATTAGGAATGCATTGGAAATGATTTTACTATTAGGAATGCATTGGAAATGATTTTATTATTAGGAATGCATTGGAAATGATTTTACGATTAGGAATGCATTGGAAATGATTTTATTATTAGGAATGCATTGGAAATGATTTTACGATTAGGAATGCATTGGAAATGATTTTATTATTAGGAATGCATTGGAAATGATTTTATTATTAGGAATGCATTGGAAATGGTTTTATTATTAGGAATGCATTGAAAATGATTTTATTATTAGGAATGCATTGGAAATGATTTTACTATTAGCAATGCATTGGAAATGATTTTTATAAGGAATACATTGGAAATGGTTTTATTATTAGGAATACATTGGAAATGGCTTTATTATTAGGAATGAATAGGAAATGATTTTATTATTAGGAATGCATTGGAAATGATTTTATTATTAGGAATGCATTGGAAATGATTTTACTATTCGGAATGCATTGGAAATGATTTTATTATTAGGAATGCACTGGAAATGATTTTACGATTAGGAATGCATTGGAAATGATTTTACGATTAGGAATGCATTGGAAATGATTTTATTATTAGGAATGCATTGGAAATGGTTTTATTATTAGGAATGCATTGGAAATGATTTTATTATTAGGAATGCATTGGAAATGATTTTAATATTCGGAATGCATTGGAAATGATTTTATCATTAGGAATGCATTGGAAATGATTTTACGATTAGGAATGCATTGGAAATGATTTTATTATTAGGAATGCATTGGAAAGGATTTTAAGATTAGGAATGCATTGGAAATGATTTTATCATTAGGAATGCATTGGAAATCATTTTACGATTAGGAATGCATCGGAAATGATTTTATTATTAGGAATGCATTGGAAAGGATTTTATTATTAGGAATGCATTGGAAATGATTTTACGATTAGGAATGCATTGGAAATGATTTTATTATTAGGAATGCATTGGAAATGATTTTATTATTAGGAATGCATTGGAAATGATTTTACTATTAGGAATGCATTGGAAATGATTTTATTATTAGGAATGCATTGTAAATGATTTTTTTTATTAGGAATGCATTGGAAATTGTTTTATAATAAGGAATGCATTGGAAAAGATTTTATTATTTGGAATGTATTTAAAACTATTCTATTATTAGGAATGCATTGGAAATGATTTTATTTTTAGGAATGTATTTAAAAAGCTTTTATTATTAGGAATGCATTGGAACTGGTTTTATTATTAGGAATGCATTGGAAATGATTTTATTATTATTAGGAATGCATTGGAAATGATTTCATTATTAGGAATGCATTGGAAATGATTTTACTATTAGGAATGCATTGGAAATGATTTTATTATTAGGAATGCATTGGAAATGATATTATTATTAGGAATGCATTGGAAATGATTTTATTATTAGGAATGAATTGGAAATGATTTCACGATTAGGAATGCATTGGAAATGATTTTAATTATTAGGAATGCATTGGAAATGATTTTATTATTAGGAATGCATTCGAAATGATTTTACTATTAGGAATGCATTGGAAATGATTTCATTATTAGGAATGCACTAGAAATGATTTTACGATTAGGAATGCATTGGAAATGATTTTATTATTAGGAATGCATTGGAAATGATATTATTATTAGGAATGCATTGGAAATGATTTTATTATTAGGAATGAATTGGAAATGATTTTACGATTAGGAATGCATTGGAAATGATTTTAATTATTAGGAATGCATTGGAAATGATTTTATTATTAGGAATGCATTGGAAATGATTTTACTATTAGGAATGCATTGGAAATGATTTCATTATTACGAATGCACGGGAAATGATTTTACTATTAGGAATGCATTGGAAATGATTTTATTATTAGGAATGCATTGGAAATGATATTATTATTAGGAATGCATTGGAAATGATTTTATCATTAGGAATGCATTGGAAATGATTTTACGATTAGGCATGCATTGGAAATGGTTTTATTATTAGGAATGCATTGAAAATGATTTTATTATTAGGAATGCATTGGAAATGATTTTGCTATTAGGAATGCATTGGAAATGATTTTACGATTAGGAATGCATTGGAAATGATTTTACTATTAGGAATGCATTGGAAATGATTTTATTATTAGGCATGCATTGGGAATGATTTTACGATTAGGAATGCATTGGAAATGATTTTATTAGGAATGCATTGGAAATGATTATATTATTAGGAATGCATTGGAAATGATTTTACTATTAGGAATGCATTGGAAATGATTTTATTATTAGGAATGCATTGGAAATGATTTTACGATTAGGAATGCATTGGAAATGATTTTATTATTAGGAATGCATTGGAAATGATTTTATTATTAGGAATGCATTGGAAATGGTTTTATTATTAGGAATGCATTGAAAATGATTTTATTATTAGGAATGCATTGGAAATGATTTTACTATTAGCAATGCATTGGAAATGATTTTTATAAGGAATACATTGGAAATGGTTTTATTATTAGGAATACATTGGAAATGGCTTTATTATTAGGAATGAATAGGAAATGATTTTATTATTAGGAATGCATTGGAAATGATTTTATTATTAGGAATGCATTGGAAATGATTTTACTATTCGGAATGCATTGGAAATGATTTTATTATTAGGAATGCACTGGAAATGATTTTACGATTAGGAATGCATTGGAAATGATTTTACGATTAGGAATGCATTGGAAATGGTTTTATTATTAGGAATGCATTGGAAATGATTTTATTATTAGGAATGCATTGGAAATGATTTTAATATTCGGAATGCATTGGAAATGATTTTATCATTAGGAATGCATTGGAAATGATTTTACGATTAGGAATGCATTGGAAATGATTTTATTATTAGGAATGCATTGGAAAGGATTTTAAGATTAGGAATGCATTGGAAATGATTTTATCATTAGGAATGCATTGGAAATCATTTTACGATTAGGAATGCATCGGAAATGATTTTATTATTAGGAATGCATTGGAAAGGATTTTATTATTAGGAATGCATTGGAAATGATTTTACGATTAGGAATGCATTGGAAATGATTTTATTATTAGGAATGCATTGGAAATGATTTTATTATTAGGAATGCATTGGAAATGATTTTACTATTAGGAATGCATTGGAAATGATTTTATTATTAGGAATGCATTGTAAATGATTTTTTTTATTAGGAATGCATTGGAAATTGTTTTATAATAAGGAATGCATTGGAAAAGATTTTATTATTTGGAATGTATTTAAAACTATTCTATTATTAGGAATGCATTGGAAATGATTTTATTTTTAGGAATGTATTTAAAAAGCTTTTATTATTAGGAATGCATTGGAACTGGTTTTATTATTAGGAATGCATTGGAAATGATTTTATTATTATTAGGAATGCATTGGAAATGATTTCATTATTAGGAATGCATTGGAAATGATTTTACTATTAGGAATGCATTGGAAATGATTTTATTATTAGGAATGCATTGGAAATGATATTATTATTAGGAATGCATTGGAAATGATTTTATTATTAGGAATGAATTGGAAATGATTTCACGATTAGGAATGCATTGGAAATGATTTTAATTATTAGGAATGTATTGGAAATGATTTTATTATTAGGAATGCATTCGAAATGATTTTACTATTAGGAATGCATTGGAAATGATTTCATTATTAGGAATGCACTAGAAATGATTTTACGATTAGGAATGCATTGGAAATGATTTTATTATTAGGAATGCATTGGAAATGATATTATTATTAGGAATGCATTGGAAATGATTTTATTATTAGGAATGAATTGGAAATGATTTTACGATTAGGAATGCATTGGAAATGATTTTAATTATTAGGAATGCATTGGAAATGATTTTATTATTAGGAATGCATTGGAAATGATTTTACTATTAGGAATGCATTGGAAATGATTTCATTATTACGAATGCACGGGAAATGATTTTACTATTAGGAATGCATTGGAAATGATTTTATTATTAGGAATGCATTGGAAATGATATTATTATTAGGAATGCATTGGAAATGATTTTATCATTAGGAATGCATTGGAAATGATTTTACGATTAGGCATGCATTGGAAATGGTTTTATTATTAGGAATGCATTGAAAATGATTTTATTATTAGGAATGCATTGGAAATGATTTTGCTATTAGGAATGCATTGGAAATGATTTTACGATTAGGAATGCATTGGAAATGATTTTACTATTAGGAATGCATTGGAAATGATTTTATTATTAGGCATGCATTGGGAATGATTTTACGATTAGGAATGCATTGGAAATGATTTTATTAGGAATGCATTGGAAATGATTATATTATTAGGAATGCATTGGAAATGATTTTACTATTAGGAATGCATTGGAAATGATTTTATTATTAGGAATGCATTGGAAATGATTTTACGATTAGGAATGCATTGGAAATGATTTTATTATTAGGAATGCATTGGAAATGATTTTATTATTAGGAATGCATTGGAAATGGTTTTATTATTAGGAATGCATTGAAAATGATTTTATTATTAGGAATGCATTGGAAATGATTTTACTATTAGCAATGCATTGGAAATGATTTTTATAAGGAATACATTGGAAATGGTTTTATTATTAGGAATACATTGGAAATGGCTTTATTATTAGGAATGAATAGGAAATGATTTTATTATTAGGAATGCATTGGAAATGATTTTATTATTAGAAATGCATTGGAAATGATTTTACTATTCGGAATGCATTGGAAATGATTTTATTATTAGGAATGCACTGGAAATGATTTTACGATTAGGAATGCATTGGAAATGATTTTACGATTAGGAATGCATTGGAAATGATTTTATTATTAGGAATGCATTGGAAATGATTTTATTATTAGGAATGCATTGGAAATGGTTTTATTATTAGGAATGCATTGGAAATGATTTTATTATTAGGAATGCATTGGAAATGATTTTACGATTAGGAATGCATTGGAAATGATTTTATCATTAGGAATGCATTGGAAATGATTTTACGATTAGGAATGCATTGGAAATGGTTTTATTATTAGGAATGCATTGAAAATGATTTTATTATTAGGAATGCATTGGAAATGATTTTAATATTCGGAATGCATTGGAAATGATTTTATCATTAGGAATGCATTGGAAATGATTTTACGATTAGGAATGCATTGGAAATGATTTTATTATTAGGAATGCATTGGAAAGGATTTTAAGATTAGGAATGCATTGGAAATGATTTTATCATTAGGAATGCATTGGAAATCATTTTACGATTAGGAATGCATTGGAAATGATTTTATTATTAGGAATGCATTGGAAAGGATTTTATTATTAGGAATGCATTGGAAATGATTTTACGATTAGGAATGCATTGGAAATGATTTTTTTATTAGGAATGCATTGGAAATTGTTTTATAATAAGGAATGCATTGGAAAAGATTTTATTATATGGAATGTATTTAAAACTATTCTATTATTAGGAATGCATTGGAAATGATTTTATTTTTAGGAATGTATTTAAAAAGCTTTTATTATTAGGAATGCATTGGAACTGGTTTTATTATTAGGAATGCATTGGAAATGATTTTATTATTATTAGGAATGCATTGGAAATGATTTCATTATTAGGAATGCATTGGAAATGATTTTACTATTAGGAATGCATTGGAAATGATTTTATTATTAGGAATGCATTGGAAATGATATTATTATTAGGAATGCATTGGAAATGATTTTATTATTAGGAATGAATTGGAAATGATTTTACGATTAGGAATGCATTGGAAATGATTTTAATTATTAGGAATGCATTGGAAATGATTTTATTATTAGGAATGCATTCGAAATGATTTTACTATTAGGAATGCATTGGAAATGATTTCATTATTAGGAATGCACTAGAAATGATTTTACGATTAGGAATGCATTGGAAATGATTTTATTATTAGGAATGCATTGGAAATGATATTATTATAAGGAATGCATTGGAAATGATTTTATTATTAGGAATGAATTGGAAATGATTTTACGATTAGGAATGCATTGGAAATGATTTTAATTATTAGGAATGCATTGGAAATGATTTTATTATTAGGAATGCATTGGAAATGATTTTACTATTAGGAATGCATTGGAAATGATTTCATTATTAGGAATGCACGGGAAATGATTTTACTATTAGGAATGCATTGGAAATGATTTTATTATTAGGAATGCATTGGAAATGATATTATTATTAGGAATGCATTGGAAATGATTTTATTATTAGGAATGAATTGGAAATGATTTTACGATTAGGAATGCATTGGAAATGATTTTAATTATTAGGAATGCATTGGAAATGATTTTACTATTAGGAATGCATTGGAAATGATTTCATTATTAGGAATGCATTGGAAATGATTTTACTATTTGGAATGCATTGGAAATGATTTTATTATTAGGAATGCATTGGAAATGATTTTACTATTAGGAATGCATTGGAAATGATTTCATTATTAGGAATGCACTGGAAATGATTTTACGATTAGGAATGCATTGGAAATGATTTTATTATTAGGAATGCATTGAAAATGATTTTATTATTAGGAATGCATTGGAAATGATTTTACTATTAGGAATGCATTGGAAATGATTTTATTATTAGGAATGCATTGGAAATGATTTTATTATTAGGAATGCATTGGAAATGATTTTATTATTAGGAATGCATTGGAAATGATTTTATAAGGAATACATTGGAAATGGTTTTATTATTAGGAATACATTGGAAATGGGTTTATTATTAGGAATGAATAGGAAATGATTTTATTATTAGGAATGCATTGGAAATGATTTTATTATTAGGAATGCATAGGAAATGGTTTTACTATTAGGAATGCATTGGAAATGATTTTATTATTAGGAATGAATTGGAAATGATTTTACGATTAGGAATGCATTGGAAATGATTTTATTATTAGGAATGCATTGGAAATGATTTTATTATTAGGAATGCATTGGAAATGATTTTATTATTAGGAATGCATTGGAAATGATTTTACGATTAGGAATGCATTGGAAATGATTTTACTATTAGGAATGCATTGGAAATGGTTTTATTATTAGCAATGTATTGGAAATGATTTTATTAATAGGAATGCATTTTAAATGATTTTACTATTAGGAATGCATTGGAAAGGATTTTATTATAAGGAATACATTGGAAATGGTTTTATTATTAGGAATACATTGGAAATGGCTTTATTATTAGGAATGAATAGGAAATGATTTTATTATTAGGAATGCATTGGAAATGATTTTATTATTAGGAATGCATTGGAAATTGTTTTATAATTAGGAATGCATTGGAAATGATTTTATTATTAGGAATGCATAGGAAATGGTTTTACTATTAGGAATGCATTAGAAATGATTTTATTATTAGGAATGCATTGGAAATGATTTTACGATTAGGAATGTATTGGAAATGATTTTATTATTAGGAATGCATTGGAAATGATTTTATTATTAGGAATGCATAGGAAATGGTTTTACTATTAGGAATGCATTGGAAATGATTTTATTATTAGGAATGCATTGGAAATGATTTTACGATTAGGAATGCATTGGAAATGATTTTACTATTAGGAATGCATTAGAAATGATTTTACTATTAGGAATGCATTGGAAATGATTTTATTACTAGGAATGCATTGGAAATGATTTCACGATTAGAAATGCATTGGAAATGATTTTATTATGAGGAATGCATTAGAAATGATTTTATTATTAGGAATGCATTGGAAATGATTTTATTATTAGGAATGGATTGGAAATGATTTTATTATTAGGAATGCATTGGAAATGATTTTATTATTAGGAATGCATTGGAAATGATTTTACTATTAGGAATGCATTGGAAATGATTTTACTATTAGGAATGCATTGGAAATGATTTTATTACTAGGAATGCATTGGAAATGATTTCACGATTAGAAATGCATTGGAAATGATTTTATTATTAGGAATGCATTGGAAATGATTTTACTATTAGGAATGCATTGGAAATGATTTTATTATTAGGAATGCATTGGAAATGATTTTATTATTAGGAATGTATTGGAAATGATTTTACTATTAGGAATGCATTGGAAATGATTTTATTATTAGGAATGCATTGGAAATGATTTTACGATTAGGAATGCATTGGAAATGATTTTATTATTATTAGGAATGCATTGGAAATGATTTCATTATTAGGAATGCATTGGAAATGATTTTACTATTAGGAATGCATTGGAAATGATTTTATTATTAGGAATGCATTGGAAATGATATTATTATTAGGAATGCATTGGAAATGATTTTATTATTAGGAATGAATTGGAAATGATTTTACGATTAGGAATGCATTGGAAATGATTTTAATTATTAGGAATGCATTGGAAGTGATTTTATTATTAGGAATGCATTTGAAATGATTTTACTATTAGGAATGCATTGGAAATGATTTCATTATTAGGAATGCATTGGAAATGATTTTACTATTTGGAATGCATTGGAAATGATTTTATTATTAGGAATGCATTGGAAATGATTTTACTATTAGGAATGCATTGGAAATGATTTCATTATTAGGAATGCACTGGAAATGATTTTATTATTAGGAATGCATTGGAAATGATTTTATTATTAGGAATGCATTGGAAATGATTTTACTATTAGGAATGCATTGGAAATGATTTTATTATTAGGAATGCATTGGAAATGATTTTATTATTAGGAATGCATTGGAAATGATTTTATTATTAGGAATGCATTGGAAATGATTTTATAAGGAATACATTGGAAATGGTTTTATTATTAGGAATACATTGGAAATGGGTTTATTATTAGGAATGAATAGGAAATGATTTTATTATTAGGAATGCATTGGAAATGATTTTATTATTAGGAATGCATAGGAAATGGTTTTACTATTAGGAATGCATTGGAAATGATTTTATTATTAGGAATGAATTGGAAATGATTTTACGATTAGGAATGCATTGGAAATGATTTTATTATTAGGAATGCATTGGAAATGATTTTATTATTAGGAATGCATTGGAAATGATTTTACTATTAGGAATGCATTGGAAATGATTTTATTATTAGGAATGCATTGGAAATGATTTTACGATTAGGAATGCATTGGAAATGATTTTACTATTAGGAATGCATTGGAAATGGTTTTATTATTAGCAATGTATTGGAAATGATTTTATTAATAGGAATGCATTTTAAATGATTTTACTATTAGGAATGCATTGGAAAGGATTTTATTATAAGGAATACATTGGAAATGGTTTTATTATTAGGAATACATTGGAAATGGCTTTATTATTAGGAATGAATAGGAAATGATTTTATTATTAGGAATGCATTGGAAATGATTTTATTATTAGGAATGCATTGGAAATTGTTTTATAATTAGGAATGCATTGGAAATGATTTTATTATTAGGAATGCATAGGAAATGGTTTTACTATTAGGAATGCATTAGAAATGATTTTATTATTAGGAATGCATTGGAAATGATTTTACGATTAGGAATGCATTGGAAATGATTTTATTATTAGGAATGCATTGGAAATGATTTTATTATTAGGAATGCATAGGAAATGGTTTTACTATTAGGAATGCATTGGAAATGATTTTATTATTAGGAATGCATTGGAAATGATTTTACGATTAGGAATGCATTGGAAATGATTTTATTATTAGGAATGCATTGGAAATGATTTTACTATTAGGAATGCATTGGAAATGATTTTATTACTAGGAATGCATTGGAAATGATTTCACGATTAGAAATGCATTGGAAATGATTTTATTATTAGGAATGCATTGGAAATGATTTTACTATTAGGAATGCATTGGAAATGATTTTATTATTAGGAATGCATTGGAAATGATTTTATTATTAGGAATGCATTGGAAATGATTTTACTATTAGGAATGCATTGGAAATGATTTTATTATTAGGAATGCATTGGAAATGATTTCACGATTAGAAATGCATTGGAAATGATTTTATTATTAGGAATGCATTAGAAATGATTTTATTATTAGGAATGCATTGGAAATGATTTTACGATTAGGAATGCATTGGAAATGATTTTATTATTAGGAATGCATTGGAAATGATTTTACTATTAGGAATGCATTGGAAATGATTTTACTATTAGGAATGCATTGGAAATGATTTTATTACTAGGAATGCATTGGAAATGATTTCACGATTAGAAATGCATTGGAAATGATTTTATTATTAGGAATGCATTGGAAATGATTTTACTATTAGGAATGCATTGGAAATGATTTTATTATTAGGAATGCATTAGAAATGATTTTATTATTAGGAATGCATTGGAAATGATTTTACTATTAGGAATGCATTGGAAATGATTTTATTATTAGGAATGCATTGGAAATGATTTTACGATTAGGAATGCATTGGAAATGATTTTATTATTAGGAATGCATTAGAAATGATTTTATTATTAGGAATGCATTGGAAATGATTTTACTATTAGGAATGCATTGGAAAGGATTTTATTATAAGGAATACATTGGAAATGGTTTTATTATTAGGAATGCATTGGAAATGATTTTATTATTAGGAATGCATTGGAAATGATTTTATTATTAGGAATGCATTGGAAATGATTTTATTATTAGGAATGCATTGGAAATGATTTTACTATTAGGAATGCATTGGAAATGATTTTATTATTAGGAATGCATTGGAAATGATTTTACGATTAGGAATGCATTGGAAATGATTTTATTATTAGGAATGCATTAGAAATGATTTTATTATTAGGAATGCATTGGAAATGATTTTACTATTAGGAATGCATTGGAAAGGATTTTATTATAAGGAATACATTGGAAATGGTTTTATTATTAGGAATGCATTGGAAATGATTTTATTATTAGGAATGCATTGGAAATGATTTTATTATTAGGAATGCATTAGAAATGATTTTATTATTAGGAATGCATTGGAAATGATTTTACTATTAGGAATGCATTGGAAAGGATTTTATTATAAGGAATACATTGGAAATGGTTTTATTATTAGGAATGCATTGGAAATGATTTTATTATTAGGAATGCATTGGAAATGATTTTATTATTAGGAATGCATTGGAAATGATTTTACTATTAGGAATGCATTGGAAATGATTTTATTATTAGGAATGCATTGGAAATGATTTTACGATTAGGAATGCATTGGAAATGATTTTATTATTAGGAATGCATTGGAAATGATTTTACTATTAGGAATGCATTGGAAATGATTTTATTATTAGGAATGCATTGGAAATGATTTTACGATTAGGAATGCATTGGAAATGATTTTATTATTAGGAATGCATTAGAAATGATTTTATTATTAGGAATGCATTGGAAATGATTTTACTATTAGGAATGCATTGGAAAGGATTTTATTATAAGGAATACATTGGAAATGGTTTTATTATTAGGAATGCATTGGAAATGATTTTATTATTAGGAATGCATTAGAAATGATTTTATTATTAGGAATGCATTAGAAATGATTTTATTATTAGGAATGCATTGGAAATGATTTTACTATTAGGAATGCATTGGAAAGGATTTTATTATAAGGAATACATTGGAAATGGTTTTATTATTAGGAATGCATTGGAAATGATTTTATTATTAGGAATGCATTGGAAATGATTTTATTATTAGGAATGCATTGGAAATGATTTTACTATTAGGAATGCATTGGAAATGATTTTATTATTAGGAATGCATTGGAAATGATTTTACGATTAGGAATGCATTGGAAATGATTTTATTATTAGGAATGCATTAGAAATGATTTTATTATTAGGAATGCATTGGAAATGATTTTACTATTAGGAATGCATTGGAAAGGATTTTATTATAAGGAATACATTGGAAATGGTTTTATTATTAGGAATGCATTGGAAATGATTTTATTAATAGGAATGCATTTTAAATGATTTTACTATTAGGAATGCATTGGAAAGGATTTTATTATAAGGAATACATTGGAAATGGTTTTATTATTAGGAATACATTGGAAATGGCTTTATTATTAGGAATGAATAGGAAATGATTTTATTATTAGGAATGCATTGGAAATGATTTTAATATTAGGAATGCATTGGAAATGATTTTATTATTAGGAATGCATTGGAAATGATTTTATTATTAGGAATGCATTGGAAATGATATTATTATTAGGAATGCATTGGAAATGATTTTGCTATTAGGAATGCATTGGAAATGATTTTATTACTAGGAATGCATTGGAAATGATTTTATTATTAGGAATGCATTGGAAATGATTTTATTATTAGGAATGCATTGGAAATGATTTTACTATTAGTAATGCATTGGAAATGATTTTATTATTAGGAATGCATTGGAAATGATTTTACGATTAGGAATGCATTGGAAATGATTTTATTATTAGGAATGCATTGGAAATGGTTTTATTATTAGCAATGCATTGGAAATGATTTTATTATTAGGAATGCATTGGAAATGATTTTATTATTAGGAATGCATTGGAAATGATATTATTAGGAATGCATTGGAAATGATTTTATTATTAGGTATGCATTGGAAATGAATTTATTATTAGGAATGCATTGGAAATGATTTTATTATTAGGAATGCATTGTAAATGATTTTATTATTAGGAATGCATTGGAAATGATTTTATTATTAGGAATGCATTGGAAATGATTTTATTATTAGGAATGCATTGGAAATGATTTTATTATTAGGAATGCATTGGAAATTGTTTTATAATGAGGAATGCATTGGAACTGATTTTATTATTTGGAATGTATTTAAAACGATTTTATTATTAGGAATGCATTGGAAATTTTTTTTATTGTTAGGAATGTATTTAAAATGCTTTTATTATTAGGAATGCATTGGAAATGGTTTTATTATTAGGAATGCATTGGAAATGATTTTGTTATTAAGAATGCATTGGGAAGGTTTTTTATTATTAGGAATGCATTGGAAATGATTTTACTCTTAGGATTGTATTGAAAATGATTTTACTATTAGAAATGAACTGGAAATAATTTTATTATTAGGAATGCATTGGTAATTGTTTTATAATTAGGAATGCATTGAAAATGATTTTATTATTAGAAATGCATTGGAAATAATTTTAGTTTCAGGATTGTATTGAAAATTATTGTACGATTAGGAATGAACTGGAAATGATTTTGTTATTAGGAATGCATTGGAAATGATTTTTTTTTAGGAATTCATTGGAAATGATTTTATTACTAGGAATGCATTGGAAATTATTTTATTATTAGGAATTCATTGGAAAAGATTTTATTATTAGGAATACATAGGAAATGTTTTTATTATTAGGAATTCATTGGAAATGATTTTATTCTTAGGTTTGCATTGGAAATGATTCTATTATTAGGAATGCATTGGAAATAGTTTTACTTTTAGGATTGTATTGAAAATGATTGTACGAGTAGGAATGAACTGGAAATGATTTTATTATCAGAAATGAATAGGAAATGATTTTATTCTTAGGAAGGTATTGGAAACGATTTTATTATTAGGAATGCATTGGAAATGATTTTATTATTAGGAAGGTATTGGAAACGATTTTATTATTAGGAATGCATTGGAAATGATTTTACTATTAAGAATGCATTGTAAATGATTTTACAATTAGGAATGCATTGGAAATGATTTTATTATTAGGAATGCATTGGAAATGATTTTATTATTAGGAATGCATTGGAAATGATTTTACGATTAGGAATGCATTGGAAATGATTTTATTATTAGGAATGCATTGGAAATGGTTTTATTATTAGCAATGCATTGGAAATGATTTTATTATTAGGAATGCATTGGAAATGATTTTATTATTAGGAATGCATTGGAAATGATATTATTAGGAATGCATTGGAAATGATTTTATTATTAGGAATGCATTGGAAATGAATTTATTATTAGGAATGCATTGGAAATGATTTTATTATTAGGAATGCATTGTAAATGATTTTATTATTAGGAATGCATTGGAAATGATTTTATTATTAGGAATGCATTGGAAATGATTTTATTATTAGGAATGCATTGGAAATGATTTTATTATTAGGAATGCATTGGAAATTGTTTTATAATGAGGAATGCATTGGAACTGATTTTATTATTTGGAATGTATTTAAAACGATTTTATTATTAGGAATGCATTGGAAATTTTTTTTATTGTTAGGAATGTATTTAAAATGCTTTTATTATTAGGAATGCATTGGAAATGGTTTTATTATTAGGAATGCATTGGAAATGATTTTGTTATTAAGAATGCATTGGGAAGGTTTTTTATTATTAGGAATGCATTGGAAATGATTTTACTCTTAGGATTGTATTGAAAATGATTTTACTATTAGAAATGAACTGGAAATAATTTTATTATTAGGAATGCATTGGTAATTGTTTTATAATTAGGAATGCATTGAAAATGATTTTATTATTAGAAATGCATTGGAAATAATTTTAGTTTCAGGATTGTATTGAAAATTATTGTACGATTAGGAATGAACTGGAAATGATTTTGTTATTAGGAATGCGTTGGAAATGATTTTTTTTTAGGAATTCATTGGAAATGATTTTATTACTAGGAATGCATTGGAAATTATTTTATTATTAGGAATTCATTGGAAAAGATTTTATTATTAGGAATACATAGGAAATGTTTTTATTATTAGGAATTCATTGGAAATGATTTTATTCTTAGGTTTGCATTGGAAATGATTCTATTATTAGGAATGCATTGGAAATAGTTTTACTTTTAGGATTGTATTGAAAATGATTGTACGAGTAGGAATGAACTGGAAATGATTTTATTATCAGAAATGAATAGGAAATGATTTTATTCTTAGGAAGGTATTGGAAACGATTTTATTATTAGGAATGCATTGGAAATGATTTTATTATTAGGAAGGTATTGGAAACGATTTTATTATTAGGAATGCATTGGAAATGATTTTACTATTAAGAATGCATTGTAAATGATTTTACAATTAGGAATGCATTGGAAATGATTTTATTATTAGGAATGCATTGGAAATGATTTTATTATTAGGAATGCATTGGAAATGATTTTACAATTAGGAATGAATTGGAAATGATTTTATTGGTAGGAATGCATTGGAAAGGATTTAATTATTAGGAATTCATTGGAAATATTTTTACTATTAGGAATGCATTGGAAATTATTTTATTATTAGGAATACATCGGAAATTATTTTATTATTTGGAATGTATTGGAAATGGTTTTACTATTAGGAATGAATTGTAAATGATTTTATTATTAGGAATGCATTCGATATGATTTTATCATTAGGAATGGATTGGAAATGATTTTATTATTAGGAATGCATTGGATATTTTTTTATTATTAGGAATGCATTGGAAATAATTTTATTATTAGGAATGAATTGGAAATAATTTTGCTATTAGGAATTTATATTGTATAATAAATATTAAAATAATTTTATAATAGACTGCATAATAATTATTTGACTATAGACATGCATTGCAAATGATTTTAATACAGAAATTCATAATAAATTACTGAACTCTAGAGAATGTAATTTGATTGACTATAATATTGCGCTGTATATAATTTGTGCATTGTAACTTTTCAGATTATCAAAATGCAATGAATCTGATTTTTTATAGATTTGCACGCAAACAATTTTACTCTCGAAATAGATTCTGATGTTGATGTAAAATTAAAGTGGGTGGATATCAAATAATGTTACTTACAACAACGACACTACCCTACTGACACAACATTTTAAATAGTTT
>OZ010614.1:49498974-49566474 GCA_963932145.1 Acanthosepion lycidas
ATTACGTAACAGTTCAGTACTCTTTTCTTTGTTTCTGTTGCTTCAAGTCCCTTCTTCATCTGTGAGGAGATTGTCCAGTATTCACTGCCATATAGGAGGACTGATATTACGTAACATTTCAGTAATCTTTTCTTTGTTTCTGTTGCTTCAAGTCTCTTCTTCATCTGTGAGGAGATTGTCCAGCATTCACTGCCATATAGGAGGATTGATATTATGTAACAGTTCAGTAATCTTTTCTTTGTTTCTATTGCTTCAAGTCTCTTCTTCATCTGTGAGGAGATTGTCCAGCATTCACTGCCATATAGGAGGAATGATAATAAGTAACAGTTCAATACTGTTTTCTTTCTTTCTAACGAAATTTTTGAGGAGCTTGGAAAATCCTTTTAATTGTTGGTGTTTCCAGAGCCACCCTGACCTGGGGTGGTAGCCCCTGTTAGTGTCCTACCTATGGGTAAATAGTTAACTCCCAAACTGGAAGCAAAACACTATAAAATTATAAAATTTTTATAATAAAAATACCAGCAATAAATTTTCATAGTAAAAGATTACCAGCTATATATTTTTGTAAAAGAAATTACTAATGCTCCCAAGCCAATTACATTACGACATTAAATGACCCATAATGAATCGATATGCCGCTAAATAAGTGTATCCGTACTTGTACGATTTTGGTTTCTTTCTTTCATTCTTTCTTTCTTTCTTTCTTTCTTTCTTTCTTTCTTTCTTATTCTGTTCATTTCTTTCTTTCTTTTTTTTCTTTCTTTTTTTTCTTTGTTTTTTTCTTTCTTTCTTTCTTTCTTTCTTTCTTATTCTGTTCATTTCTTTCTTTCTTTCTTTTCTTTCTTTCTTTTCTTTCTCTTTCTTTCTTTGTTTCTTTATTATTCTGTTCATTTCTTTCTTTTTTTCTTTCTTTTTTCTTTTTTCTTTCTTTCTTTCTTTCTTTCTTATTCTGTTCATTTCTTTCTTTCTTTTTTTCTTTGTTTCTTTGTTTCTTTCTTTCTTATTCTGTTCATTTCTTTCTTTCTTTTCTTTCTTTCTTTCTTTCTTATTCGGTTCATTTCTTTCTTTCTTTTTTTTTTCTTTTTTCTTTCTTTTTTTCTTTCTTTCTTATTCTGTTCATTTCTTTCTTTCTTGATTTGTTTGTTTTTTCTCATTCACATCTTGAACTTTTGTCCATGCTAACGAACATACATTTTATCTTTTGCTGATAGTCCTTTCTTCTCACTTTTCTTTACTCCTTTTCTGGGAGCTCCTGCAATTTTCTTTCTATGTCTCGTATTAACACTGAATTATCTGCATATCTTATGTTGTAAAGATTGTGTCCGCCAGTTTTGAAGGACATAGCATTTACCAAACAATGACGAAAGAGTGGGAATTATGGTTTTTCTCGTTTTTAACGTATTTTTTAACGTCAAAAAACGACATTATTACGTCATTATTTTTGCACCAACCATATATATATATATATATATATATATATATATATATATATATATATATATATATATATATATATATACATACATATACCGTATATATTCACATATCATGCGACTTTTGAAGACCTAATTTTGAAGCTAATTTTAAGTGGGGTCGCGTCATACACGAGATATAAAATTAGCGTATTGTGGAATCGGAGAGCCGAGTTCGAATTCCAGTCAAATCCATTACGTTCACTTACGTGCTGATGCCGTTGGGAAAATTATGAATCCTCTTCTTCTCCCTCCAGCTATGGATAAATATCAGGTCAGACCAGCTTCTATAGCCTTGGATGACAACTGGTCTACCACAGAAAGAAATGGTAATCTACTGCGGCAAATATCTGCCTCGTCAGTCATGTATCGAAAGATACATGATCGCCTAAGCGTGTATCACTGCCGACTATACAATTGAATTGACCAAACTATATATCAATTTGCTGTAGTCAAAAAGTACAGCTGTATTTAAAATAAACATTATTTTGATAAAACTGATGTTTTACTTAACTGTATTCAATGAAATATTCACATATTAATATCGTAGTTTAAAATACAAACATAGCGAATATGCATTTTTCTCCATTGTTACGTTTCTAAGATGTTTAGCTGATTCTCGTTCGGTTATTTATGGTTGTACGAGTTCATATAACGAGAATAGCGTTACTAACGATACTTTTATCATTCTCTTTTACTTTTTTAAATTATTTAACTGGAAGATGAGATAAAGAGATAGAGGAAAAGAGGTTAGACTATTAGAATTTGGTCTCACAAAAAAAAAAAAAAGGAACTCGCATGATACGCGAGGTACAATGATAAAATTATATTTTATAAGTGAACATTTGTGGGTCGCACGATACGCGAGATCGAGCGTTACACGAGGACATACGGAATATATGTTGGTCAGTGGTGCATTATGGGTATTATTGTTGTTTAGAAAGACAATCGACTAAATTGTTGGGCATAGACTCATTCAGTGTGAGAAGAACGCCAGCCCATAGATAAAGAGTCGGGAAGTAGGTCGTTCGCATTGCGTTACTCACTACGTACTTATTGTATTATTAATCCATGGGATTAACCCTTTGAGCCCTGCTTTCCTGAACAATTTCAACCCTTCTGTCTGAGCCCCTGAGTCAAAATTCGCAAATAATTAGTATTTAATTTTTCACGGTAGATATAAAAATCGTTACAAGTGTTTACCCACCGTTCAACCGGTGGCTGGGCATTACATCATTTATCTCTACCACCGGTAAAGCGGTGGTCAAAGCTGAAAGGGTTGAACCTTTCCTTCACTAGTAGAAATAATCGTGAATCCAACTGCAGTCTTCTGTGACTATTTTATAGTGCTGTTCATTAACGTTTTCTAATCATTATCTATTATTGATTACTTTATTACTTGTTATTGTAGATTATTATTATTATTATTATTATTATTATTATTATTTTCTTTGCTTTCTGGCGTTTACACATTTCTTTCCGGGTCCCACCCAGGGACCTAAGGTTAGAAATGGCATCATGACACTTTTCACTGACAAAAAAAAAAAAAAAAAAAATTACATAGATAGAGCCCTTCCTAAAGTGTGGGCTGTACTTGTCAGAACAATTTTTTGTATCTCCTTGAGGCATGGACTTCCAGGAATCCCTTCAATTAGTCTACTGCAATCTTTTCCAACCAATCCTAGGGCTCCAACTACAATAGGGATTGTTGATGTTCCCATATGCCACATTTTCGAGACCTCTATTTCAAGATCCTTGTATTTTGACAGCTTTTTGAATATCTCCAAAGATACATTGCAGTCAGCAGGGACTGCCATATCAATAAGGAGGCACCGTTTTTGTTTGTGGTCTTTAATAACAATATCTGGTCGGTTGGCCTTGATTGTTCTGTCAGTGTGAATTGTGTAGTCCCATAGAATTGTAACAGGTCCTATCTCCGTAACCGGGTCTGGGTGGTGTTGGTACCAGTTTCTTTCAGTTTCCTTCCCGTAGAAGTTGCAAATTTTCCAGTGCAGATATTGGCCCACTCTGTCATGTCGGGTTTTATATTCAGTGGGTGCCAACATCGTGCAACCTGATACAAGATGATCAATCGTTTCTGGATATTTATCACAGAATCTGCATTTTGGGCTGACACAATATTTTAGTATATGTGCTTGATAATTCCTAGTTAGCAAGCATTGGTCCTGCGCAGCAAGGATAAAACCTTCAGTTTCCGCTTTCAACCCTGCACTGCGTAGCCACTGATGGGTACGGGTTTTGTCTACATCAGCTTGTTTGATACGGGCAGAGTATTGGCCATGAAGCGGTTTATCTTGACATCGCTTCTGTATCTGGTCGGTTGCATTCGTCTTTGCTGTCTTTTTCAAGTATTTTGCAGTTTCAGCCGGTGTATTGTGCTGTAGTTGCATCTCTACGCCCATTTGAAGCTCCAGTTTGAATTTGTTGGCTTCTTTCATTACGGAGTAAAGACGCTTACTACTTTCATGTTCCTTGACGCATACCATCATCCAGTCTTCTGTAGTTTCCAAGTATCTTTGGAGGCCAATTGTTGTAGTTTTGTAGGACAGTTCTAGTTGAACTAATCCTCTGCCTCCTTCGGATCTGGGCACATACAGACGATCAACATCAGCTTTGGGATGATGCATGCGATAGCAAGTGAGAAGCTTTCTCGTTTTGGCGTCCAGTCGCTTAATTTCAGCTATGGTCCAGTTAAGGACATTAAAGCTGTAATGCACCACTGGGACAGCCAATGTGTTTATAGCTGATATTCTATTTTTTGAGTTTAGTTCAGTATTTAGTATCAGACTAATCTAGTATTTAGTATCAGCCTGTAGTACTCTTTTCTTATTTTTTCTTTCATTTGGGGGTGTTGTATGCCATCTCCTTCGCTAATTCCTATTATTATTATTATTATTATTATTATTATTATTACTTTTGTTTACACTACAGTTCAAAATTTGAAGAGACCGCCAGAATTAGCATGGGATGAACTTGATAGAAGAACAGAAAAAAAAAAGATGAAAAATGAGCTTTTATAGTGAATTAAAAAAAACAAAAAAATGGAATCAATTATCAAACTTATACTTTGAGAAACTTCTACATCAAATGCCAAAAATTTGTGCTGCCGTAATCAACGCTAAAGGAGGATATGTTGACGAGAGCAAAATTTAACTATAAAATGCTTTTTTCTTTTTCATAATAAAATTTCTAATAAGAAATCATGTTTCACTTTTTTTTTTTTTTAACGATATATCATCGCATCGGTACCCACGATTACTCCTCTTCATTAGCCTATAGAATAATTTGAAACTTAACTGTTAGCGCTTACCCATTAACCGTAAGGATACGACAATATATCTTATTACCCATAATGCACCATTGACCATATGTAAATAGTCGATACAAAATACAAAACGCATGAAAACAGATAGAGAGGTGTTGACCTCGGCGTCCACTTTTATAATCTAGTATCTTGTCCCATCGGATTGCAGTTGAATTGGTTAGATGTAGCCATAAGTTCTATGCTAAGAGCGTCTTTTCTCGCGCTTCTCGCTTGTAGAACTGTCTTTTGGCTTCTTGCTTTCCAGTCAATTTTGATCTTCAAAAATGTAAATGCAATGCCAATCGTTATCTACTGTCTTCCTGATTACTCTTCTATTGTTCTTACCACCGTTATGCTTCAGTTTTCTAATTCTTTCACACCCAGCAACCCCTTGTGTCTTAGTGGCTTTATTATCTTACATGGAATAAATTCGATTAAAAAAATGTATATTTTTCAAACTAGAGTCCCTTTATGTGATATGCTACGAGCACTGGCATAATCCCGAACGGTTCACGTTTCTTTGCTGTTAATATTATGATATCTGAGACGACAAACATAGGGAGTGCCAGAGTAGAAAATGAGAAACACGGGAAACTTAAAATCTATCTATCTATCTATCTATCTATCTATCTATCTATCTATCTATCTATCTATCAGTCTATTAATATCTATCAGTCTATTAATATCTATCTATCTATGTTTCTATCTATCTATCTATCAGTCTATTAATATCTATCAGTCTATTAATATCTATCAGTCTATTAATATCTATCTATCTATGTTTCTATCTATCTATCTATCTATCTATCTATCTATCTATCTATCTATCTATCTATCTATCTATCAGTCTCAGTCTATTAATATCTATCTATCTATATATATATATATCTATCTATCTATCAGTCTCAGTCTATTAATATCTATCTATCTATCTATCTATCTATCTATCTATCTATCTATCTATCTATCTATCAGTCTCAGTCTATTAATATCTATCTATCTATCAGTCTCAGTCTATTAATATCTATCTATCTATCTATCTATCTATCTATCTATCTATCTATCTATCTATCTATCTATCTATCAGTCTCAGTCTATTAATATCTATCTATGTATCTATGTATCTATCTATCTATCTATCTATCTATCTATCTATCTATCTATCTATCTATCTATCAGTCTCAAGTCTATTAATATCTATCTATCTATCAGTCTCAGTCTATTAATATCTATCTATCTATCTATCTATCTATCTATCTATCTATCTATCTATCTATCTATCTATCTATCTATCAGTCTCAGTCTATTAATATCTATCTATGTATCTATGTATCTATCTATCTATCTATCTATCTATCTATCTATCTATCTATCTATCTCATTCTATTAATATCTATCAGTCTCAGTCTATTAATATCTATCTATCTATCTATCTATCTATGTTTCTATCTATCTATCTATCTATCTATCTATCTATCTATCTATCTATCTATCTATCTATCAGTCTCAGTCTATTAATATCTATCTATGTATCTATGTATCTATCTATCTATCTATCTATCTATCTATCTATCTATCTATCTATCTATCTCATTCTATTAATATCTATCAGTCTCAGTCTATTAATATCTATCTATCTATCTATCTATCTATCTATGTTTCTATCTATCTATCTATCTATCTATCTATCTATCTATCTATCAGTCTCAGTCTATTAATATCTATCTATCTATCTATCTATCTATCTATCTATCAGTCTCAGTCTATTAATATCTATCTATCTATCTATCTATCTATCTATCTATCTATCTATCTATCAGTCTCAGTCTATTAATATCTATCTATGTATCTATGTATCTATGTATCTATGTATCTATCTATCTATCAGTCTCAAGTCTATTAATATCTATCAGTCTCAGTCTATTAATATCTATCTATCTATCTATCTATCTATCTATCTATCTATCTATCTATCTATCTATCTATCTGTTAAGGGGTCCGCCCCTTTTTTTTATACAAGTGGACTCGCCCAGTGTGTACTTGTACTGCTGCCGGTGAATACCTAGAAGTGAGAGAGTGAGAATGTGAGGTAACCGCTTTGTAGGAGTCACAGTTGCAAGCACGTAGACTCAGAAGGAAGTCATACTTCGATACTGAATTTCTCAGAATGTATATATATTTTTATTGCTACTAACAGCATTACTGGATCTACTAACCGTATTACCAATTGTATTATTACGTCAATACATTTATTTGCTATATTTTTCATTCCTGCGTCATTCATTTCAGACCGGATTTCATCCCAGAATCCACAACACTATCTATCTATCTATCTATCTATCTATCTATCTATCTATCTATCTATCTATCTATCTCAGCCTATTAATCTCTTTCTCTCTCTCCCCCCTCTCTCTCTCTATATATATATATATGATGACAATTGGAAAAAGATCTTAGATTTTGCCGACGCGTTTCGTCTTCCGACTTTTTCAAGGCAAAAATGAAGTCGAAATGTTTTTGTTGTTATTGTTACATTAAAAAATCCAAATTTAAAAAGATAGACGCTTCTGTCTCAGCCTTTTTTTTTCTGGTTAATGTAAATTACCTTTCTAGTAAGGGATTTTTTTTCCCCCCAAAAAAGTCGGAAGACGAAACGCGTGGGCAAGATCTAAGATTTTTTCCAATTGTCATTTTATACCAATCTGTCTTATCCACATTATTGATCTGGGGATTTAGCTATATATATATATATATATATATATATATATATATATATATATATATATATATATATATATATTACAATGAATCATTCATACAAAAATCAAAATAATTTCCATGCCTGAGGATGACTGCGTGTACAGTTGAAAGTACTAGCAGATTAAAAAAGACCTTATACAGCTTGTAGTTATTAAAAACAAGGATCATAACATTCATTGAGTGATTCGTAGGTTAATGCAACTTTAAAATTTGGTTTGCGAAGAGTTTTCACCATTTTTTATCAGTAACTTTACTAATCTACTTTTTGTATGAATTGTAATATAAATTGAACTGCACCACATATTTGACATCTATCTATCTATCTATCTATCTATCTAATATATATATATATATATATATATATATATATATATATATATATACATGCTTACACACCGCGACCAATATATTATATGAAAGGAGAGACGTAAGTTAAAAACAAGGAAATGATATTAATGGGTTATGAGGAAAATAAAAGCAAAATTATTTGAAAATTATTTAATATACGCTAAGAAAAAGAAATTCTGTAAAAGTGAAATCATTTGAACATTTTTATATATTAATAATATAGACAATGGAGAAATAAACACGTCAGGTTTGTGGAAACTTTAAGCAACACTTGTTTCCTCCTTACATTTGGGTTATTTTCATAAAAAAAATCTGAGAAAAGAAAGTATAATTACTTATAAATTTACAACCAAGAACCGTACGAAGGTAGTAAAAATATGTTTTTATTACGAAATCTGAAAAGGAACTAAATAAGATAAGAGATATTTGGGTGTGTCCTTGAAAGGTCAAAATTATCCAATACGAGACATGTCCAGTATATAAGGGACGTCTGGAAACCCTAGACATACTCGAAGAAGGCCATTTCATACACATCGGTACTTTAGCACACAAAATGTATAATACACAGATAAAATTTAATTTGATTCTTTTTTAACTGCAGCTAAAATTTACGATTTTAAATGGAGATTTAATGTTTAGTTTTTCACTATATCAGATTTGATAGAGCTTCTTTATTTTTTTAACAATGAACCCGCTAATGACTTACGAAAATGTTGTAGCCCACTTTCAAATGTCAAATAAAACGTTTTACAGATCTGAGCGCTGTTTTATATTGGTCTCATATTACCATTAAGAAAACCATCTTTTGCGTGACTTTTTTTTTCATTGTACGCCCCTTTCTTTTCGTTCAAATGAAAAGCAACAGATGTTTAATGTGGGTCTCATTTTAAAACTTTTGCAGAAAAGTCAACTAGATAGCCCATATCAACAACATACTATTTTCCGATAAATAAACATGACTTAGTGGAACCAAAAACAAACAAACAAAAAAAAACAAAAACAAAAAAAAACCAACGAGTGCCTGCATTGAGATAGCAATGGATGAATGAATGATTGAAACAGACGACAGATGTCGGCCATATTCTACTTGAAACCATCTGATCGACTAAAGGATGATTACGTCACTGAAAATGCATATTTCTTTCGGACTTTAAGGACGGAGACATCAGGCATGCTTAAAAACGTGAAGGAAATCACTCCCAGATGCGAGTCTTTTAGTAGTTATTGGAATTTTCTGATACCATTTTAATCATTACAACTAACAAATTTGCATAAGTTAAAAGAAGCCACCGGGTAACATTTTTTAAAAGAAATAAAAGAAGACCATTTGGCTTTCAAGGAGGTGAAAGTAAAATAAATATTAGAATAAATATTATCTTGAATTTATTATTAAATTATGATTGTTAAATACAGTGTAACCCATATATAAGAGAGTTGACGGGACCGGAGAAGAAGTCTCTTATATCCAGGTTTGGTCTATTTTTTTTTTAGGTAAGTATGGCTCTAATTTGGGACCAGAGAAAATCTCTCTTATATCAGGGTCTCTTATATCTGGGTTACACTGTATTAGTTTTTGACTGGTATTTTTTGCATCTAAATTTCACTTGCTTTTTAATGCAGTTTACTAGAACGTCATTTTGCAGTCCACTCCTTACATTTCGACCTTGACAGTGTGTTCCATGTTTAAAAGCAATCTTCAGGCCATGTGTTTTGGTAAGAATATTTATTATTTATTTATTTATTTAAGACTATTTATTAATTTATTATTATTATTTATTATTATTGTGGGGAAAATTGTGAAAATGGCCTACCTCGGAAACGCCTGCGAATCTAAGCGATGTGCAAACTCCGGTTTGCTCAACGGTAAAAGGAACCAAAATGGCGGCGCCCATGTTTTATGCCAGGCGATCTCTGACAGTTAACGCGAAATCTCGTTGTCTCGTCATATGCATGCAGATCGTGGTCGGTCCTCGGCTGCATAAAGCAGGCGCGTTTTTGTTTCTGATCAGTGGGCTTTTTTTTTCACTTTTTTTTTTTGTTCGTGTGAAGGTTGGATGTGTGACTCTGGTTTTTGTCGGTTACCTTCCTCGCGGGTTTTCCTTTGTTTCCTATCTGCTGTTATCAGTTGAATCGTTGTGTTACCACCACAGTTATTAGGTTGGTGCAAAAATAATGTCGTTTTTTGACGTTCAACTTCAAAAGATCATAACTCCTTTCATAATAAACTGTATTAGTCGAAATAAGAACCATTAGAATCGACACATTTTTGCCAACGAGAAACAAGTTTATTTATCCCATTAGCATAGAAATCCGGATTTCTGGAAGAGATGAAGTCATTGAAGGCCGATTCGGCATCATCTCGGCTTTTGAAGCATTTTTCGCACAGGAAGTTGTCGAGATGCTTGAAAAAGTGATAATCGGTGGGCGAGAGGTCCGGTGAATATGGCGGATTGAGGCAGAGTCTCGTAGCCCAATTCGTTCAGCTTCTGCACGGTCAGTTGAGCAACATGCGGGCGAGCGTTGTCATGGAGGAGAATTGGTCCCTTCATATTGACCAATCTCGTGCACATACATTGGAGCTTCTGCAGTACTTCTCCGCCGTAATCGTTTCGCCCGGATTCAAGAAGCTGTGATGGATGAGACCGGCCGCAGACCACCAAACAGTCACCATAACCTTTTTTTGGTGCAATTTCGGCTTCGGGAAGTGTTGTGGAGATTCTCCAGCATCCAACCACTGTGCCGAACGTCGCCGGTTGTCGTAGATGATCCACTTCTCATCACACGTCACAATCCGCTCGAGAAATGGGTCGTTTTTGTTGCGCAGAAGGAGCGTAGAAGACACCTCAAAACGACGTTTTTTTTGATTATCGTTCAATTCATGCGGCACCCATTTATCCAACTTTTTTGACTTCCCTATTTGCTTTAAATGGCGAACGACTGTTGAGTGGTCGACCTCGAGTTCAACAGCAACTTCTCGTGTGGTTTTGCGAGGATCGGCTTCAATTAAGGCTTTCAAATGTTCGTTATCAACCGCAGTCGGCCGGCCGCGACCGTCTTCATCTTTGAGGCTCTCGTCACCATTGCGAAATTTCTTGAACCACCGTTGTGCCACACGTTCGTTAGTGGTTCTTGGGCCAAACGTATCATGGATATCACGAGCTGTCTCGGCAGCTTTTCGGCCTAGTTTGAACTGGAACAAGAAAATCGTGCGGATTTGAATTTTGTCCATGCTGTCGAAAAGCCTGCAAAAAAAAAAAAAATGAATGAAGAGATTGAGGACGGTAACGAATAACACGATTCGATAGAGCGAAAAACGCGCTTCAAAATGATATATAACATGGCTATATATATCAATGAATTAATTCAGAAATCATATATAAATATAACATATGTGAGAAAACGACATTATTTTTGCACCAACCTAATATTTATTTAAGATTATTTATTTATTATTATTATTTATTACTGTTTATTAATATTATTTATTTAAGACTATGTTTTGGTAAGACTATCTTTTGTGTTTTGGTAAGGCTATTTATTTTTTATAACTAATGTTAAAGGCAACTTACGTTAGAGTATTACTAATAAAGGTTGAGATTGTGCTGCACTGCTCCTTCAGTAATCCTGTCTTGAAAATCAGCGTCCATAAATCTTGGCATTTAACCGGGCTCGAAACCCGACCAAAGGCGTCAATAGCAAACACGCAACTACATTTGCCACCAAGCAGGCCACTCCTATCAACCAGTTGGCAACATCTGACGAGACGCCATTCGCGAGGAATTTGACGAGATATCGCGCCATAAATTTCCATGCTTTCCCGCAATTAACGAGGCATCATCGTCACGAGAAAAAAATGATTTGTTTTTGCTTTAGAGCAGCTGACAAGATATCTCCCGGCTGACGAGATTTCCTGTGAGATATGGCTTTCTCTTGGCGCGACTGACATGAGATCTGTCGAGAAATTTCTTAGCACTTCTACTGCACTCTAACTTTACAAGGGCGAGGTCGGACCAAAAATGGAGTATTGCTGCCATACCTGGGCTGGAGCTGCCCAGTCCTCCCCTACCTGTCTTGAGAGAGTTCAAAAACGCCTCCGCGGCTTTGTGGGTGATGGAATATCTCCCACTCTACAACCCCTTTCCCACAAGCTAAACGTTGCGAGCGTCTCGCTGCTCTATCGCTATTCCCATGGCATGTGTTCTGGCGAGCTACATTCCTTAGTCCCACCAGCTATGATCTTTACAACTAGGAGCCGCCGCCATGTCACGTGCAGAAGTGTAAATTATCCCCATTCTCTTTATATTCCATTAGTAAGGAGGAAGCTCCATTCAGACAGCTTCTTCCCCCAAACGACTTCTTTGTAGAAAGGAGTGCCGACAGGATGTTTTCTCTATCACTACAATCTTGATCTGTTCAAGTAAACCGTTATATTCCCTGCAGAACTCGATTAACTTTACTTCTTGCCTTGTTTTATACACTTAAAACACCACGAAATAATCCTCTAATTAGACTCTCTTGTTGTCCTTGTATTGTGCAAAAATTAGTACAATAAATTCAGAATTCACTCATAAAGAAACTTATACATAAACAGCTTATACAATACGAATATAAACGCCTTGTTTTATGCTTGCGCTGTATGAGTTTTTTATATGACTGAATCCGGAACAAATGAATGGTGCAGACGATAGGCGTCGGCCATTTTGTTTTCTTGCCTGCGAATTTTGACTCGATGTATTAAGGGCCAATTACGTCACCGAAAACAAAGTTACCTACGCTCTTACTCTGACTGCACGTGTGTGAACAGATAGGAGATGACATCACACGAATGCTGTTACATGTTCCAAAACGTGGGTAGAAAATTACTCCCAGATGCAGGACCACGTATAACCATCGTTATTTACGCTGTGGTGACCTACTTGTTTCCCCTAGTTTCCAAATATGGCTTTCCTCTTTGGTACCTCGACTGTAGGAATTTAAGCGCAGTACTAGATTTCTTGCTAAGTATCATAATGTCACTATTGATGTTTCTAGATGTAAATGTAAGTTCTGTATAATATATTATTTGGTCGATCGAGCTGAGACATCTATCACGCCAACCATTAGCGTCCTGTATCATGGTCGGAAGGTCATTAGGGTGGCATTCTGTGTCATAACATAACTGGTCAATGTAGGTAGTTGCTGGGCGACCAGATCGTCTCGCTCCATAGCTAGGTGTCCAGAACAGTAGCTCACACGCGAGTTCATGTTTTGCTCGACAGTACTGTCCTGCAAAGTGCATTCTGCGTTCGCGTAAGATCATAGAAATATCAGTGATGGGTCTATGGAGCTGTGATTTATTTGGATGTTGTCCCCAGGAGATGTTAAGTATAGCTCTCAGCATCCGAGTGTAGGCTCTATCAATCTTCGACTGTAGACAGTGACACCGCCTCTACAGCGGCTCAAAAGAATCTCCGCTTGAGGTTGTCTGATAGATCAGATTTGCAGATTACATCCATTTTATTTAAAGCGGCCCAGGCATAAGCAAGGCGAATTTTCACATCCTTTTCGAGAGAATTTATATCGCCTAAAAACGTTGACAGATATTTGACTCTGCAGATGACCTAACTCTCATTGCAGACACCATGACCAATGCCACAGTTCTACTGCATCATCTACAAAATGCTGCCAATGATGTTGGTCTCTATTTCAATGCTTCTAAAACTGAGTTCATAGGCTTCAACAAGCAAGACAGTGCAAACTATCTCAGGTGACAATAAAATCTGCCGAATCTTTTACATGCCTCGGAAGAGAGATAAATTCTACTGTAAAGGATGTGAAAAGCCTTTAGCCTGGGCCGACTTAAATAAAATGGATGTTTGGTTTCTTTCAATGTAAGTCGTTGCTGGGCGACCGACCCGTCTTGCGCTATGGCTAGGTGTCCAGAGCAGCAGATCACTTGCAGGTTCTTTGCAATGCCTTGCAAAGTGCATTGTACGTTCGTATAAGTTTGTAGAAATATCAGGAATGAGACCATAGTGAGGTGGGTTTAGTGGGTATAGATCTCAGCATTCAAGCGTAGGTTTCAATAAGGTTAGACCCTAGGGTTTTAGATATTGTCCAAGCTGTGGCCCCATACATTAACACCGCTTCTATAGTGCCACCAAAGTATATCCGTTTGAAGTTGTCTGGTAGATCAGATTTCCAGAGTACATTCACTTTATTTAAGGCGGCCCAAGATTTGCGTATGCGAATTTTCACATCATTTTCAGTAGAATTTATCTCGCGTAAACAACGTTGACCAATATTGCTTCGTCAGATGACCTAGCTATCACTGTAGACACCATTACCTATGCCACAGTTCCCCTATATCATCTTAGAAAATACTGCTTATGATGTTGGACTCTATGTCAGTGACTCTAAAGGCTCAATACAAACTGTCTTAGGTGAATCAATATGATTGATTTTGTTTAGCGGCATATCAGCCTTTATGGGTTGCTTAATACCGAAATCTAAATATATTTTGTGATGTTAGACAGCTTCGCTTGTTACTTTTGTTAAGTCAAGCGAAAGCTCTTTATCACTTCCAAAAATGCTTGTCATATTCGAGACTTCGTAGGCGCCGGAACTAGTAGTAACGCCTTCCAATAATATCCGCACTAGTAATACTTGTCCAAGTAGTAATTGCCAAATAGTATAATGATCAGAAGAGAATCGTATTCTGTATTGTAGAGTAGAACGAGTAAACGTATAGCAATAGAGGATAGACAAGAAGGGTGAACAGTGATCGTATAGTCATCACGCTACTTCCTATTTATTCACTTCCTTTATGATCACGTGATCTACTTAATAATGGAATCGCTCGTGTCACTCCCTGGTGATCTAGTTTCAAATAACAATGTTGGCAATGACACTTACTCTTATACACCAATTTTGAGCATAATTGTATACCTTCAACAACAGATAAAATGTATTATTCCTCGTTTTGCAATAAAATGTATTGTTAGTAATTCTATTATCAAATGTATTGTTGGTCATTTTTCTATAAGATGTATTGTTAGTGTCATGGGTCCTTATCTATAACTACAGAATGAACTCTTCCTAACACTATGTATACTACACCTCTCAAGAGAGAGGGACGAATCGAGTCGAGCCGATAGTCGTTCACTCTAAACCAGACTGACAGTCATACTAACACCTTCCACATCTTGTATTATTATTCCGTATAATATACCTTCGTTATTTCTACTCTTGTGTTCGTGTTGTTCTTCCTTGGTCCTAACCTGGATCATAACAGTTATTTTGCAGTTATTTTGATTTAAAAATGTAGTTATTTTTATATAGAAAAAATGTATTGTTTGTATTTTTACCATAAAAAATATATTTTTATACTTTCATAGTGTTTTGTTTTTGTTTGGAGGTTCACTATTTGCTCATAGCAGGGACCCTAACAAGTGCTACCACCCCGGGTAAGGGTGGACCTTGCAACAAAAGACTTGGTCCCACGATCCTCCAAACCTCCTGATTAGAAGCCTTACTACCGGTTGTAGTTTATAGTCATGCCCAGCACTTCAGTTCTGTTATGTGTCATGCGGGATACATGACTGACGAGGCAGATTTTTTTCCGGTAGTTGGTTGCCATAACTTTCTGCGGTAGACCAGTTACCATCCAAGTCTATAGAACCCAGTCTGTCCTGCTATTTACCGATATCTTTGCAGAGAAGAAGAGGATTAATACCTTTCCCAGGGGCAATAGCACGTAAGTGAATGTAATTGATTCGACTGGAATTCGAACTCGGCTCTCCGATTCCTCAGTCCGAGCCGTTAGTGAATCAATAAAAATCTGTCGGATCTTTTGCATACCAATGAATCGATATAAATTCTATTCTAATAGTTTCTTCCCTCGCACTTCTCGCTTGTTGAACTCTCTTCCCGCCTCTCCTGTCAAATACGATGTTCAAAAATTTAAATGCAATGCAAACCATCATCTACCGTGTCTTGGAACCATGTTCTTTTATTGTTTCTTTTCTTTCACTTTCAAGGAGTCGTCCAGAGAATTCCAGTCTATGGACAATTAAAGCCGACCTTGTAAATATAGAGATTCTACTTGGTATTACAAATCTATCTACTAGAGAACTTAAGATCGGACAGGTGCAGAGTGAGTCAACTTTAGAAATTGTTCATGCAATAATTATTTCGTGTAAGAATAAAAAACGATCTGCTTAAAAATGTTGAAATATATAGCAACAATTATCTACAATTGACAATTTGATGACATTCACGAAATGTATTTTTCGTACGGCCGTCTGTCATCTCATAACTCAAGGACAGCGAGAGTTATGCCCACGAAATGTCCTCTGATTATTAATGGTAGCCTGGAGCATAAATTTGGCGTATTATAAAAATGCAAAAAAGAAAAAAAATTACGTTTAACTTTTTTAGCCCCAGTTTAGAATTAATGTGTAAGCATAAGAGTAAAGCGGACAAAATAGTCGAACGAAGGTGTTTATTTTTTATTTGTGTGTCAGCATATATATTTAACGTGAGTATATCAAGATAGCAACTCTTCATTTAAATGAAATAATAAAATAAAGCGGAAAAGGAAAGACTGTTAAAATTTTTGCTGACTTTATGCTGGCTTCGTGTTAGTCATTGATATCAGATTAAGAAAAGGTTATGCAGTGTCCCGATTAATTTAGACCAACGTTAATTTTTGTGAGGGTAACAAGGTAGGAATTCGAGAGACAGATGCGGTAAAAGATGAACTCGTAATAATAAAATCATTTCCAATGCATTCCTAATAATAAAATCATTTCCAATGCATTCCTAATAATAAAATCATTTCCAATGCATTCCTAATAATAAGACCATTTCCAAAGCATTCCTAATAATAAAATCATTTCCAATGCATTCCTAATAATAAAATTATTTCCTATGCATTCCTAATAATAGAATCATTTCCAATGCATTCCTAATAAAATCATTTCCAATGCATTCTTAATAATAAAACCATTTCCTATGTATTCCTAATAATAAAACCATTTCCAATGCATTCCTAATAAAATCATTTCCAATTCATTCCTAATAATAAAATCATTTCCAATGCATTCCTAATAATAAAATTATTTCCTATGCATTCCTAATAATAGAATCATTTCCAATGCATTCCTAATAAAATCATTTCCAATGCATTCCTACTAATAAAACCATTTCCTATGTATTCCTAATAATAAAACCATTTCCAATGCATTCCTAATAAAATCATTTCCAATTCATTCCTAATAATAAAATCATTTCCAATGCATTCCTAATAATAAAATTATTTCCTATGCATTCCTAATAATAGAATCATTTCCAATGCATTCCTAATAAAATCATTTCCAATGCATTCCTACTAATAAAACCATTTCCTATGTATTCCTAATAATAAAACCATTTCCAATGCATTCCTAATAAAATCATTTCCAATTCATTCCTAATAATAAAATCATTTCCAATGCATTCCTAATAATAAAATTATCTCCTATGCATTCCTAATAATAAAATCATTTCCTATGCATTCCTAATAATAAGACCATTTCCAAAGCATTCCTAATAATAAAATCATTTCCAATGCATTCCTAATAATAAAATTATTTCCTATGCATTCCTAATAATAGAATCATTTCCAATGCATTCCTAATAAAATCATTTCCAATGCATTCTTAATAATAAAACCATTTCCTATGTATTCCTAATAATAAAACCATTTCCAATGCATTCCTAATAAAATCATTTCCAATTCATTCCTAATAATAAAATCATTTCCAATGCATTCCTAATAATAAAATTATTTCCTATGCATTCCTAATAATAGAATCATTTCCAATGCATTCCTAATAAAATCATTTCCAATGCATTCCTACTAATAAAACCATTTCCTATGTATTCCTAATAATAAAACCATTTCCAATGCATTCCTAATAAAATCATTTCCAATTCATTCCTAATAATAAAATCATTTCCAATGCATTCCTAATAATAAAACCATTTCCAATGCATTCCTAATAATAAAACCATTTCCAATGCATTCCTAATAAAATCATTTCCAATGCATTCCTAATAATAAAATCATTTCCAATGCATTCCTAATAATAAAACCATTTCCAATGTATTCCTAATAAAACCATTTCCAATGCATTCCTAATAATAAAATCATTTCCAATTCATTCCTAATAATAAAACCATTTCCAATGCATTCCCAATAGTAAAATCATTTCCAATGAATTCCTGTAATAAAGCAAATATCGTGTTTTTTGGAGTAGTCGGCAAAACACCGCTTAACTGCCAGTCTACTCCAACTTTGTAAAATGGTAAATATTACGGATGTCCTTATAGTCGGTGTAATGACAAAAGTAACGCAAATGTAGGCTTTAAGAAAGCTTTATTCAACTGAGAATACGAGGTTCTCCTATATTGTCCTTCTATAGTCCCAGTAAATAGAAATAGCTCTCTCAAAGAGGAGAGTAACAAAACAAGGTGAGACCATTCTTGATCATTCATAACAGTTGGTTCACACATTTTTATAATTAGTAAATCTTTCTAAACGTGTGGATAAAAAATTATTTTCGCATTCATTTCTGGTTAATGATAAAAACTGAATTGTGTTATTTTTTAGACTGATGGAAATATGAAATTATTCTTGAAAATAAATAATCTGCGAAATAAACATTTTTCAAATTTTGCGTTAAATTCTCAAGACCAAAGAAAATGTATAAATAAATTAATTAAGTTATGGTTTCATTAAAATTCTAATCATCACCTTTCAGAACTCTCAACATTACTGGGGAATGAAGGCAGTGAAAATAAAAGCGGTTTCACAGGGAAAAACGCCTCTTTTCATAGACCGTTTTTTTTTTGCGGACACGATTGTTAAACATTGCTCAGAATTCAACTCATTGTCGATCCCTAAACATATCGCAAGTCGAGTATTGTCTTTACACATTCCTTTGTTCGTGATAATGCCGCCACAACAATTTATATCACGCTGGGATTTTACAAAGCATAATTTCAGTCAACCATGAGTTGCTAAAACTGTTTTATTGAAATCCTTAGGACGGGATTCAGAAAACTCATGTCAGGATTTAGACAACGCCTATAAAAAAAAAAAAACAACAAAAAAACTTACTGATACGACAAACATTTGAGATGATGTACTCTGTAACTCCGGCTGCGATTAGTCTCGTCTCTCTGCTGGATGCCCAAACTTAGACCATCCGACTGGTTATGCCTTCTGAATTGGAGACACTAAAAAGCCACAAGTGGTAGGCAGTCATAATGGCTACCATATGTCAGCGCGATTACGAGTTGAAACCATGCAGCAGAAGTAGAAACGAAATTCAAATAAGAAAGAGAAATGTGGGAGTGATTAAAACACGTGGGGCAAATAAAGAGTGAGTAACAAAGATAATATATATATATATATATATATATATGGGGAAAGAGAGAGAACGGAAGGGAGGTCAGATGAGACAGAGAAGAAAAAAATGAGGATTTACGATGGGTTACTAAAAAAAGATAAAAAGATGAATATGATGACATCATCTGTATCCATTATGCCTGAAGTCTTAAAGAAATGGCAAACAAAAAGAACATTTATACTTAGCACCAGAAAGAGACAATTGAAATTTCTAATGTACATAATGAGGAAAGAGGGCTTGGAAACTTTGACACTCACATGGCATATTGAAAGGCAAGAGGGACGGATTAAAAAAACAGCCCATTACCTATCCAACGATCTAGTTTTGACAGAACAGGGTTTAGGCAAAATGACAAATTTTACTAAAGACTTCAAAGGACAAGAAGTTGTGGAGAGCCATAATTACCCAGTGCCTGAAGGCACAGGACATATACAGGAGGAAGCCTGAACAAAAAATCGAAATGGCAAACAAAAAGAACATTTATACTTAGCACCAGAAAGAGACAATTGAAATTTCTAATGTACATAATGAGGAAAGAGGGCTTGGAAACTTTGACACTCACATGGCATATTGAAAGGCAAGAGGGACGGATTAAAAAAACAGCGCATTACCTATCCAACGATCTAGTTTTGACAGAACAGGGTTTAGGCAAAATGACAAATTTTACTAAAGACTTCAAAGGACAAGAAGTTGTGGAGAGCCATAATTACCCAGTGCCTGAAGGCACAGGACATATACAGGAGGAAGCCTGAACAAAAAATCGGAGAACCTAGTTCGAATTCCGATCGAATTCGTTGAATTCACTTTCGCACTATTGCCCTTGGGAAAGGTATGAATCTATCTCTTCTGCTATATAATAAATGCGAATGCCTATGTATCCCGTTTTTTCAATTAAAGGGACACAACTCTCTAACTTTCAATAGCTTATATTACAGAAATTTCTGATTCCCAAATTTTTATTACTGCGGTTGTTTTTGGATTCCGCCATCTTGGCTTCTACAGATTAAAAAAAACAAAACAATTAAAAGGACGCAACTCTCTAACTTTCAATCGTTTATGTTCAAATGAAAATATTATTGTTCTCAAATTACAAAATCCGTGTTTTTAACGTTACTCCTAAAGGCCGTAGCCCAATATATCATATGATTTTGGAATCAGGCCGACTCCGTGAGCAAATTAAAAACATTCCGGGCTGGATCCATACCCCAATCCTGAAATTTTGTATTCCCAGTTGTCTATTATAGCGATTGTTTTCGGCGATTTTTATAACATGGAAATAAATTTGGAAATAATCGGAATTGCAAAATCCAGCGAAAGTCAGCCATGAAATAAAAATAATTGTTTGTACGGAAAGTAAGGACCTACGCACATCAAATTGTCTTTAAATTAAGTGGCAACAGAAGAATTATTGTTGAACTTTTACGGCAGCGTTATGACTCTCAAAAAGAAATCATCACCAACAAAGGACCAGATTGCAATCAAAAGAGGCATGGCTGCTGCAAGGAAAAGAAAGTCCCGTGTAAATGAAAACCCAGATCAAACGGCAACCAGGAGAGCTTCCATTGCTAAGAATATGCAAAGACTTAGGGACTCTCAAACTTATGAACAAGTCGAAGGCCCAATCAACAGCCCTCCGCAGGAGCTAGCTTTATTGTCGCCCGATATGACAGCTTATATAGCTAGCTTATATAGCTAGTTTAAATGCTGCCATATCGGGCAAAGGGAAAAGTGAGTTGAATTCTCCTTTCAATGCAAAAATTATACTCGACCTCCAGTGTCGAATAGTTCTCACAATAGTTTAATTCACAGGGTAGATGAAACCGTAAGTTCTATGTTAACAGTTTCTTTTCTCGCACTTCTCGCCCGTGGAACTTTATTTCGACTCCATGCTTTCCAGCCAACTTTAATCACATCAATATTTGATTGATTCATTCATTCATTTTCTACGGCTTATCAACCCTTTGTTGATGATTAGATACACTGGCATATCTTTTAGATGTATTTACATTCTCTGGAATATAAATGTATAGAAACTATCGTGGTCACAAAGTGAAGGATCAGTTTATAAATTGATTGTAATATAGAATTGATCCTCCACTTTATATCCACATTATAATTGCTTGCTTGTTTATCAAGCTCTGATTAGGTATGAATTCACCTCTTCTCCCTTCCAGCTATGAATTAATTAGTAAGACTTGTATCACTAAATCATTATCATCTAAAAAAAAAAAAAAAAAAAAAAAACTTATAATCTCTATATATCTTCTGGCTTTAAATAACCTGCAAAGGGTTGGTAAGCTGTAAAAAACAAATCAGTTAATCCATTTTATTATGGCTTTTTATACTCACACACTGGGTTGATACACTTTTCACTAGTTAAATTATTCTATTAATAGTTTTATTCTGTCTTTTAGATGTATTTACATTCTCTGGAATATAAATGTATAGAAACTGCTGCGGCCACAAAGTGAGGGATCAGTTTATACATGGATTGTAATATAGAACTGATCCCCCTCTTTATATTCTCTTTATAATTTCTTGTTTGTTTATTAAACTCTAATTAGGTATGAATCCACCTCTTCTCCCCTCCAGCTATGGGTTAATTAGTAGGACTTATATCACTCAAACCATTATCTCCCCTAACAAAAAAAAAAAATTCTTACAGTCTAAAAATATTTTCTGTCTTTAAATAACCTGCAAAGGGTTGATAAGTCATAGAAAATAAATCACTTGATTAATCAAATACTGATTAGCTACACGGCCATGTCTTTTAGATTTAATTACACTCTCTAGAATATAAATGTATAGAAAGTGCCGTGACCATAAAATGAGGGATCATTTTATATAATGATTGGAATATAGAATTGATCTCTCACTTTATAACCACATTATAATTTCTTGTAATAATTATAACCAATCAGTTAAAGAATCAGAAAGTTGCCAGTTATAATTTCAGATATAAGGAATGAAGAAAGAGTGCTAGGAGAATTTGACACACACAGGACATTGATTTTTTTTAAAACTAATTTCACCAAAGAACTCTTCTATGATGAAACTTTCTTCCAAAAACAAAACAAAGAAACAGGAAAGTTTTGTTAGATACACTGGCATGTCACGGAAATTAATCTGCTATGTAATATAAGTCCTACTTGAGGCTACAGAAATATTGTTCTACAGAAGGATGCTGAGGATACCGTAGACCCAATATGTGAGCAATGAGGAAGTTTTAAGGAAAACTTGACCGAAAAAAACAAACAACAAAAAACAAAAAAACAAAACACTTTTATGTATATAAATAAGGCGTAGTGGTACGTGTGTCCGTCCTTCCGTCCGTTTTTCGATCTCGGTGAAATTAATCTGCTATGTAATATAAGTCCTACTTGAGGCTACAGAAATATTGTTCTACAGAAGGATGCTGAGGATACCGTAGGCCCAATATGTGAGCAATGAGGAAGTTTTAAGGAAAACTTGACCGAAAAAAAAAAAAAAAACGCCCCAAAAAGAAAACACTTTTATGTATATAAATAAGGCGTAGTGGTACGTGTGTCCGTCCTTCCGTCCGTTTTTCGATCTCGGTGAATCTGAAGAAAAAGGTAGTAACTACTGTAGTTATACGCGATTAAAAGTTAAATAATAACTCATTTAAAGTTAAATTTAGATATTGAACTGAGTGAAAGGTTTAAAAAACAATTCTTTGTCAAAGGAAAACTTTAATTTGAAACTTTAATTTCGCTTTCTGTCGCAACTGCAATTTATATCGTCTAATTAAACAGTAATTTAAGCTTAAGCAGGGCACGTAGCTCATGCGTTTTTCATCTTTTTCTAACACGCGTACTGTGGCGTATTCGAAATATTACACAGTTCAGTTTCCCTAATGTCTTTTAAGAGTGACTTCATGTGAAGAGACCACGAAGGAAATAAAAATTGCGCGCAAAATAAATGAGAGCAAACTACGGAGATCGATTGCGTATACGAAGAAAGATTATGCCGAATTAAGGTGTCGAATAAAAATAAAATAATTTTATTATTTCTAAATTCTTATAACTTTTACATACATAAGACGCTGACGGTAAAAGGCTTCTAGGCTAATTTAGAAGAAAAGACAGTTTCAATTTCTCGGTTTTTCGAAAAAAAAAAGAGGGCTTGGAGAATTCGATACCCAGGAGACACCGGGTAACCTTTTCAACGGGCTTGTGTTCATAGACGGAAGAAAACAGGGACTTGGAGGGATAGCAAGAGAGTAAATATTGCTTACAGCTACAAAAGGCTAGGAAGGTGTGGGGAGTCATGATCGCCGACATCGCCAAGTGTCAAGGCACATCACAGAAAATGACTGTACTGGTATTCGGCCAGCGCAATGAATATAAGCGCGGAAAGCTGAACTGGCGAGCTGGCTTCAAATTCCAGACTAGTCTCTTGCATTCACTTACTCACTGAATGAATCCATCTCTTCTCGTCACCTTGCTATGGATTAAATAGTAGAATAGACGTAACAATAGTTTTAGTCACTAGACCCGCCATTTTAGGAAAAGTAATATTCTGAAATCAAAACTGTTGGGGAAGGCAACGGAGAACCACTCCACTATCTTTCCCAAGAAGACATGGCAATTCACCAGCAATCTATGAAAGGAATCTATGAAAGGAATCTATAGGGAGACATGATCGCCTATGGCCTGAAGTGACATGGCTTAACAAAAATTACTAATCAACCGAAATTTCGGGTGGATACTCGTAGACTCAGGCATGTCCGATCAATATACCTCTTTAACAGGTATGCGATGGCTGATCAAAAAATATCTAGAAGTTGTCCCCTTGTGAAGCCGCACACTTTACCCAGCGTCGTGTCCATTGATGGAAGCATTCCTAGAACTCCAATTATGGGGACAGCGAGCAGCTACCTCGTCGCGTTTTCTTGGATTTCCTAGACGTTTTGAAATCTCGTTCCTTTCAAGTAGGATTTGATTTTTGGAAAGAAGAAAAAAGTCGCAATCGGCGAGATCTGGGAAATATGGTAATTGTCTTACCTGAGAAATGATGTCCTTGGCCCAAACTGCTGCTTAAGACACGGTCACAGATAAAAACTGTGTGGTGTATTGAGACGGCCACACTCTACACACTTTCCTGCCAAGTACTGCTATAAACAACAGAACTGTGCGAGAACGTTATAACTCACACCCAAGGATGCCAGTCTACTAGGGCCGCTAGCTAATCCTCATTGCCTGCTCAGGCGTATTTGTGTTTGTTCAACACCCACAGAGCCCCGTGGTTGATGCTGCTGAGGAACTTAGTTACAGTTTTCTGTTATGTAGCGTGATCAACAAGGATAGCACGCTCAAACCCTCCAAGAGTTCCCTCTACCCAATTTATCTCACAAGGCTTGGTATGGTTTTCGGGCCCTTTTTTTCCTCCAGACCGATAACATTAAGAAGTCACCGTCCTGACAAATCGACAATGGTGAGATTCAAACCCGGGTCTCATGGTCAGAAAGCGAACGTTCCTTCAGGCTAGAATAAACCCTATCTAATCGGAGAGCCGAGTTCGAATTCCAGACGAATCCATTACATTCACTTACGTGCTAATACGCTTGAAAAAGGTATCCTCTTCTTCTCCCTTTAGTTATGGATAAATAGCAGGACAGACCGGGTTCTATAAGCTTGGATGGCAACCGGTCTACCGCAGAAAGAAATGACAACCTACTTTGAGAAAAAATCTGCCTCGTCAGTCATGTATCGAAAGATACATGCTCGCCTAAGTGTGTATCGCGCATGACAGATAACTCACTGACTGACTTTCTCAGCTATGGATAAATAGCAGGACGGACCGGGTTCTATAACCTTGGATGGCAACTGGTCTACCGCAGAAATAAATGGCAACTTACTACGGGAAAAAATTCTGCATTGTCAGTCACGTATCGAAAGATACATGATCGCCTAAGCGTGTATCACGTATAACAGATAACTGACTGACTTTCCAGTCGAATACATTACATTCACCTACGTGCTAATACCCTTGGGAAAGGTATGAATCCTCTTCTTCTCCCCTCAGCTATGGATAAATAGCAGGACGGACCAGGTTCCGTAGAAAGAAATGGCAACTTACTACGGGAAAAAAAATCTGCCTCGTCCGTCATCTATCGAAAGATACATGATCACCTAAGCGTGTATCATGCATGGCACATATCATTGACTGACTGACTTACGTGCTAATACCCTTGGAAAAGGTGATTCCTCTTCTTCTCCCCCAGATATGGGTAAATAGCAAGATAGACTGGGTTCTATAGCCTTTGATGGAAACCGGTCTACAGCAGAAAGAAATGGCAACCTACTTCGAGAAAAAAATCTGCCATGTCAGTCATGTATCGAATGATACATGCTCGCCTAACCGTGTATTACGCATTGCACATAACTGACTGATATCATTATGTATCCTTTCCTTTTTTCTTATATATATATATATATATATATATATATATATATATATATATATATATATATATGTGTGTGTCAGTATAATAATGTCAACGAGAAGGACGTGGGCTTATATTAGATTTAGACCTCACCCGCTTATTTTGATTTCATGTCGTCCTGTCTAACAAGAACACGAAAAAACTATATATATATATATATTTTTTTTTTTTTCTTTATCTATATAAAGAAATACAAGTTTTTTTTTTATTATTAAAAACAGGAAGAAGTTAGGAGCAAGTTTATATAATCTAGTTCTCTCTCTTTACGTTCATCCAACAGCTGTATTAATTGAACAAGATGAATTTTCCTTTTTAGAAACATGGTACCTGATTACTGTCGAATGTGTTCATCTCAGCCATTATTATCAGTTTTTAGACTGAGAGCCATCACATGACATTAGAGTTAAGAAAAAGAAACAGTTGTTGAGACTAACTTTAGAAGGTTCGGTATGATCTGGCCTAGGTTTAAGATAAGGGTATTTTATACACCGAGGTATGAAAGTAAGTTAGACGCGGTAGTTATTCTGGACTGGATTAAACTATACTCCGGTATATTTTGGCGATAGTCCAAATATAGAAATCCACACTAGCAGCATGTCTACCCTTTTGACACTGTAACGGAAAGCTGGACTATTTATAAATTATAGACTATAGTGTAAACCGGAATTGCCGCCAACAAATTTTTATACTACTGTGAACAAAGACTATATCCACCATTTTGGATGTAGTGTAAATCGAGCCTGTCTATTTCTCTATCTCATGTCTCTATCTTTTTTAAACTTTGGACCAGTTTCAACTATTTTCACTCTAATGTAGATCGGACTTATGTCTACTTTTTTAATCTAATGTAGACTGGATATAGGTATACGTTTTTGACGCTAGAATAACCTAGATCTATTCCTACCATTTTGATTCAAGTGTAAACCGGACCTATGTCTACTTTTTTAATCTAGTGCAAACTGGACCTGTTTGAGATTACATAAACTGGACCTATGTTTACTTTTTAATCTCACATAAACTGGACCTATGTTTACTTTTTAATCTCACGTAAACTGGACCTGGATATAGATATACGTTTTTGACCCTAGAATAACCTAGACCTATTCCTACCATTTTGATTCAAGTGTAAACCGGACCTATGTCTACTTTTTTAATCTAGTGCAAACTGGACCTGTTTGAGATTACATAAACTGGACCTATGTTTACTTTTTAATCTCACATAAACTGGACCTATGTTTACTTTTTAATCTCACATAAACTGGACCTATGTTTACTTTTTAATCTCGCGTAAACTGGACCTGGATATAGATATACGTTTTTGACCCTAGAATAACCTAGACCTATTCCTACTTTTTTGACTCAAGTGTAAACCGAACGTAGGTCTACGTTTTAAAGGGTTTCAAAGATCTATTTTGCTCTAGGGTAAACTGGGCCCCTATCTACTTTTTTTGATTGTAGTTCAAATCGAATCTATTTCTATCTATTTGATCCTGGTGTAATTCAGATACTCCCCTGGTCAAAAGAACAGATACAAAAGTGTTAAAAAAATCCTAAAATACCGTTACTTTAATCAATTTATATCTAATTAGAAAATGTAGTTTATCAACAAACAAGGGAATATTGTAAGCTTTTAATAATCAATTAAAAATTTAAACAAACATTGAAAAAAGGATTTTTTGGTTGGTCATAAAGATAAGACCGTGTAAATAAAAATAGCAAATACAGAAAAAATAAGTCGCAACAACAATTTAATTCTCAGTTTATCCTCCATTTTTGCGAATTAATTCGAAAATTCGCTTTGGCATACTTCAAGGGCACCTCAAGGTGGTGTAACTTCAAGGGCACCTCCAGGTGGTGTCAGCAAGCTTGTCTCTCTATAGCAATTACGACTGAGTAGTGAGTCCAATCCTCACTGGATGCCTCTTACTTTCGGCCTTGTGCCACATCCAAGCGACGCTTGGAAAATCACTTTTGCGCACCTCAAGATGGTGTAATGGTTAGCAAGCTTGTCTCGCTAGAACAATTACGACTGAGTAGTGTGTTCGATCCTTACTGGGTGCCCCATACTTTCGGCCTTGTGCCACATCTGAGCTACGCTTGGAAAAATCACTGGGGCATTTCGATGTGGTATAATGGTTAGCAAGCTTGTCTCGCTAGAAATATTACGACTGAGTAGTGAGTTCGATCCTCACTGGGTGCCTCATACTTTCAGCCTTGTGCCACATCTGAGCTACGCTTGGAAAATCACTACACATTAACTTCTACATGTGGGTGCTTGGGATGTTCGCCCAGGATGCATAAACTGAAGCACAAAGTGCATCCACTGTTTCAAATTCCATGTTTATAAACACCCTTTGCCATCCATCCCCAAACATTCTCGATTGGGTTTCGATCTGGAGAGCGTTGTGCAAATTCGAAGTTTTCTCCACTTCAGTAATTAGCAATGCCTTTCTTAACATGTCAGTGTAACTAGCAGCTGTTTTACAACCTTTTACCTCCTGTAACTCAAGAGTTCCATTGTACGAAAATGAACCCCAGACCATAATTGATCCACCTCAAATAGACTGAGATAGATAGATAGATAGATAGATAGAATGATAGATAGATAACGACTAGGCATAGATAGATAGATAGATAGATAGAATGATAGATAGATAGATTGATAGATAGATAGATAGATAGATAGATAGATAGAAACATAGATGGATAGATAGATACCGAATAGGCATAGATAGATAGATAGATAGATAGATAGATAGATAGATAGATAGATAGATAACGAATACGCATAGATAGATAGATAGATAGATACAGAATAGGCATAGATAGATAGATAGATAGATAGATAGATAGATACAGAATAGGCATATATAGATAGATAGATAGATAGATAGATAGACAGATAGTTAGATAGATATATAGATAGATAGATAGATATAAAATAGGCATAGATAGATAGATAGATAGATAGATAGATACAGAATAGGAATAGATAGATAGATAGATAGATAGATAGATAGATAGATAACGAATAGGCATAGATAGATAGATAGATAGATAGATAGATAGATAGATAGATACAGAATAGGCATAGATAGATAGATAGATAGATAGATAGATAGATAGATAGATAGATAGATACAGAATAGGCATATATAGATAGATAGATAGATAGATAGATAACGAATAGGCATAGATAGATAGATAGATAGATAGATAGATAGACATATAGTTAGATAGATAGATATATAGATAGATAGATAGATATAAAATAGGCATAGATAGATAGATAGATAGATACAGAATAGGAATAGATAGATAGATAGATAGATACAGAATAGATAGATAGATAGATAGATAGATAGATAGATAACGAATAGGCATAGATAGATAGATAGATAGATAGATAGATAGATACAGAATAGGAATAGATAGATAGATAGATAGATAGATAGATAGATAGATAGATAGATAGATAGATAGATACAGAATAGGAATAGATAGATAGATAGATAACGAATAGGCATAGATAGATAGATAGATAGATAGATAGATAGATAGATAGATAGATAGATAGATAGATAGATAGAAAATAGAAAGAAAGGAGAAGTTGAGTTGTGCCGTGTTGAGAAAATTTCTTTTGAGACGTCTTTAGCATGGCAGTAACGCTGAAAACCCCTCCTGGGCCATCAAGATTGAATTTTTCTCATCTGAAAACATCGCTTCCATTTATCCACAACCCAAGTTTGATAACCGGAAGCGGTGACGGGAGGTTTTATGGCAAAGAAGAAGGCGAGGCCACTGCAGCCGTTCCAAGTACTTAAACCCTTTCTTATTTAAATGCCGTCGAATTGTTCGAGAGCTGCATTCAGCATCTGTATTTATCTGATTTGGTGTTAGGCTTGAATCTCTCTTGACTTCTCGCCTAATGCGTCTGTCTAGAGCCAGTGAGATTTTATTGGGGCGACCGCTTGTTTTTTTTAGAAGCATACACATCCGGATTTTTAATGAAATTAGCAATGACAGTTCTGCTACGGGCATTTTCATTTGCAATGGCTGGTTGCGAAAGACTACGTCTTTGAAGTTCAATAATCCTACCCTGTTCGAACTTTGTTAAAATTTTAAAATCTGAAATTTAATACTGGAAATGAGATCCGTAGCTATTAGGTTGGTGCAAAAATAATGACGTAATAATGTCGTTTTTTGACGTATTTTTTAATTACTGTTGCACCAACCTAATGAGCACAGTGACTAGTTCTAAAATTTTTGTCCAGAAATTTATTTTTTTCACACATGGTCTTATCTTTCTGACCAACCAAAAAATCCTTTTTTTAATGTTTGTTTAAATTAATCAATTAAAAGCTTTCGATGTTCACTTGTTTGTTGATAAACTACATTTTCTAATTAAAGGTAAATGTTTCGCAAATATATTTTGATTAAAGTAACAGTATTTTATTTTATTTTTTTAACCCTTTTGTGTCTGGTCTTAAAATTTTGACCAGGGGTGTATATGCTTACTTTTATTTACTGTTATATGTCTGATTTAGATCTAATTTTTCGTCTCTAGTGTAAACCGAACCCATTTCTACCTATTTGACCACAGAGTGACCTAGATCTATGCCTAACCATTTGACTCTTGTATCAACCGGACTTCTACAATTTTGACTCTAGTTCAAACTGGACCTATTTCTATCGCTTTAACCCCAGGGTAACCTAGATCTATGCCTAACTTTTTTTGACTCTCATATAAATCGGACCTATGCCTACTTTTTGACTCTAGTGCGACTGGAACTTTTCTACCTATTTGACCCCAGGGTAGCCTAGGTCAATGCCTACCTATTTTGCCTCTCGTATAAATCGGACCTATGTCTACTTTTTGACTCTAGAGCAGACTAGAACTTTTTCTACCTATTTGACTCCTGAGTAACCTAGATCTATGCCATACTTTTTTGACTCTCGTATGAATCGGACCTAGGTCTACCTTTTTGACTCTAGAGCAGACTAGAACTTTTTCTACCTATTTGACTCCAGAGTAACCTAGATCTATGCCTTTAGTGAAAACCGGACCTAAGACTACCTTTTTGATTCTACTGCAAACTAGACGTATTTTTTATCTCTTTGACACCTGGGTTAACCTGACTTATGACTAGCTTTTTGACTCGAGTATAAACCGGACATGGATCTACCTTTTTGAACCTAGTGTGACCCAGATCTATATCTATCTTTTTAACTCTAGTGTAAACCGCATTTAGGTCTAATTCTGTCCGGCACTATTTTAAACCGCACCTGTAGTCATCTTTTTAACTCTAGTGTAAAGTGAATATAGTCATAGACGTTTGACATTTTGAAACCAGACCTATTTCTACTTTTTGAACACCATTGTAAACACCTTTTTGACTTATGTAATTCTGATCGCTTTCTGTCTTTTTGACTCATTGCATTAAGTCACATCCTAATTCAAGACTGTTAATTCTCAAACCACCAGTCAGTCACCGGGGAAAAGCAGTTGATAGCGTATCTGGAATTCCCGTTGGTATCGTTAGACTTTTTAGAATTCGTGTGGGATTTCGTGCACGGTGATTTGATTGAGAAAAAAAAATCTATTGAGAATCTTATCAAAATGGCGTAAAGTAAGCTCAGTGGATTTTTTAATCTCTAATTATACATTGACATTCTTTCTTTTTTGTTTCTTTCTTTCCTTCTATATTTCCTTCTCTAATTTTAACATTTCTTTCTTTCTTTCTTTTGTCTGTTTTTTTCTTTTCATTCTTTCTTTCTTTTGCTTCTCTCTTTTTCTTTTTATTTGTTCCTTTCTTTGTTTTTTCTATCTATCTATCTATCTATCTATCTATCTATCTATCTATCTATCTATCTATCTATCTCAGTCTTTTCCTTTCTTTTTTCTTTCATTCTATCTATCTATCTATCTAGCTAGCTAGCTAGCTAGCTAGCTAGCTATCCCAGTCTGTTTTGATCTCTCTCTCTCTCTCTCTATATATATATATATATACACACACATATCTATCTATCTATCTATATATATACATACATATCAGTCTATCTATCTCATCCTATCTATCTATCTATCTATCTATCTATCTATCTATCTATCTATCTATCTATCTCAGTCTGTTCTGATCTCTCTCTCTCTCTCTCTCTCTCTCTAAATATATATATACATATTAAGGCATTAAAAACAAGAAATTTTATATTATGGACCATGATAGATTTAAAATAAAACAAACACCAGTCGACCGGTTTCGTCCCCTCTCATCAGAACTGTTAACGGGGAAATTATGAGGAAAAGAAAAAGAAGTCTGTTATGCATGACATGAATGATTGGACAGGAAGAAATAAATTATTATAAAAATTATACCAACCAAGATGCTAGAAACGCAGCACAGCAAGTCCAAGCAAACAATCTCTTTGTTTACAAAGAGTAGGTTGCCTGAACCTGATGTAAAGCGTCTCTAACACCTTAAGATGGAATAGCGAGAGAGTTATTTTAAATCTATCATGGTCCATAATATAAAATTTCTTGTTTTTAATGCCTTAATACGCTTCTGTACCGTTTCAAATATATTCAAATATATATATATATATACATATATATCAGTCTATCTATCTCAGTCTGTTCTGATCTATCTATCTATCTATCTATCTATCTATCTATCTATCTATCTATCTATCTATCTATCTACTCAACGTCTGTTGTGACCTTGCCACCCGATAGACTTTCAAATTGTGAAGGCTCATTCAGAGTAGAATTACTCATCCTGACTAGAAAACTCAGGGTGTTTTTTCGAGAAGAATTAAGTTGGTATTTCATTAGCGGTGTTGTATAGTGGTTAACGGCCGGTAATCAGAAATGGGAGAGCCGAGTTCGAATTCCAGTCGGGTTCGTTACTTTCACTTACGCGCAAATACCCTTGTGAAGAGTACGGATCCATCACTTCTCTCCTCAGCTGTGGGTTGAATAGCAGGATAGACTGGGTCCTCTAGCCAGGAAATATCAGCAAATGTTTGCCAGTTTTCTCGGTTTCCTTATTTTTATATTAATTAAAAAAAATAATATGTGTGTGTCACGTATGGTATAACTATGACTTTCTAGAACCTTCTAGAATTTTGTGGAGCCTTCTAGAACGTCCTGGAACCATCTAGAATTTCCTATAACCTTCTAGAACTTGTTTTTGTTTATTTGTAAATTTGTGTGTTATTCTAGAGCTAGAAACTCTTAAATCTGTTAAGATACATAAGTACTATTCAGTTGTCTCTCCCCCAGCTATGGGTTGAATAACAGGACAGAGTGCGTTCTTTAGCCTTCGTTGGCAACTTATTATGTGAAAAATCTGCCCCGTCCGTCATGTATCACAAAGAATAATCAAACGAAGGTGAGTAACGAACGATAATACTTAGGACAAGAACAACACATATAAGATTCGGCGCGTAGAAAAGTAATCAACTGCTAGAAGTGAGTCCAGTGAATTCTACAATTAATCTCCAACTGCAAGACATCTATCAACCGTCAGATGTGGCACAATGCCGAATTTAATGTGGGATATCTGAGTCCTTAGGCTCAGCCAAAAATTCCTCGTAGACCTCGTATAAAACGGGGTCGGGTAGCTGTTTCCCGAGACGAGACTCTGTCCTTCGACATAGCCTCGTCTGGAGATCCTCTCTGCGTGGAGGCAGAGAATTTGACCAGCACAGCTGGAGACGAATCTCCAACTGCAGGATATCTACCAACTGCCCGACACAGTCAGATGTGGCACAAGGCCGAATTTAATGTGGGGTTCCCGAGCCCGTGGGCTCAGCCAAACATTCCCCGTAGACCTCGTATAAAACGGGGTCGGGTAGCTGTTGCCCGAGACGAGACGAGACTCTGCCATTCGACATAGCCTCGTCTGAGGATCCTCTCTGCGTGGAGGCAGAGAATTTGACCAGCACAGCTGGAGACGAATCTCTAACTGCAGACCAACATACAGTATTTACTACTGCATTCATGTGAATGGGGACATACCCATTATCGTTCGTAGGTATGCTACAACAGATACATAATTGCCTAAGCGTGTATCATGTATGGCAGACTGACTGACTATCGAATTACATCATTAGCAAATTGAAAAATAAAACCTGAAATATATTCGTAATTCGTCGGCTGCTCGTGGAATAAGATTTAATCCATTGTCTCTCTTTCTGACAAGTTATATATTAAGGCAAAATAAGCTCTTCAGTCTTGTCTGGCAACAAGTTTAGGAGAAAGATAACAAATCCAGTTTATCATGCGGTTTGCAGCTCTATCCCGTGATAAAAAAATCCTTTCTCATAAAAATCACAGTAGCAACGGATAGTACGTTGAACTTACAGTTTACGATCGTGAGTAGGTCGGGAGATAGATGGTATTTATCAATCCACCCACGAGGATTGAATGTGGCACAAGGCCTTTTTAATGTGGGTATCTCCGAACCGGTAGGCTCAGCCAAAAATAAATAACCATCCAAACCCCCCGAGGGGGGCCAGTTCCGTCAACCTCCCCCAACGAATCCCTACACTTCGGCGGAGCTTCGTCAGGGTTCCTCCCTGCAAGCAGAGAGTTCGACAGACACCCGACCCGGCAGCTCACAAAGCACAGATACTACACTTTGATCCTAGCCAGCGGGCCGGGCGGGTATTCTTTTTATAAATGGTATTTATCAATCTACCCACGAGGATTGAATGTGGCACAAGGCCTTTTTAATGTGGGTATCTCCGAACCGGTAGGCTCAGCCAAAAATAAATAACCATCCACCCCCCCCCCTCCAACGAATCCCTACACTTCGGCGGAGCTTCGTCAGGGTTCCTTCTTGCAAGCAGAGAGTTCGACAGACACCCGACCCGGCAGCTCACAAAGCACAGATACTACACTTTGATCCTAGCCACCGGGCCGGGCGGGTATTCTTTTTATAAATGGTATTTATCAATCCACCCACGAGGATTGAATGTGGCACAAGGCCTTTTTAATGTGGGTATCTCCAAACCGGTAGGCTCAGCCAAAAATAAATAACCATCCAACCCCCCCGAGGGGGGCCAGTTCGATCACCCCCCCCTCCCCAACGAATCCCTACACTTCGGCGGAGCTTCGTCAGGGTTCCTTCCTGCAAGCAGAGAGTTCGACAGACACCCGACCCGGCAGCTCACAAAGCACAGATACTACACTTTGATCCTAGCCACCGGGCCGGGCGGGTATTCTTTTTATAAATGGTATTTATCAATCCACCCACGAGGATTGAATGTGGCACAAGGCCTTTTTAATGTGGGTATCTCCAAACCGGTAGGCTCAGCCAAAAATAAATAACCATCCACCCCCCACCCGAGGGGGGCCAGTTCGATCACCCCCCCCCCAACGAATCCCTACACTTCGGCGGAGCTTCGTCAGGGTTCCTCCCTGCAAGCAGAGAGTTCGACAGACACCCGACCCGGCAGCTCACAAAGCACAGATACTATACTTTGATCCTAGCCAGCGGGCCGGGCGGGTATTCTTTTTATAAATGGTATTTATCAATCCACCCACGAGGATTGAATGTGGCACAAGGCCTTTTTAATGTGGGTATCTCCGAACCCGTAGGCTCAGCCAAAAATAAATAACCATCCAAACCTCCCGAGGGGGGGCAGTTCCGTCAACCCCCCAACGAATCCCTACACTTCGGCGGAGCTTCGTCAGGGTTCCTCCCTGCAAGCAGAGAGTTCGACAGACACCCGACCCGGCAGCTCACAGAGCACAGATACTACACTTTGATCCTAGCCACCGGGCCGGGCGGGTATTCTTTTTATAAATGGTATTTATCAATCCACCCACGAGGATTGAATGTGGCACAAGGCCTTTTTAATGTGGGTATCTCCAAACCGGTAGGCTCAGCCAAAAATAAATAACCATCCAACCCCCCCGAGGGGGGCCAGTTCGATCACCCCCCCCCAACGAATCCCTACACTTCGGCGGAGCTTCGTCAGGGTTCCTCCCTGCAAGCAGAGAGTTCGACAGACACCCGACCCGGCAGCTCACAAAGCACAGATACTATACTTTGATCCTAGCCAGCGGGCCGGGCGGGTATTCTTTTTATAAATGGTATTTATCAATCCACCCACGAGGATTGAATGTGGCACAAGGCCTTTTTAATGTGGGTATCTCCGAACCCGTAGGCTCAGCCAAAAATAAATAACCATCCAAACCTCCCGAGGGGGGGCAGTTCCGTCAACCCCCCAACGAATCCCTACACTTCGGCGGAGCTTCGTCAGGGTTCCTCCCTGCAAGCAGAGAGTTCGACAGACACCCGACCCGGCAGCTCACAGAGCACAGATACTACACTTTGATCCTAGCCACCGGGCCGAGCGGGTATGATTTTTTTTAGATAACAGGTGGGGAGATAGATTTGGGTAAAAACTTGTTGATTACTATTTGGAAAAGAATTACCTCGGTAGTTCTTTAGAATTGTCTGGTCCAAAGATAGGCGTCTGCAATTTGAAGTTGAATTGAATCCTAGAAAATCCTTATTTCAACCTGCTGGATTTGATCTGATCTCGAAGACAGCGATGGACGCCGGCAGAAATGAGCTCAACCGCCTCGCCCACTAGGTACGTCTAAGCTGAAAAATGCTATACTACGTTCTGAGTAATATCTTCTATGTCAGTTGTGCGCATGTTCGGACGTAACTTTAAAAAAAACAACAAAAAAAAAAAAACGCGGGAATTTTTTTTTTTTTCTTTTTTACGGACCTCATTTTTTTTATTTTTATTCATTTTTTATTCAATTTATTTATTTGCTTTCTGCCTGCTGAAATGAAAAAAAAAATACTTAGCGCCCAGGGACAGGGTGGACACACTACAAATCGACACAAGCTTTTGTAGTCCGTCCTTTTACTGACCCAAGGGGAAATAGAGAAACTTGATCGTCAACTGGGTGTAACAACAATATGGAGTGTATCGTTATCTGGGTGAGAACGACGGGTCGAGGGAAGTGGAAATATATATATATATATATATATATATATATATATATATATATATATATATATATATATATGTGTGTGTGTGGGTGTGTGTGTGTGTGTGTAAAAAGAAAAAATACTCCACCCACAAATCCCACGAAGCTGAAGACAATTATTAACGGAACCATTGCCAGACCAACGCCATTATAATCCAAAGCGAGATTTGAAGTTGAGCGTACTTTCTGAAGGGTTGGGAATTTTGGAAATATGTTAGAAGTTCACGCACATACGAGCCAAATCTCGCTTCGTTTGTATCAGAGATCTCAAGCTAAAAGGACACAAACGACCATTACGTGCTGAGGGACATATGTAGCGAGCCTGAAGCATGGTGGCCGTTTGTCTCCATGGTCGGGAACCTCTTCCTAAGGGAACCCGCTGACTCACATGAAGCGGAAGTAAATCATAGATTAGTTTTAGCCTTTCTGCTAATTTCGAGCCGAATTTACAGAGGATAGAGGTGGAGGGGGTGGCGCTATCATAGTGCCAAGAATGATCTTGATAAAAAAAAAAGTTGGCATCGTTTCCGTACTGTTTAAGGAAAAAGGACTTCAATATAAACCTTTCCAAAACAGAGACAATAATCTGGAATTGGAATGAAGTCAAAAACAGCACGTACCCTGAATCCTTCATAAAAATTTAGAATGTAGAATTAGTAACTACTAAATACTTCAAATACCTCGGTGTATGGAGCAGTTACAACATATTTAATATATAGAAGATAAAAAAAATAGTCTGTTATATGGATAGTTTCACCCAACACCGCAAGTTGTTACAAAACCAAAACATTAACCTAATAATACCGAAAGCTGTAACGAAACCAAAACATTAACCTAATAACACCGAAAGCTGTAACGAAACCTAAACATTAACCTAATAACACCGAAAGCTGTAACGAAACCAAAACATTAACCTAATAACACCGAAAGCTGTAATGAAACCAAAACATTAACCTAATAACACCGAAAGCTGTAACGAAACCGAAACATTAACCTAATAACACCGAAAGCTGTAACGAAACCGAAACATTAACCTAATAACACCGAAAGCTGTAACGAAACCAAAACATTAACCTAATAACACCGAAAGCTGTAACGAAACCAAAACATTAACCTAATAACACCGAAAGCTGTTACGAAACCAAAACATTAACCTAATAACACCGAAAGCTGTAACGAAACCTAAACATTAACCTAATAACACCGAAAGCTGTAACGAAACCAAAACATTAACCTAATAACACCGAAAGCTGTAACGAAACCAAAACATTAACCTAATAACACCGAAAGCTGTAACGAAACCTAAACATTAACCTAATAACACCGAAAGCTGTTACGAAACCAAAACATTAACCTAATAACTCGAGTTATGTCATTAAATAGTCTCATCAGTCCGAGACATTCATATGGATATCATGCATAGAGTCAAGCTTATTCAGAAATATCTAAACTGTCGGCTGTATACCAATGTTTCCTCATATCGATTGTTAAAAACCGTTTCGAGAGAAAGAATCCTGTTGGTTTTAGCGAGGACTATACTTCTTCGAATATCGTAGACGGGTGCTACAAAATCACAAATCACTGTACCAAATAACAAGAACCATGTCACTTGAGAACTTCCAACAGAAGCAACAACTAAAATCATTAGCATATGCAGCTCGGAAAGAAACGATGACATAATCAAGATGTTGACAATCCACACGACTTCAAACAAAAGGTTAGGAAGGAAACCTCTATCAATACTGAAAAGAGCGATAAAAGTTAGTGAACTTGAGAAACATATTTTCCTGGAAATTGTTTTAAGGAAATGTTTGATGAAATTCAACCGACAATCTGCTCGGTCAATGAATATTTACTTAGCCAATAAATGCCAAATGTTTCCTTAAATGGAAATAGCTAATTACAATTACAATTATGAAGGGAGGTTGATGAAAGCATTTCGCAACTGATGCGTATTTTTTCCAAAGAGAAAGATAATGACATGATCAATGTATTGACTGTCCACACAACTCCAAATAAAAGGTTAGGAAGGAAACCTCCCATCAATAGTGGAAAGAACGATAACAGCTACGGGACCCTGAGAAACCCCTATTTACTTGAAAAATTCCATTGAGATTATGAAGAGAAATTCAAGAAGTTATTTCGTGTCAGATCCGGACGCATTGATGGCTGAAAGGAAAAGAAAAAGAAAACAAAAACTAAAGAGGCATTCTTATTTTTTTCAAAAAAAATCTTTATATAAAGTCATCCACAGACAGACTGTTTCGCAGCTCTTCATTGTGGCTAGACATCCGGTCGCCTCTAGCTAGGATCGAACTCCGGTTGAATTGGCATCAGTCGGAAATTCTACCACTAAGCCGCTTTTCAATTCGCTTTTGCCGAAGAGTCTCGCTATATCAGCCATAATAGTCACTGTTTACAAACTCATACCTCTTCCCCAGAGAGCTCAACTGAAATCTCTGTAAATTTACATTGAGCACTATTTTGTAAAAATAAAAATATCTATAAGAACACCGGATTATATATCTTACTGTTCTTTCTCTTTATTAATATATACACACACACACACACACACACACACACACACACACACACACACACACACACACACACACACACACATATATATATATATATATATATAAAGCTTTTTGGAAAAAAACCGATTTTAAATATTCATGGAGACCTACCGGACACTATTCGTAACATACTTGTTGACAACACAAATATAATATGCTTATAATATACTATAATAACGAAAATAATATAATATATAATTATAATAATATAATATACTTATAATATACTATAATAACATACTTGTTGACAACATTAATCATCTACATGCAAAAAAGACGAAACATAAAGGAAGCCTTATTAATAAAAACAAAAAAAAAACAACATTTAATAATATCAACGTTGAACATGGACACAATATCTTGACCGTGTTTCGAAAAATGAAAACATTTTATAAAACATACATATAACAAGCTATTTCGTATTTAACAGTTGAAATATTTAATCCTTGAAAATGGCTAAATGTATAGCCGAAAGCGCACGGATAAAAAGAACATTTGGACAGTTTTTATATAATTTATCATCCGAAAAGAAAAAAAAATTATTAGATCGCATGAGAAATTGTATAAAAAACTAAATAAAGTATCTTGTCTGTCGCATTCAATGAAATGTGCATGAAAGAAGGATTAGCTGCCTAATTATATATATATATATATATATTAAAGACATTTTTATGTTTAACGTTCTTTTTATAGATACAAGTATTTAAGTAAATGCTCTGTTTATAATAAACAGTATTAAATAACATTTACCGGCCTGAATGCCCGAGAAATTTTCATAGAAAATATTCGTCCTTTGACAGGATTCGAACCTGCATCCTATACGGAACCGTCATTTACGCTGACGTGCCTTGACCGCTCGGCCACAAAGGATCGGTCGTCAAGGTTGAATTTACTGCGTAAATGACGGTTCCGTATAAGATGCAGGTTCGAATCCTGTCAAAGAACGAATATTTTCTATGAAAATTTCTCGGACATTCAGGCCGGTAAATGTTATTTAATACTGTTTATTATAAACAGAGCATTTACTTAAATATTTGTATCTATAAAAAGAACGTTAAACATAAAAATGTCTTTAATAAATAAATTGTCGGACTTTGTCCATTTCTTAATATATATATATATATATATATATATATATATATATATATATATATATATATATATATATATATATATATATATATAGAGAGAGAGAGAGAGAGAGAGAGAGAGAGAGAGAGAGAGAGAGGCAGCTGACAGCGTTTGGGCACCTCAACGTTGTGTAATGGTTAGCGATCTTGTCTCGCTAGAACAATTACGACTGAATAGTGAGTTAGATCCTCACTGGGTACCCAATACTTTCGGCCTTGTGCCACATCTAAACTACAAAAGTTGCTTCACAATAGTGCTGATATTGTCTTTAAGGAAGGAAAAACACAGAAAACTAATTGTGATTATGATATATTTTATTCCATTACTTTCAATAAATCCTGGACATTCTTGCAGATGAAGAAGAGACTAATAAAAAGAAATTTTAACAGTATCGTGGACTGAATGTTATCATCACTCATCCCTTGACCGGGTGTGATCGTAGGGTCACTGCGCAGCTGAGCACCTGACCAGTCCTCTCTACATCTCTGGGTTGAAAGCTGGAAAAGTATTCATTCATGCGTAATGTGTCTTGCATAAAACAGAACTGGCGGAACTGATCCCCTCTCCAGGTCAAACTACAACTGATGGCCTCCAATTTCAAGGCTCGCCTTGTACACGGACACGTTGATTTCATTGTGTAGTGGCCTCAGCTCTGGCCGTCGGCTTATACGTATCTCAGAAGCCTTCCAATTAGTGTTTGGTTGTCAGCAAAAAATAAATAAATAAATAAAAAATATCGAATTACAAATTGAAGACGTCAAAAATCTAGCGGGTAAAGTAGCTAATAATTAGGAAGTGTCTTAACAGAGGATGGAAATGTGACCGAAGTTGCATTGCGATAGCGTAAGATGCCTTCCAAAAGCTAAGCAAAGTATTAAGAAACAGGAAAATTTCGTTCGAGACACAGAAGTTCTGAACTGTTACGTAATAACAGTGGATGATGAACAGCCTCTTAAGAGATGAGGAAGAGATTTGAAACAAGAGAAACCTGGTCATAGAGAAAAGGTGTTGAAAATATTATGGACTGAACATGTGAGCAACAAGGAAGTTTGAAGGAAAAATGAAAAACAATGAATAGCAGAAATGAACGAAAAAGAAGCAAAGTGAACGGAATAAAAATATGCAAAAAAGGAAAGGAGAAAATGAACGAAAAAAGAAACCGAATAAATCCTGAAAAATGAATGATAAAATGAATGAAAAAAGGAAAGAAAAAGAAAAGAGAAAAATAGAGAAAATGAACGCAAACAAAAATAAAGTAAAAAAGAAAACGAATGTAAAAAGAAGGAGAATGAAAGAAAAATAAATTTAAAAAAAACATGAAAAGCAGAAAATGAATGAAGAATAAAGAAAGACAGCAAATGTACGACATTTTTTAAAAATATGATGAATGAAAGGAGCAAGTGAATGAAGAAAAAACTGAATGAAACCTGAAAAATGAATGATAAAATGAATGAAAAAAGGAAGAAAAAAGAAAAGAAAAAAATAGAGAAAATGAACGCAAACAAAAATAAATGAAAAAAGAAAACGAATGTAAAAAGAAGGAGAATGAAAGAAAAATAAAAACAAACAAACATGAAAAGCAGAAAATGAATGAAGAATAAAGAAAGACAGCAAATGTACAAATTTAAAAAAAAAATATGATGAATGAAAGAAAAACTGAATAAAAAATATGTGAAGAGACAGAAAAAGCAAAAGAACTACAACGGAAAAAAATGAATAAAAGTAAATTATAAAAAAAACAAAAAACAAACAAACAAAAAACGAACTGAACGAAAATTAAACTGAATGAAAACAAAAGAAAAGGATTAAGAAATTACACAAATGAAGGAATTAATGAAATATATAAATGAACGATTTTAAGTGAACGAAAAAGAAAGTAAAACAAAAAGAACGAAAAGAGAAAATGAATGAAAATCCAAGAAAATAAATTAGCGATACATTGAATGAAAATAAAAAAGTGTGACGAAACAAAGAAAACGAAGGAAAAAGAATTAAATTCAAGGAAAAAAAAAAGACATAAGAAAGAAAAGTAAAAACTTCATAAAAAAAAATAAAAAATAAGAAAGAGTTACATGATCACGTGATTAGACGCTTCCAATGCGCAATGTCATATGTCACATGACTGACTCCATTAAATCAGCCTGCTTAAGTTACGATGAAATCTAGAGAGACTTACCCCTAATAAAAGCTGAAATAACGTTCCTTTTCGGATGGATAGTTTTAAATGACAAAGAAGACGTACGAACTGGTGATATAGAATTTAATCACACAATCGGTACAGCTGAGAGAATAAGTACAAATTCGTTAATATGGCTTCAGTTTGTGTCAGGGATACAACGGGACAACATCAAAAAGTACCGTATTCAAAAAAAGAATCTACAATTTTATTGACCCGGACATGGCATCTCACCATCAGTAATAATGTAGCCTCCCTGTGTCTTTTCTATAAATATCTTCCTGGTTATTGTTCTGATCAGTTTTCCTGCTTGGCACATCGATTTTACGAATTTAAGCTCAGTAAATGGATAGCGGCTCGGATTTGGAATCAGAGAGCCGAGTTCGAATTCCAGTCGAGTTCTTGCGGGCTAATACTCTTGGGAAAGGTGTTAATCCATCTATCCTCCGACAGCTATCGATAAATAACAGGACAGAAAGGGTCCTATAGCCTTGGCTGGCAATTGGTCTTGGAGAATGAAAAGCTCTAAATTCAAAACAAAAACATGCAAAGGGCAACGTGTTACTCTCCTGGGGGTTAGAATCAGCCATACTGATGGAAGGTAGCAAGAGTTGATTCTGTCAGGCTATCTTGCTCAGTAAATACCACTACTACTGCTACGGCAGTACATATGGTGCCTCTATGACCCTAGAGGGTTACGGGTTTAAAAAGAGAAATACTGGGTCGGCAGTTAGGTCTCATAATTTCACTGCTTGCTAGTTATAATCGTAAGTTCTATGTTAATAGTTTCTTCTCCCGCACTTCTCGCTTGTGGAAATATCAGCCGGGTTTCTGCTTATCTGTTAGCTACGATCACGAATAATTTAAACGCAATGTCAATTGTCATCTTATGTCTCTTTGAAACCTGTTCTTTTTTGGTCCTCTCTGTTTTTTTTTTCACTTTCAGCAAACCCCTTGATTACTCGTAGCTTGGGATGAAATGATTAAAAATATTTTAAAATATTTCCTTCTACATTCGTCTTCCTTTCTTTCTTCTAGCTTTCTTTCTTTCATTTTATCACTCAAACCAAGCAGCCTCTCTGATATGTCCTTTCTGTCTTTCCACACGATCAAAACGCAAGAGTCCATTATATATGGTGTGCCGGCAGGGTATTATATACATATGTGCTAAGTAACTAAGGGAGAGACGAACAGAATTTAATAATAATAATAATAATAATAATGAGAAGAAGAAGAAGAAGAAGAAGAAGAAGAAGAAGAAGAAGACGAATGCAACCGACCAGATACAGAAGCGATGGCAAGATAAACCGCTTCATGGCCAATACTCTGCCCGTACCAAACAAGCTGATATAGACAAAATCCGTACCCATCAGTGGCTAAGTAGTGCAGGGTTAAAAGCTGAAACTGAAGGTTTTATCCTTGCTGCACAGGACCAATGCTTGTTAACTAGGAATTATCAAGCACACATACTAAAATATTGTGTTAGCCCAAAATGCAGGTCCTGTGATAATTACCCAGAAACAATTGATTATCTTGTATCAGGTTGCACGACATTGGCACCCACTGAATATAAAACCTTGCATGACAGAGTGGGCCAATATCTGCACTGGATAATCGGCAACTTCTACGTGAAGGAAACTGAAACACCACCTAGACCCGGTCACGAAGATAGGACCTGAAAACAATTTTATGGGACTACATAATACACACAGACAGAACAATCAAAGCTAACTGCCCAGGCATTGTTATTAGAGACTGCAAAAAAAAAAACAAAAAAAAAACAAAAAAAAAAACAAAGTGCCTCCTTATTGATATGGCAGTCGCTGCGGACTGCAATGTATCTTTGAAGAGCTTCAAAAAACTGTCAAAATACAAGGAGATTGAAATCAAAATCTCAAAAATGTGGCACCTGGGGGCATCAAAAATCCCTGTTGTAGTTGGAGCCACGGGATTGGTAGGAAAAGATTCCAGTAGACAAAATTGAAGGGATTCCTGGAAGTTCATGCCTTAAAGAAATACAAAAAAATTGTTCTCACCTCTACAGCCCACACCTTACGAAGGGCTTTGTCTATGTAAAATATGATTGATTTTTTTTTTGTCAGTGGAAAATATCATGACGCCATTTCTGACCTTAGGTCTCTGGGCGGGACCCGGAACAAAATGTATACACCAGAAATCAAATCAAATCAAATAATAATAATAATAATAATTATTATTATTATTATTATTGATCCCTTATCTCATAATAATCAATATTCCCACCCAATCAGGGTAGGTGAGTTTCTGCATTGGACGTTTTATCACTACGGAATAAACACAGTTGCAAAGTGATATGAACATCATCCTGAATCTGCAGTTGAGGCAGCTGATGTTAACATCCTCTCAGAAACAGAAGCCAGACCTTATTATCAAAGACAGAAAAGAAAAAGTTTGAATACTGATCGAGATGAGCGTCCCAAATAACAAAAATGCTGGTTCTAATCAGTATAGGAATGGCTGCAAAAACATCCCTACTCCCCAAATTTATAGACGAAGCATACATTTCATGTTGGGATTTCTATCGAGTCAATAAGATAGGCCACTTTTCTGAGTTTTGTTCTTTCCTGTCTTGAGAGTCAAAACGCTTCGATCGCTTGTCTGTACCCCTTTTGTGTGTTAACACCATTCTTAGTTTGCGAAGTACCTTACCGTTGCTTTACCCTGCATCTGTTGTTTGCTCAGTATTATTATTGCCTTGTTCTTTTCTTTCTCTTATCAATGTTTATTGCAAACTTTGTCAATTCTGTTTGTTGGGCATTTCTGTCAATTGCATTTAGCAAGGGCCAATTACTCAACTCTCTGCGAAGGTTTTCGAAAAACTAAGCAAATAAAAAGACTTTTTTTTAATCATTTCACCCCAAGCAAGGAAATAAAGCCGATTAAAATGTAAGTTTTCTAAATCTGCAAGAATATGAGAAAAAGGAGAAACATTATTAAGGGGGGAGAGAACAATAAAAGTAGAGGAATTAAGAAGACAGAAAATAACGATTGGCAATTTGACACTTGAAAACTGAAACTGTTCCTTTTGTGGTTGCAGCTTTCTGTCTGTTAAAGAAAGAAACCTCGGTACAAATCAACAACATCACTGGTACAAAAAAAAAATAGCTCTAACAAGCAAAGTACATATCCTACGAAGAGTTTTGCCTGTTTAATTTTTCTTGTTGATAACTAACTGTCCTTTATTTAATCTCTATATATAAAACAGAGGATGTCTGTGCGTCTCTGTGTGTTTGCCTGCCTGTTTGTCTCTCTGTCTGCCTGTGTGATACCTTTTCACTCGAGACCCATCCAACCGATTTTGACCAAAACTTGGCATATACATTGTACCATGTAAGAGATAGGTTCTTAGCATAAAAATCGATAATTAAAAAAAATCAATAATCGATAAAGCCGATCTGAAATTGATAAATACAACTTTTTTCGCCCTATCATGTTCAAATTCGGTATGTAGGTTACTTACTTCATGACGAGCTCAACGATACCTCATTTTTATTTCTTCGCCACTGCGTTTAGCGAAAAACCGCGAAAAACGAAAAGTCGATTTTAATAAAAATTATAAAGTAAAAACTCCCTCAATTTTCAAGCAATCTAATACGAACTTTACTCAATTGTAGCCACCAATAAGGTGATTGTTTAACAGTCATTTAACTTGATAATTGAGTTCACGCATATAGTGAAAACCGGCGTAAATAGCTAAAAATGGCGATTTTTACTGGTTTCTTTCTTATTTTTCGTTGATCTTTCAACCAATTTTCATCAAACTTAACAATTGGTTTATAAATATATCCTCTTTTACATCCGTGGTAGCACACTGACAAAATAATTGTCATTTGAAGTGGGTCTTCATGTTGCCTGTTTTAGCCCTTCATATCCTCGGTTAACTTCGACTGAATAAATGCAGACTACTTCTGTTATATCAGTAACTGTATTAATTCAAAATGTTTTTTTTTAATCAAAATACTTTAAAGTAATTGATGCAGATAGACTCTGTTACAAATAAACATGGTGCTGATTTTGCTCCATTCTAATTGAACGCTTTTTCTGATCGACCAGCTGGGTATGGCTGCTAGTTAAATATAAGCAACAAAATATCCCATCCTTCTTCTCCCTCGTGACCGTACATTTGGCCGACAGACATTTGGCCGACGGACATTTGGCCGAAAAAGGACAAGTAAAAATAGTAACAAGCAATCCTTTAAGTATTTTAATTATCAGTATTATAAGGTAGAATAGGACTAATAATTACCCCTGAATTTCAAGTGATTAAAGTACTAAATCTCAATTTAAAGATAAAAGTTTTCTTATGTCAATATTTGTTTATTGAAATTAGCATTTTTTTTTTAAATATTTGAGTATATTTGGGTAAAAAGTAACACCTAATTATTTAAATTCGTATTTAACAGGGAGATAAAAGCTAGTTCATCCTTTTAAGATAATGATCATTAAAAGCGAACTTGAAATAGCTTTCGTATCGTAAAAGCTTAAGATTTGTGCTGTAGTAAAATGCGCTTTTTCTCAAAATACTTATCATCTTACAGTAATATTTGGAGTAAAATACAGGATGTCCCCCCAAAAAAAATTGACATTATTTTAAAAGCAATTATCTTAAAAACTACTAAGTCTATCTAAATGAAATTGAACAGCTTAGGTGTTGAACATCATAAGTTTATTCTGGTATCGATTTCATTAGTGTTCAATATTTGCACCGCCTGTGATATGGCACACGTCAAGTCGGTAGTTAAGCTCGTGCCAAACACGCTGTAGCATGTCTCCAGTAATATTACCCAGCGCTAAATTGATTATCTGCTTGAGTTCATCAATGCTAGCAAGATAAAAGGGTGGGGGACATAGACCAGTCCCTTCACATATCCCCCCAAAATCACAGGGGGACAGGTCCGGTAACCGCGGCGGCTATTTCATCAGAAAACTGTTTTCATCTCCACCACGTTCGATCCATCTCTCTGGCAGATTCTCACTGAGATGAGAAAATTATTGTGTTACTTTAAAATCAATATAAATTAAAAACTTTTAAAATTACTATTTTTTTTCTCGTTATTTTAATATTTGCATTTTAACTGCTCTGTCCTCATCTGGACACATATCCCAATGTTCAAGCACTAGATGAAGAGCAAAGGGCCCGAATTAAGGAGGTTTCAAACACGGACGGACAAACAGAACTTACCGTTTATTTATTTAGACTATAATCATATGATTATTTTCAGTCCTCACCTTTGTTGTTAATTTCATAATGTTTTGGCTGTTGTACCCCCTCCCCCGGCCTGCGGACCTTCTCAGGTGTCTGTCGGTCGGGGTAATAAATAATAAGTCGGGGTAATAAATAATATGTCGGTGTAATAAATAATAAGTTGGGGTAATAAATATATCGGTGTAATAAATAATAAGTAGGGTAATAAATAATAAGTCGGGTAATAAATAATATGTCGGTGTAACAAATAATAAGTGGGGTAATAAATAATAAGTTGGGGTAATAAATAATATGTCGGTGTAATAAATAATAAGTAGGGTAATAAATAATAAGTCAGGGTAACAAATAATAAATAGTGTAATAAATAATAAGTTGGGGTAATAAATAATATGTCGGTGTAATAAATAATAAGTAGGGTAATAAATAATAAGTCAGGGTAACAAATAATAAATAGTGTAATAAATAATAAGTTGGGGTAATAAATAATATGTCGGTGTAATAAATAATAAGTAGGGTAATAAATAATAAGTCGGGGTAATAAATAATAAGTAGGGTAATAAATAATAAGTCAGGTAATAAATAACAAGTTGGGGTAATAAATAATAAGTCGGTGTAATAAATAATAAGTAGGGTAATAAATAATAAGTCGCAGTAATAAATAATAAGTAGGGTAATAAATAATAAGTAGGGTAATAAATGATAAATAATAAATGTTATACATGTAGTTTTTTTCTCCGTGTCATATGAAACCAGTTCTACTAATGCCGATAACAATCTGCTCTGGCCAACACGCTTCTCTGCTACTTCTGTTTTCCTCTTTTTCATCATAAGTCAACTGGGAGTTCGGGGAAGCTATTTCCAAAAGTTTTAAGTTTCCAAAGCAGAATCTGCAATGTTATTGGTCCTTATCTGGCATCTCGACTGCAGTCTCCTTCCAACCGACGTAGCGTAGCTTCTATGTGTCATTTCTGCAAATGCTTTTATGGCAATTGTTCTGATAAACTTTCCTCTATGGTATCTACATATGAATTTTAGCGCAGTACTAGATTGGCGGAAAGGTCTCATCATTTTAGAGTTGAAATGGCTAGATGTAATTGAGATGCTAACAGTTTCTTTGATCGCACTTCTTGCTAGTGGAAGGTTATTCCGGCTTCTTGCTTCCAAGCTTAGTAGCACGTTTAAATCCACGAAGTCTGGGAACTAGCGAAGGTAGCTCGTCGAAGCAGTTACCGTGAAAGTATTTGTAGAAAAGACAAAAAGGAAGCGACAGCACGATTGTGAGAGAGTGGCTGTAAACGAGATGCCAAATCAGGGTCAATCACATTGCAATATACGGCTCTAGATTTTGTCGAGGACCTTAAGACAAACAGCGCATCAGACCATATATGGCAGCAGTATTCTATGCAAGGGCGAATGGTTGCTTACTTAATTTCTGTTCGAATCACACACGCTGCTGGATTTTAAAACCGTTAACACTGATTCGTTGGCATTTTGAAGAAATGACATTGAGTTACTAAATTCACAAAATATTGGAGATATTTTAAACTGAATTTAAAACAAAAATATCAATCGTTATCTTCGGTCTTCTATTTCACGTTTTTTAAAAGAGACGAGTTTCGTTTTGGGGGCGTTAATATTAGCAGGCCATTCTTTGCCCTATTTAGCAACAGGTTATAGGAAATATTTCAAATCAGCTACAGATTTAACCGACCAATGTTACTATTAAGACAGGAATAAAGAGTTGAATCATGTCAGACGTTTGACTGAGAAGAAATATTAGAATGGATTGCTTCTTCTTCTTCATTGAGCTGATACCTTCGGTAGGTTGGCGATCATGACTCTCCACAATTTCCTCTCCTTTGTAGCTCTTAATAAATCTTGTCTTTCTATTATCTCTGCTAAATCCTGTTTTGCCATCCATTTAGTCAAGTTTGTCTTCTTTTTTATGTTATATGTTCCTTTAGGGTGCTGGCGATCATGACTCTCCACAATTTCCTCTCCTTTTGTAGCTCTTAATAAATCTTGTCGTTTGTCATCTACCCGAAATCCTGTTTTGTCATCCATTTGCTCACATGATATTCTCAAAATATTTCTGAAGAACCACATTTCTGTTGATTCAAGTCTCATCTTCATCTGTGAGGAGACTGTACAACATTCACTGCCATATAGGAGGATTGATATTACGTAATATTTCACTAGAAGTTTCTTTGTTTCTGTTGCTTCAATCTCTTTTTCATCTCGGAGCTGATTGTCCAACATTTATTGCTATAAAGGATGACTGATATTACATACAACTTCAGTACTCTTTTCTTTGTTTCTGTTGTTTGAAGTCTCTTTTTCCTATCAGTCAATGAATGCTTGATAGGTATTACATTACAGTTCAGTACTCTTTTCTTTGTTTCTGTTGCTTCAAGTCTCTTCTTCATTTGTGAGGAGATTGTCCAGCATTCACTGCCATATAGGAGGACTGATATTATGTAACTGTTCAGTACTCTTTTCTTTGTTTCTGTTGCTTCAAGTCACTTCATCTGTGAGGAGATTGTCCAGCATTCACTGCCATATAGGAGGACAGATATTACGTAACAGTTCAGTACTCTTTTCTTTGTTTCTGTTGCTTCAAGTCTCTTCTTCATCTGTGAGGAGATTGTCCAGCATTCACTGCCATATAGGAGGACAGATATTACGTAACAGTTCAGTACTCTTTTCTTTGTTTCTGTTGCTTCAAGTCTCTTCTTCATGTGTGAGGAGATTGTCCAGCATTCACTGCCATATAGGAGGACAGATATTACGTAACAGTTCAGTACTCTTTTCTTTGTTTCTGTTGCTTCAAGTCTCTTCTTCATCTGTGAGGAGATTGTCCAGCATTCACTGCCATATAGGAGGACAGATATTACGTAACAGTTCAGTACTCTTTTCTTTGTTTCTGTTGCTTCAAGTCTCTTCTTCATCTGTGAGGAGATTGTCCAGCATTCACTGCCATATAGGAGGACTGATATCACGTAACAGTTCAGTACTCTTTTCTTTGTTTCTGTTGCTTCAAGTCTCTTCTTCATCTGTGAGGAGATTGTCCAGCATTCACTGCCATATAGGAGGACAGATATTACGTAACAGTTCAGTACTCTTTTCTTTGTTTCTGTTGCTTCAAGTCTCTTCTTCATCTGTGAGGAGATTGTCCAGCATTCACTGCCATATAGGAGGACAGATATTACGTAACAGTTCAGTACTCTTTTCTTTGTTTCTGTTGCTTCAAGTCTCTTCTTCATCTGTGAGGAGATTGTCCAGCATTCACTGCCATACAGGAGGACTGATATTACGTAACAGTTCAGTACTCTTTTCTTTGTTTCTGTTGCTTCAAGTCTCTTCTTCATCTGTGAAGAGATTGTCCAGTATTCACTGCCATATAGGAGGACTGATATTATGTAACAGTTTAGTACTCTTTTCTTTGTTTCTGTTGCTTCAAGTCTCTTCTTCATCTGTGAGGAGATTGTCCAGCATTCACTGCCATATAGGAGGACAGATATTACGTAACAGTTCAGTACTCTTTTCTTTGTTTCTGTTGCTTCAAGTCTCTTCTTCATCTGTGAGGAGATTGTCCAGCATTCACTGCCATATAGGAGGACTGATATCACGTAACAGTTCAGTACTCTTTTCTTTGTTTCTGTTGCTTCAAGTCTCTTCTTCATCTGTGAGGAGATTGTCCAGCATTCACTGCCATATAGGAGGAGAGATATTACGTAACAGTTCAGTACTCTTTTCTTTGTTTCTGTTGCTTCAAGTCTCTTCTTCATCTGTGAGGAGATTGTCCAGCATTCACTGCCATATAGGAGGACTGATATTACGTAACATTTCAGTACTCTTTTCTTTGTTTCTGTTGCTTCAAGTCTCTTCTTCATCTGTGAGGAGATTGTCCAGCATTCACTGCCATATAGGAGGACTAATATTACGTAACAGTTCAGTACTCTTTTCTTTGTTTCTGTTGCTTCAAGTCTCTTCTTCATCTGTGAGGAGATTGTCCAGCAGTCACTGCCATATAGGAGGACTGATATTACATAACAGTTCAGTACTCTTTTCTTTGTTTCTGTTGCTTCAAGTCTCTTCTTCATCTGTGAGGAGATTGTCCAGCATTCACTGCCATATAGGAGGACTGATATTACATAACAGTTCAGTACTCTTTTCTTTGTTTCTGTTGCTTCAAGTCTCTTCTTCATCTGTGAGGAGATTGTCCAGCATTCACTGCCATATAGGAGGACTGATATTACATAACAGTTCAGTACTCTTTTCTTTGTTTCTGTTGCTTCAAGTCTCTTCTTCATCTGTGAGGAGATTGTCCAGCATTCACTGCCATATAGGAGGACTGATATTACATAACAGTTCAGTACTCTTTTCTTTGTTTCTGTTGCTTCAAGTCTCTTCTTCATCTGTGAGGAGATTGTCCAGCATTCACTGCCATATAGGAGGACTGATATTACATAACAGTTCAGTACTCTTTTCTTTGTTTCTGTTGCTTCAAGTCTCTTCTTCATCTGTGAGGAGATTGTCCAGCATTCACTGCCATATAGGAGGACTGATATTACGTAACAGTTCAGTACTCTTTCCTTTGTTTCTGTTGCTTCAAGTCTCTTCTTCATCTGTGAGGAGATTGTCCAGCATTCACTGCCATATAGGAGGACTGATATTACGTAACAGTTCAGTACTCTTTCCCTTGTTTTCTGTTGCTTCAAGTCCCTTCTTCATCTGTGAGGAGATTGTCCAGAATTCACTGCCATATAGGAGGACTGATATTACGTAACAGTTCAGTACTCTTTTCTTTGTTTCTGTTGCTTCAAGTCTCTTCTTCATCTGTGAGGAGATTGTCCAGCATTCACTGCCATATAGGAGGACTGATATTATGTAACAGTTCAGTACACTTTTCTTTGTTTCTGTTGCTTCAAGTCTCTTCTTCATCTGTGAGGAGATTGTCCAGCATTCACTGCCATATAGGAGGACTGATATTATGTAACAGTTCAGCACTCTTTTCTTTGTTTCTGTTGCTTCAAGTCTCTTCTTCATCTGTGAGGAGATTGTCCAGCATTCACTGCCATATAGGAGGACTGATATTACGTAACAGTTCAGTACTCTTTTCTTTGTTTCTGTTGCTTCAAGTCTCTTCTTCATCTGTGAGGAGATTGTCCAGCATTCACTGCCATATAGGAGGACTGATATTACGTAACAGTTCAGTACTCTTTTCTTTGTTTCTGTTGCTTCAAGTCTCTTCTTCATCTGTGAGGAGATTGTCCAGCATTCACTGCCATATAGGAGGACTGATATTACGTAACAGTTCAGTACTCTTTTCTTTGTTTCTGTTGCTTCAAGTCTCTTCTTCATCTGTGAGGAGATTGTCCAGCATTCACTGCCATATAGGAGGACTGATATTATGTAACAGTTCAGTACACTTTTCTTTGTTTCTGTTGCTTCAAGTCTCTTCTTCATCTGTGAGAAGATTGTCCAGCATTCACTGCCATATAGGAGGACTGATATTATGTAACAGTTCAGCACTCTTTTCTTTGTTTCTGTTGCTTCAAGTCTCTTCTTCATCTGTGAGGAGATTGTCCAGCATTCACTGCCATATAGGAGGACTGATATTACGTAACAGTTCAGTACTCTTTTCTTTGTTTCTGTTGCTTCAAGTCTCTTCTTCATCTGTGAGGAGATTGTCCAGCATTCACTGCCATATAGGAGGACTGATATTACGTAGCAGTTCAGTACTCTTTTCTTTGTTTCTGTTGCTTCAAGTCTCTTCTTCATCTGTGAGGAGATTGTCCAGCATTCACTGCCATATAGGAGGACTGATATTACGTAGCAGTTCAGTACTCTTTTCTTTGTTTCTGTTGCTTCAAGTCTCTTCTTCATCTGTGAGGAGATTGTCCAGCATTCACTGCCATATAGGAGGACTGATATTACGTAGCAGTTCAGTACTCTTTTCTTTGTTTCTGTTGCTTCAAGTCTCTTCTTCATCTGTGAGGAGATTGTCCAGCATTCACTGCCATATAGGAGGACTGATATTATGTAACAGTTCAGTACTCTTTTCTTTGTTTCTGTTGTTTCAAGTCTCTTCTTCATCTGTGAGGAGATTGTCCAGCATTCACTGCCATGTAGGAGGACTGATATTACGTAACAGTTCAGTACTCTTTTCTTTGTTTCTGTTGTTTCAAGTCACTTCTTCATCTGTGAGGAGATTGTCCAGCATTCACTGCCATATAGGAGGACTGATATTACGTAACAGTTCAGTACTCTTTTCTTTGTTTCTGTTGTTTCAAGTCACTTCTTCATCTGTGAGGAGATTGTCCAGCATTCACTGCCATATAGGAGGACTGATATTACGTAACAGTTCAGTACTCTTTTCTTTGTTTCTGTTGTTTCAAGTCACTTCTTCATCTGTGAGGAGATTGTCCAGCATTCACTGCCATATAGGAGGACTGATATTACGTAACAGTTCAGTACTCTTTTCTTTGTTTCTGTTGTTTCAAGTCACTTCTTCATCTGTGAGGAGATTGTCCAGCATTCACTGCCATATAGGAGGACTGATATTACGTAACAGTTCAGTACTCTTTTCTTTGTTTCTGTTGTTTCAAGTCACTTCTTCATCTGTGAGGAGATTGTCCAGCATTCACTGCCATATAGGAGGACTGATATTACGTAACAGTTCAGTACTCTTTTCTTTGTTTCTGTTGTTTCAAGTCACTTCTTCATCTGTGAGGAGATTGTCCAGCATTCACTGCCATATAGGAGGACTGATATTACGTAACAGTTCAGTACTCTTTTCTTTGTTTCTGTTGTTTCAAGTCACTTCTTCATCTGTGAGGAGATTGTCCAGCATTCACTGCCATATAGGAGGACTGATATTACGTAACAGTTCAGTACTCTTTTCTTTGTTTCTGTTGTTTCAAGTCACTTCTTCATCTGTGAGGAGATTGTCCAGCATTCACTGCCATATAGGAGGACTGATATTACGTAACAGTTCAGTACTCTTTTCTTTGTTTCTGTTGTTTCAAGTCACTTCTTCATCTGTGAGGAGATTGTCCAGCATTCACTGCCATATAGGAGGACTGATATTACGTAACAGTTCAGTACTCTTTTCTTTGTTTCTGTTGTTTCAAGTCACTTCTTCATCTGTGAGGAGATTGTCCAGCATTCACTGCCATATAGGTGGACTGATATTACGTAACAGTTCAGTACTCTTTTCTTTGTTTCTGTTGTTTCAAGTCACTTCTTCATCTGTGAGGAGATTGTCCAGCATTCACTGCCATATAGGAGGACTGATATTACGTAACAGTTCAGTACTCTTTTCTTTGTTTCTGTTGTTTCAAGTCACTTCTTCATCTGTGAGGAGATTGTCCAGCATTCACTGCCATATAGGAGGACTGATATTACGTAACAGTTCAGTACTCTTTTCTTTGTTTCTGTTGTTTCAAGTCACTTCTTCATCTGTGAGGAGATTGTCCAGCATTCACTGCCATATAGGAGGACTGATATTACATAACAGTTTAGTACTTTTTTCTTTGTTTCTCTTGCTCAAGTTTCTTCTTCATCCACATTAACTGCCACGTAGGAGGACTGATATTACATTTTAGTAGCCTTTTCCTTGTTTCTAACGATATTTTCCTGTTTCTTAATATTTTTCTTAGCTTTTGAAAGGCATCTTTCGATATTCTTATGCGTCTTATGTTTTCAGTGGCGGATTTTCCGTCTTCCGATGGTTTGAATGATAATTGTTTAATGATTCCAGTCTTTCTCATCGGAAAAGTCCGGAAAATCGTCATACAGACCATGGAGACATTTACACCCTTGTGCAAATTAACTGAAACAAAACGAATAATTCCGTTATTATTTTATTTTATTTTTTTGTATTTCTCCAATGAAACATGACTCAGTGCACATGTTGGTACGTAATATGTCCATTCCACGAAGTCTTTCCTTGCTTTTTGACTACAGATTCTCGATTGCATTTAAATCAGGAGAATTTCTAAGCCAGTCGATAGTACTTTGATTAGCTTACTGGTAAGGCTTGCCATTGTGTTTGTGCAGCGTTACAATTTTCGTAACGTCCATCGCAGACAATGACCGCGGGACAACTAATCGACAGTCGAGACAATAGTGTCTGGGTGTGATGAAAATCTAATGCAATGACGGATGATGCAAATTTCAAGGCTAAGGAAATTTCATGATACCCCCCGAAAATAGATTCATATTATTGCACACTACTGCAAATGACTTAATCTGAGAAAAAAATAAAAATCGATTACACTCTATCACTCTAGTGTGTCTAAAATTGACCGTTTGTTGAAAGAAAGGAAATCAAAGCGTTTGTTTCAATTAATTTGCACAAGGGTGTAGTTTATTTTAACCTATGATTCTCTGTCCCCAACTTTTTTTTTAAGGGCCCTGTTCTCTGGAAACCATTATTTTGTACTTTTTGCTAATTCGTTTCGTTTCCTCCTCCCCTACGTTCAGATTTATGATCCTTGCTTATCCCTCAATCTTTTCTCTAACATTCATTCCTGTCACTGCACTTTCTGGTTATTTTCGTCACCGACGCTAGACACCGGACACCCGCCGTTCCACCCTCCTCTCCAAAAAGCAGCCATATGTGATCAGACCTACGCAAAGAAATACACACATATATTGATATAAAACTTAATATAGCTTAACATAATTCCATATGGTTGAAATTAAATATCACGTAATGGTTAACAAGTGAATTAAAAAAAAGTACTATTTTTTATTTTACTAACGTTCACCCTGCTCAAGGCCCAAGAGTCACTGGAGGTAGAGGGTTACTGAGGGAAATCAACCATGCCTTAGTGGGGAGGCATATACTGAGACGGGGGTGTGTGTACTCGCCTGCATTCTTGGAAGCAGGGGGATACACTTGACACTTTCCGCAGTTTTGGAAAACATAATTTTCCCTCAGTGACTTTCCTGATGTCATCAGCTGTCAATTTTGTATCTGTGATGACGACACAAGAAATTTACACATGTCTCGATACTATTATTAGTCTGATCAGGTCAAATTGGCGGCTAATATCACAAAAGGCCTACAGTCTGTTGTTAAATGGGGCAAAGAATGGATTGTTAATTTTAAAACCTCCAAAACTAAATCGCTCTCGATAAATCTTCTAAGAGAACTTTTACTGCCTTCCCTCAGTTATGATTGATGCCAACTTTCAGGAGAACAATTCATTGCCCCGTCTCTGGCTAACGTTCTCAGCTGACAGGAAGTGGAAAGACTATACTGAATCAATTGCTAGGTCAGCTGCTAAGAAAGTTGGTTCACTGTGTCGTGCTAGACAATTTTCCTCTCCAGAATCTATCTTACATATCTATAAGTCTACTATACGTCCATACATAGAAAATTGCTGCCATATATGGTCTGGTGCCCCTGTTATTTACATGAAGCTCCTTGATAAGATCCAACAATATTATTAGTCCTGACCTGGCATCTCAGCGTCAGTTATTTTCCCACTGCCGTAACGTGGCTTCCCAGTGCCTTTTCTATAAATATTTTTGTTGTAATCTAGGAAAAGTTACTGAAGGATAAATAACCAAAACGGAGGTTGGAAACGAAATAGTAATCTTTATGACATCAACAAAATACAATACTCGCCAGCGGTGTGAATAGGTAAACCACTGCTAGTGGTGGACTACTTAGACATCATATTACTCCCGTCAACGTATTTATGAGGATTGGGACATACCCATTAGTGTTCATAGCTACGGTATATAACACAAACAGAATTCAATACAGCTAACATGAAGTGGAAAGACTATACTGAATTAATTGCTAGGTCAGCTGCTAAGAAAGTTGGTTCACTGTGTCGTGCTAGACAATTTTCCTCTCCAGAATCTATATTACATATCTATAAGTCTATTCTTCGTCCATACTTAGAATATTGTTGCTATATATTGACTGGTGACCCTGCTATTTACCCGAAGCTCCTTGATAAGATCCAACGAAGAATCAGCAATATTATTGGCGTCTCGGCGTCAGTTATTTTCCCATCGCTGCAACATAACTTACCAGTGCCTTTTCTATAAATATTTTTGTTGTAACCTAGGAAACATTACTGAATGAGAAATAACCAAAACGGAGGTTGGAAACGAAATGGTAATCTTTATGACATCAATAAAATACAATACTCGCCAGCGGCGTGAAGTAGATAAACCACTGCTAGTGGTGCACTACTTAGACAGCATATTACCCCCATTAACAATAGTATTCAACGTATTTATGAGGATTGGGACATAGTGTTGATAGATATGGTATATAATAACTTCTTTGTAAAGATTTCAGACATTTTAAAATTTAAAATCTCCAAATCATCACTGCGTTATGCTTATGTGACAATATAGCATTTCAAAACTCAACCTTACAAAGATTCTAAACTTGAAAATCAAAATAACCAAAAGGGAAGCAACCTTTCGCTAAACTGACATTTTGTAATTTTATTTAATTTCTTTCTTCAGGGCATGAACAGGAACTCATATGAGCTGTGGACTGTTTCTTTACACTTTGACAACTAAGATAAGCAATTAATACGCCAACACGAAAAATTGTTTAAAATAATATACCAAACATGACTTGTCTCTTATCTTTAACAAAATTAATTTGAATGAACATCTGCTAGCAAGGTGCATTCGACCCCTTCTCTCTCTGTCTCTGTCTGTCTGTCTGTCTGTCTGTCTGTCTCTCTCTCTCTCTCTATATATATATATATATGTGTGTGTGTGTGTGTGTCAGTGAGGGAAATCAAATCGGTACTTACCACTTCAAGATAGGCAGCCGCCATATTCCTGATCAGATAGAAATTGTGTTGTGTTTGCTTCCCTTTTTATGGAAGAGCGCACATTGCTGGTGAACCGGAAGTCATCCGGGATTGGACAATAAATTCCCAAGAAGAGTCGCATGTTGTGTAGTTGGGAAGATGGAAAAAAATTGTACCTAACGGAAGGTACACAAGTCGATACCCAATCAGTATCGGCTGGGTCACCGTGGAGAAGGGTTCTGATGTTGAAAAACCCGACACCCCAAATGAACCTCGGCTAGAAACATTACTGATGATGTGTACTAAAGCATCGAATAGATGCATTTTACAAAACAGTTATATGTACAGGGTTTATCAAAAATACTTTTATAAACGTTGGGATTGGATTGGGATTAATCTGAATGAACATCTGCTTGCAAAATGAAATGGCAATCTTTATAACCTCAACAAAATACAATACTCGCCAGCGGCGTGAAGTAGGTAAACCACTGCTAGTGGTGGACTACTTATACAGCATTTATGTATCAACTTTCATTGTAATTGTACAGATGAACACTTCGTTATTGTACTGATACTTTTATGATTTTAAGCGCAATACTAGATTGGCGCCAAGGTCACATCAATTCGCAATTGAGCAGGCTAGATGCTACCGCAAGTTCTATGCGAACATTTTCTTTTCTCGCACTCCTCACTTGTGGAAAGTGCTAAGAGCCACAAGGAACAGGATGATGTGGAGAGTCATAATCACCGAGGTCCCAAAAGAACACGGCACATAAAAGTTCAAATGGCTAGATGCTACCGTAAGTTCTATACGAACAGATTCTTTTCTCGCACTGCTCATTTGTGGAACCTGCTAAGAGCCACAAAGAACAGGAAGTTGTGGAGAGTCATAATCATTAATGTTCCAAAAGGATACGGCACATAAAAGTTCAAATGGCTAGATGTTACAGTAAGTTCTATGCGAACAGTTTCTTTTCTCGCACTCCTCACTTGTGGAAAGTGCTAAGAGCCACAAGGAACAGGATGATGTGGAGAGTCATAATCACCGAGGTCCCAAAAGAACACGGCACATAAAAGTTCAAATGGCTAGATGCTACCGTAAGTTCTATGTGAACAGATTCTTTTCTCGCACTCCTCACTTGTGGAAACTGCTAAGAGCCACAAGGAACAGGAAGTTGTGGAGAGTCATAATCACCAATGTTCCAAAAGGATACGGCACATAAAAGTTCAAATGGCTGGATGTTACAGTAAGTTCTATGCGAACATTTTCTTTTCTCGCACTCCTCACTTGTGGAAAGTGCTAAGAGCCACAAGGAACAGGATGATGTGGAGAGTCATAATCACCGAGGTCCCAAAAGAACACGGCACATAAAAGTTCAAATGGCTAGATGCTACCGTAAGTTCTATACGAACAGATTCTTTTCTCGCACTGCTCATTTGTGGAACCTGCTAAGAGCCACAAAGAACAGGAAGTTGTGGAGAGTCATAATCATTAATGTTCCAAAAGGATACGGCACATAAAAGTTCAAATGGCTAGATGTTACAGTAAGTTCTATGCGAACAGTTTCTTTTCTCGCACTCCTCACTTGTGGAAAGTGCTAAGAGCCACAAGGAACAGGATGATGTGGAGAGTCATAATCACCGAGGTCCCAAAAGAACACGGCACATAAAAGTTCAAATGGCTAGATGCTACCGTAAGTTCTATGTGAACAGATTCTTTTCTCGCACTCCTCACTTGTGGAAACTGCTAAGAGCCACAAGGAACAGGAAGTTGTGGAGAGTCATAATCACCGATGTTCTAAAAGGACACGGCACATAAAAGTTGATATGGCTAGATGTAACTCCAGGTTGTATGCTAACAGTTTCTTTTTTCGCTTGTGGAATTCTCTTCCGGTTTTATGTTCTCCAGTTAAATTTATTTTTCAAAAATTTAAATGCAATGTCAATCGTTATCTGCTGTCTTCCTGATTACTCTTCTGTTGTTCTCATTCCTTAATAAGGTTTTCTGTTTTCTAATTCTTTCAAACCCAGAAACCGCTAGTGCCTTTAATATATTTACTGCCTTGCTTGGAATGAATTTGATAATATATATATATATATATATAGAAGGACTTCCCAACGTTTAGATTGTAGGATCAGGCAGCATGTCCCATTGCGAGTTCTTAATCCGGATGCCCGTAAGAGCCAGTTGGTTAATACTTCCGGGTCAGCGATCACAGAACATTTGATAAATTGCAGGGATTGTGCAAAGGATTTCAGTCCGAACTGGTTTACTGTACTGTCCAGTTCGCACTCTCCATTTCATTTGCGAGCACTTGAGTCTCTGTATATTCGGTCCAGGGCGCCGTCTCTTTGCAAGCAAAAAGACTGTCTCCTTGGGCTTCACGTTATTAGACTCTAGTGTGTATCATACATTCCCCTCACACTGCCCCCAAATATTTTTTTTTCCTCCTTTGTGCTGTGCAAATTCGCGCAGGTTGAATTTTTTTTCCCCCTTATACCATTAATAATTTCATTTTTTAATGTTTTAATTGTATGAAGGGTGTTTGTGTGAGTCAATATATATTGCAATAATTGTTAAATTGTTCCCAGTCGACCCTGATGAGCTTGGGAACGAAACCGGTTGGTCTGTTCTGTAAGTGTTTTTCATCTCTTACTTTTTATTTTTCATAATGCCTTTAAGAAATAATTTGTATCAATTCCTTGCAATATATATATATATATATATATATATATATATATATATATATATATATATATATATATATATTGTGTATGTATTTAAACAGCATTTTTCCTTAATGCATGTTTCATTAAATAATATAGACAGGTTTTTAAGCAAATTCCTTTCATACTGTCTGATAAGCTTAATAACATTATCATTGAAAGACGAAAGAAAATCACCATATTGATACATGGTTTTTAATCCTATCTAAGCTTTCGGATTACATATTCCATCATCAAAGATATCAATTACATTACAATAAATTAGACAATACACGGACATAGCAACAATGATAGTCTGTTATTGTTTGCATGGAAGATTTCCAAGCAAGGACATACTCTTCCAGCATCTCGTATGACGATATGAAAGGAATTTGCTTAAAATAAATAGGCAAAACATGTCTATATTATTTAATGAAACATACAATAACATATATATATATATATATATATATATATATATATATATATATATATATATATATATATATATATATATATATAGTTAAACCTAGAGTGCCAGACAAACCATCAAGGTTTCACCTAAGCGGATCGTCAGGGAAGCCAGCCTTCCCTGACGATCCGCTTACGTGAAACCTTGGTAGGTTTGTCTGGCTCTCTAGGTTTAACTAGGTCTGTTCTACTTACTGTATTGAGCACTTTATTTAGTTGTTTTGCTTACTCATATCGGTTTTTTTTCTTTGCGATTTGGACTTGGATGGTAGACGATTATTTTCGGCTAACGTACATGTTCATGGGTCTTTCTTTTTTTTATACCGATTTTCCCTTTGACATTGGTTTGATTATTTGCAAATCAAGACACCGAGGGTCTTCCGGACGAGTATAATTTCTTATACTTATAAGATTATGACTAGTATATATATATATATATATATATATATATATATATATATATATATAAATGCAGGATGTGTGTGTGTGTATGTGTGTAACGAACGCACGGCCGCAATTTTCGACGGATTTGCACCAAAATTTATATGCACATGCTCCAAGGTAGCAGGAAGGCCAAGACTGACTTTGCATTTCCCAACTCCCATCGATAGTGGAAATAATCGATTTTTTCATGCTTCCACGGCAGTTTTCATATAGTTTGCGGCCATTTTCTACTGGCCAGAGTGAGAGCCAATAGCTGGCTGCCACGAATAGGCAGGAAGTTTCTATTGGCCAGAGTGAGAGCCAACAGCTGACTGACACGAATGTTAACTAGCATGCTAGCATGCAAAAAAATCGATAGCTGCATTCGTCACAAGTGGGAAAAATTTAAATCTGCATGGTACTTTACTCCAATTGGCTCATTCGCTTGCTTAAACTCAACGTTGATTCTGATTCCGCAGAACTGGTTTGGGTGTGAAAAAATATTTGTTGTTAACATTCTTTTTTCATTCGGTTTTTCCAGTTACGAGTCCTTTTTTTTTTTTTTTTTAAAGCTGATCGTTTTGTGTTCATTTTGTTTAGTTCTTTTTTCGTAACAAATTTAATGTTTATTATAGAGCTTAGAAAAAAAATCGCAGTGTGAGATAGGCAAGACGTAAGGCATGTAGCAACATCAGCACGGCAAAGGGCACTCCTCTAAAGGCAAGGAATGGCAAAAATATTTTAAGTCAAGTGATAGCGATTGCTGTATGAGTCGTACGATTTTTGAATCAAGCACAGGCAACGCCGGGCCATGCTGCTAGTATATATATATATATATATATATATATATATATATATATATATATGTGTGTGTGTGTGTGTGTGTGTGTGTGTGAAGAAAAATATACGGAAAAAAACAAACAAAAATCCTAATATGCAATTATGCTGTTTTAATGTTAATATAATGTCAACGTCGGACGTTTCGGTCTAATTGACCATCTTCAGGACATATTCATAAAACATAATTAACATTAGACCATATTCAATTCAACATGAAAAAGACGATGGACATAAGAGCAAGACCAATCCAAACAGATAACTGAAATCTTTTATAAGATCAGCGTTCCGTTTAAATAATGTTAATTATGTTTTATGAATATGTCCTGAAGATGGTTTATTAGACCGAAACGTCCGACGTTGACATTATATTAACATTATAACAGCATAATTGCATATTAGGATTTTTGTTTGTTTTTTTTCGTATATTTTTCTTCATACTGTCGGATCTATATCCATATATTTGCTTACATATATATATATATATATATATATATATATATATATATATATAAACACAGGCATTTTATCTGTACCGGTATCCTTCTGAGGCTTTTGAGGAGTCTTGATAACTTCCCGGGCCGTGAAAGAAATATTACGTGTAATAGAGGAAATAAGGAAGAAGAAGGCTCTTGTCATCTAAGTTGGAGTCGGAAGGAAAACTACGATCTGTGCCTTATCTGACGAGGATGAGATAACCTCAAGGCCATTTATCGTCGTAGGCACTGACGCTTTATTGTGAATTTGGTTAGAGATATTCCAGAACTCACGGGAACCAAGTCGTTTACTATTAACCTTGACTTGGTTGGTTGTTGGTTGATTTTGTTTAGCGCCATATCAACCTCTATGGGTTATATAATACCGAAATCTAAACATTTTGAAGGCATTTTTATGGTTTCAGCTGCGTATATTTTGAACGCAATTTTATGCCTTTAACTACAGATACTTTGTACATATATTTCAGAATAAACGCGTTTTTTTTTTCGTGATGTATAGTTTCTAGATGATAAAAGGTGTTGTTGATAAGTTAGAAAAATGCATTGTTGGTAATTTCACTACAAAAATGTATTTTTGGTAATTTTTTTTTATATAAAAATGTCCCGGATGTAGTTTATGGGCATACCCAAAACGCAAGGGGATACTGAATGTTAGAAGACATGAGAAACAAATATTATTAAGGAGAGAGAAGACAATAAAAGAAGAGGAATTAAGAAGACAGAAGATAACTGTTGTCCTCATCTTTATTGTCATATTTACGAAAATTAGAAAAATTATTAAGTTATAAAACGAATTAGAAATTTATACACTTCTAAGACAAATTAAACCCAATGAACAGAAATAAAAGTGAGTTTTTTTTCTAAATGGCTGATTTCACTGAAATAGTAATTATTTTTAATATAAAAATGTATTGCTGGTATTTCCACTCTGCTTCAAACCTCCAGTCACCCGGATGTAGTTTATGCGCATACTCAAAACGCGACGTGAATGTTAGAAGATATGAGAAACAAACATTATTAAGACGAGAGAGCGTTAAAAGAACAGGAATTAAGAAGACAGAAGATAACTGTTGTCCTCATTTTTATTTTCACGATAGTTAGAAAAATTAAGTTATAAAAAAAAAACTAGAAATTTATACACTTCTAACACAGATTAAACCTAATGAACAGAAATAAAAGTGAGTTTAAAAAAAAATGGCTGATTTCATTGAAATATTAGGTTGGTGCAAAAATAATTTCGTTTTCTAACACATGTTACTATGTGAGAAAACGAAATTATTTTTGCACCAACCTAATGGATAGCTAATAGATATCCTGTATATTAAATAATGTCACCCCAATAACAATCTTACAAAATCAAACAAGTCGTAAAAACTTGTTTTTTTTTTATTTGAAGGGGGGGGGGTAATTATTTGGTCATAACTGGGACCCTAACAGGTACTACCACCCCGATTCAAGGTGAAACTGGAGACAACAGTAATTAAGAACGGGTTCCACGCTCCTCAATCTCCCGATCAGGGTCCTTGCCACTGAATGTAGTTTATCGTCATACTCTCGACGGGGATGTGTTGTTTTGTTAAGCGACTAGGCCGGTTGATGTATGAGCGGTAATTTTTCTGTTGCTATTTACATAAGAATTAAGGGTTGAACGAAATCCTTGTATCTCTTTTCTTTCTTATGAAATGTGTACTTGAGTAAGGTTGAAGAATGCATCTGCCAAAGCGTAAAAGTAACAGGAATAAATAAATAAATAAATAAATAAGAAAATAATTATTTTGTCTGTTGTTAGTGGCTATTCTTAAAATTGTAAACTGTAGATTGTGTGCCGATGAATAAAAGCACAAGGAAAACCAGATTTTCCTGTTTCTACCACGCTAAGTCAGAGTGAACCTTGGAACAACAGCAATTAAGAAGTTTTTCCACTCGCCTTCAAACCCCTAAATCTATCGGATGTAGTTTATGGGCATACCCAAAACGCAAGGGGACACCGAATGTTAGAAGACATGAGAAACAAACATTATTAAGGAGAGAGAAGACATTAAAAGAAGAGGAATTAAGAAGACAGAAGATAACTGTTGTCCTCATTTTTATTTTCACGAAAATTAAAAAAAAAAAGTTATAAAAGAAACTAGACATTTATACATTTCTAACACATATTAAACCTGATGAACAGAAATAAAAGCGAGTTAAAAAAAAAAAAAAAAAAAAAAAAAAAAAAAGACTGATTTCACTGAAATAGATATTAGGTTGGTGCAAAAATAATGACGGTTTTTGAGGTATTTTTTTAACGTCAAAAACCGTCATTATTTTTGCACCAGCCTAATAGCTAATTCTGGATATCCTGTATATTAAATAATTTCACCCCAGTAACAATCTTACAAAATCAAACAAGTCGTAAAAACTTGTTTGTTTGTTTTTTTTTAATTTTTTTTTTTGGGGGGGGGGAGGGGTTCATTATTTGGTCGTAACTGTCATATTCACGAAAATTAGAAAAATTGGTAAGTTATAAAACGAATTAGAAATTTATACACTTCTAAGACAAATTAAACCCGATGAACGTTAATAAAAACGAGTTTTTAAAAATATGGCTGATTTCACTGAAATAAATAAATAATTCTGGGATATCCTTTATATTAATTAATTTTACCCCAAATAATATTGTCTCGAAGGTGCAAAGGTATGTTTTTTTTTTTTATTTTTATTTAGCGGCGTATTCATCCGTCTGGGTTATTTAATAATTAATCGTAGCAAATTGTTTTTTTAGGTGTTTTTTCGGCAATGTTTGCCATATCTTCAATTTTGTTTTAAAATATATTGATTTTCATTTTACTGCGAAAATGTATTGTTGGTAATTTTTTTACAAAAATATATTGCTGATAAATTCACTACAAAAATGAATTGTTGGTAATCTTTTTATATAAATATTGCTGGAATTTTTACTATAAAAATGTATTTTTATACTTTTCTAGTTTATTTTTATTTTTGTTTGGATGTTCACTATTTGCCCATAACTGTGACCCTAACAGGTGCTACCACCCGGTTCAGAGTGGGCCTGGGAACAACGGCAATTAAGAGGTATTTCCACTCTCCTTCAAATCTCCAATCTCCCGATACAGAGGCCTTGATACCGGATGTAGTTTATGGGCATACCCAAAACGCAAGGGGATACTGAATGTTAGAAGACATGAGAAACAAACATTATTAAGGAGAGAGAAGACAATAAAAGAAGAGGAATTAAGAAGACAGAAGATAACTGTTGTCCTCATCTTTATTGTCATATTTACGAAAATTAGAAAAATTATTAAGTTATAAAACGAATTAGAAATTTATACACTTCTAAGACAAATTAAACCCAATGAACAGAAATAAAAGTGAGTTTTTTTTTAACACTAGCATGGCCGAGGTGTCGTTTTCGACACTTTCAAATTTTTAACAAATTATTATGGAATAACTAGTTTTGGTTCGATACTGAGGCTTATGGACAATTATTGAATTTTAGCAAAGATGCTTAACAGACTTAATTCTTTAAAAAATATCCAGTGTAAGAGCTGATATTTGAGGTTTTACCTTGAATGGCCGAGGTGTCGTTTTTGACACCTAGGCTATTTATAGGGTATATGCATTGAAACATTTCTCACCAGGAATAATACTTGTGTTTATGCCCCCTATCTATCTATCTATCTACACACACACACACATAATTTATATATATATATATATATATATATATAAGAGAGACCCTGATATAGGAGAAACCATGATATAAGAGAAACTCGGATATAAGAGAGATTTTCTATGGTTCCAAATTAG
>OZ010614.1:49571474-49591474 GCA_963932145.1 Acanthosepion lycidas
TATATATATATATATATATGAAGAAAAATATACAGAAAAAACAAACAAAAATCCTAATATGCAATTATGCTGTTTTAATGTTAATATAATGTCAACTTCGGACGTTTCGGTCTAGTAGACCATCTTCAGGACATATTCATAAAACATAATTAACATTAGACTATATTTAATTCAACATGAAAAGACGATGGGCATAAGAGTAAAACTAATCAAAACAGACAAATGAAATTTTTCAAGATCAGCGTTCCGTTTCAATATGATCACGTCGGCGTCACGTGGGCGATGTTGTGAAAACGCATTATTCGGACTGTTATCCTCGTCTTCATTGCCATGTTCACACCGTTTCAGACGTTGAACACTCCGGCCTTCTTCAGGTGGTTGGAATTTCAAACCGAATCCCTTATTTCGTCCACCAGGGTTGATTGTTCTAGTTCCACGTTCCACACCTCTTCCGGATGTCTCAATTAATTCGTTTTTCCTCAACCATCCAAGTTTTGTTTCACCACTGCTGAAACGTTGTGAATATGGCACTGAAGATGAGGATAATTGTCCGAATAATGTAAATAATGCAAGTAATCATAAGACCTCATCTCAGATTAAGATAAGATTAATATTCCAGTGCAACCAATACTCTCTAGAATTGATTGTAATTCTCACCAATTTTCTAGTTCTATCACACACACACACACACACACACATGATAGAATAAGGAACAGATAAGTAAACTTTGGTAAATGTAACATGTTTCACTTTTATTTAAATTTCATCAGAAAATAAAATATGGAGGAGAAAAGAAAATTCTATTATTTTTATAAATTTTTGTGTTTTTTGTTTTTCATTGGTTAAGTGGACTTCTTGTGTATTTGTCTTGTCAAGCAGCGCTCGTGTGTATTTCGTGTGTGCCAGTGTGTTGAATTCTTGAGTATTTGTATACCATAATTCTAGTTGGTCTATGCATGATGTTGTTGAAAATGTATGTGTGTGTGTGTGTGTGCTTTTTGCGTCTAGTTGGCATTTTTATTCATACCTAGTTATGCCCGTCTGTTGACTGGGGGATGTTTTGTGTGTGAGGAAAAATAAATTAGGTTACACCGGTTGTGGTTGACAGATTTTAGATTCTTTACGTATAGTTTTTATGAAAGTTGGTGATATAATAAATTTTGTTTGAACTTTCTTGATAGGAAGATATTTATCTTGATTTATTTCAAGTATTTTATGCGTAATAAATTATGTCCTTTTCTAATTAGGATAGGATTTATAAAATCAAAATAATGCCCTTGTTTATTTCTGTGTGTTACGAGCAATTTCAAAGGGTTGTATCAACGGGGGTCTCTCATTTTGTTCAGAGATGCAGGATTTCAGATTTCTAGATGTTTCGCTTATGTAACTTTTCTGGCTACCAGGAGGTTTATATAATAATTCTTGCCATTTGGTGTAATCTATCTATCTATCTATCTATCTATCTATCTATCTATCTATCTATCTATCTATCTATCTATCTATGTTCTTATCTATCTATCTATGACTATATATGAAACTGCAAGATGTAAAACCGATTAACTTTGAAATTTCAGTCATAACGCCTTTACATCATCGCCACCCACTCCTGCGGGAAATCGCACAAAAAGTAGTTGAGTAAAAAAATAAAATAAAATAAAATATAAATATAAATAAATATATAAATAAATAAAAAAAAAAAAAAATAAAAACAAAAAAAATAATTCAACTTTTCACAGAATATTTCAATTGAAGGCGCTGAAATTCTTTGAGAATTTTGTCGGGTCGCTCAAGAGACTTGGGATCTTTGTGTCTCCTTGAAGAACCGCCGGCAAACACTGACTGGAATGAAGGAGATCAAGCCAGGACCCAGCAAAAGACTAAATGTTGATAGGGTAGGAAAACCCTTCCGCAAAGGATAATGCAAAAGACTGGGTTTTCACCCATATATACCATATGTAGAACACACACGAGAAAGTTATTTCATGTTGGTTGCAGGAGGAGGTTGGGTAATCAAAGGGAGTTTAGGTTTCATGATGTTTCAGCTTATGGAGAGCCCTTAGTCTTGCACAGACACATTGTTTCTATATTGAATTCAGCCTACGAGCTACAGATCATATTTATTAAACCGATTTCATTATTTGCCTTTTTTTTTCTATGAGATGATATTTTGTTTTAATTATTCACCTTTCGAGCTTAAGCATTTCAATGATATAATAATCAATTCTAATATTTTAGGCCACAATAATTAAATAAACAAGTTTTAACACATAATTTTGAATCATTTCCATGGTCAAAATATGCTTTGCATCTGAAGATTGCAAGAATTGTATGAAACTCCGAGGCGTGCTATCGACGTTGGATATTATGTATATTCACTAATATATATATATATATATATATATATATATATATATATATATATATATATATATATATATATATATATATAAGGTTGGTGCAAAAATAATGTCGTTTCCTCACATAGTAACATATGTGAGAAAACGACACTATTTTTGCACCAACCTAATATATATATATGCGTGTGTGTGTGTGTGTGTGTATGCATTTCAGCATCGGGTGGGTCACCATGGAGAGGAGGTATGATATTGAATCCTCCGAAATCTTTAATGAGACTCGGGTATGGATCACGAGATAAAGGATCACGAATATATATATATATATATATATATATATATATATATATATAAAATTTCAGATTTAAGAAACAGCATATGTTTTTATATATAGTGCTCAATATTAAAAATATTAAAATAATATTAGAAAATAGTGTATTAATAATATCACATGAAACGGTTGCTTAACTTTTAAATATCAATTGTCCTGGGTAAGACGATAAACTACATTCGCGTCCTGGGTAAGACGATAAACTAGATCCGCGTCCTAGATAAGACGATAAACTACGTCCAACAGCAAGGCCTTTGATAATACATTTTTGAAAAAATAATGTTGCCTGATGTACATTTTTGAAAAAATAATATCACCAACTATACATTTTTGAGGAAAAAATACTAACAGAAATAGATTTTTGACAAAACAAAAATATTACCAGAAAAAAAAGTTGTCTCCTTGAAGAACCGCCGGCAAACACTGACTGGAATGAAGGAGATCAAGCCAGGACCCAGCAAAAGACTAAATGTTGATAGGGTAGGAAAACCCTTCCGCAAAGGATAATGCAAAAGACTGGGTTTTCACCCATATATACCATATGTAGAACACACACGAGAAAGTTATTTCATGTTGGTTGCAGGAGGAGGTTGGGTAATCAAAGGGAGTTTAGGTTTCATGATGTTTCAGCTTATGGAGAGCCCTTAGTCTTGCACAGACACATTGTTTCTATATTGAAGACTCATTGATGTTGATATGCCGTAAAACAAAACAAAGCAAAGCAAACCAAATATCAATTTTATCCCAACATCGAAGTTTCTTGGTAAAATTTCCAGTCTTCAGTGGTTTTGGTTTCAATCCGTTTTTTTACTCCGTTTTGTACACTTGCATATTCATGAATTTAACGTTCTTTTACATGCACACGTTTATGAAATTTTGCTTTGATTTACGCCCTTTCATTTTTTCCTCTCTAGATTTTTCTTGCAGTTGAAAAAATTTTTCTGCGAAATTAAATTTAATTCTTTTTTTTTTATCGTTTATATAGAAGTTGTTATATTAAATATTAATTAAATTCTAATATTTGTTAATTTTTCATTAATTAAACTATAAAATTTTATATAATATTTTTAATGAATGTTTTGATTGATTTACTATGATATATTATTATTATTATTAAAGTCACAAAGTAAATACGAGTTAATATGCCTACAAATTAACAAATATTTCTTTTGATTCTTTGCACACCGAAATATAGACGAACCGATGTAGTGTGTCCTTTTAAAACGGACATTCAACAATTATGTGAAGAGTATGTAAAACCAGAAAAAAACCAGGCACACTGAGTGGATATGAAGAGAGAAATACTTGAATTGTAATTAGGGTCCACTCAGAATACTTGCAGTATAAACCACTGGTTGGCTCTGTAGGTGTTGAATAAACACAAACGGGTCTGTGCTTGAAGAGTCGAAAGTACATTTAACTTTTAAATGTGCCTTCAACTCGATGAGTAATTTAGCCAGGACGTGATGTATGAATGCCAGTAAAAAAAGATGAATATATAGCGACAGGAGGCATAATGGCGTAATGGATAGCGGCTTGGATTGAGGAATCGGAGAGCCGAGTTCGAATTCCAGTCGAATCCATTACATTCACTTACGTGCTAATACCCTTGGGAAAGGTATGAATCCTCTTCTTCTCTCTCCAGCTATGAGTCAATGAGTTTTAGTCAACAAACACGATCGGAGGAGGCACGGTGGAGTAATGGATAGCGGCTTGGATAGAGGAATCAAAGAGCTGAGTTTGAATTCCAGTCGAATCCATTACATTCACTTACGGGAAAGGTGTGAATCCTGTTCTTCTCCCGTCCTTCTAGAAGGACAGACTGGGTTCTATAGACTGGTCTAGGAGAAGGACAACTCTGAATTCAAAACCTGCGGAGGGTCGTGTGGATAGTCCTGCACGAAAACTTTACCACTATAATCAAATCTCATGTTCTGTTGTCGGGCTGTCGGTTTCCTAGGAACCGATCTGCTTGAACCTCATACGCTGAAATATATATATATGTCGATATATATATATATATATATATATATATATAGTGTATTTAGGCCGCATTTTTTCATTAAAAAGCCATAGGCTGCGGTGCTTCCAGCGTCTCGTATGCACGAGTTTGTCGCTGCTTGGAAATCTTCGATGCAAACCATCGTTGTTATGTCACCCAACTCAGTCTATCTATGTATATAGTCACAAAGCCATAAACACGGGGCACCCAGTGAGAATCGAATTCGTTACCCATTAGTAATGGTCAACCAGGAAAGGTTGCAAACGGAGGGATTCAGAAAATTCTTAAGAAGGTTAATGAGAAAAAAATCGAATAGATGGAAGAAATTTGAAAGCAGAGAAAAAAAGAAAAAGAAAGAACGAAAGAAAAAGAAAGAATGAAAGAAAGAAAAAGAAAGTAAATGGGAGAAATTTGAAAGAAGAGAAAAAAGAAAAAGAAGATTAAGAGAAAGAACGAAAGAAAGGAAGAACGAAAGAAAAAGAAAGAATGAACGAACGAAAAAGAAAGTAAATGAAAGAAAGCAAGAAAGAAAGAAAGAAAGAAAGAAAAAGAAAGAACGAAAGAAAAAGAAAGAATGAAAGAAAGAAAAAGAAAGTAAATGGAAGAAATTTGAAAACAGAGAAAAAAGAAAAAGAAGATTAAGAGAAAGAACGAAAGAAAGAAAGAACGAAAGAAAAAGAAAGAAAGAAAGAAAGAAAAAGAAAGTAAAAGGAAGAAATTTGAAAGAAGAGAAAAAGAAAAAGAAGATTAAGAGAAAGAACGAAAGAAAGGAAGAACGAAAGAAAAAGAAAGAATGAACGAACGAAAAAGAAAGTAAATGAAAGAAAGCAAGAAAGAAAGAAAGAAAGAAAAAGAAAGAACGAAAAAAAAGAAAGAAAGAAAGAAAGAAAAAGAAAGTAAAAGGAAGAAATTTGAAAGAAGAGAAAAAGAAAAAGAAGATTAAGAGAAAGAACGAAAGAAAGGAAGAACGAAAGAAAAAGAAAGAATGAACGAACGAAAAAGAAAGTAAATGAAAGAAAGCAAGAAAGAAAGAAAGAAAGAAAGAAAAAGAAAGAACGAAAGAAAAAGAAAGAATGAACGAACGAAAAAGAAAGTAAATGAAAGAAAGCAAGAAAGAAAGAAAGAAAGAAAAAGAAAGAACGAAAGAAAGAAACAAAAAAAGAAGGAAGAAAGAAGGAAAGTTAGAGTGAAGTAAAAATAGAGGAAGACAAAGTGAAAAAAGAAAAGGAAGGAAAGCAAGAATAAAAAAGAAACAAGGAAAGTTAGGAATAAAATATTTTCGCGATAAATAAAGAACTAAAAAGCAACGAATGAAAAAGAAATAAAAAAGAAAGGGACGAAAGAAAGGGAAGCAATGGACTATTCCATACGAAATAAATACTGCGCCTCAAGAGGAAGCAGGGAGTTCAGTACGAAGTCGGGCGACCGGCTGATCGGCTGATCGGTTGAACTCTCTGCCTACAGGCGGGGAGGAACCCAAAGGAGGTTACGCCGAAGGGCGGAGTCTCTTTCGGGGAGGTAGATCGACCCTGAATCCGTTTATACGGGTTCAAAGGGTATATTTTTGGCCGGGCCCACGGGCTCGGATTTCCACGAGCTCGGATTCCCACGTTAAACCGGCCTTGTGCCACATGATGCCCTCGTGGAGGGGGGACTAAATACCGTTCAGCCCGAAGTCGGGAGACCGGCTGATCGATTGAACTCTCTGCCTTCGGGTGGGGAGGAACCCGAAGGAGGCTACACAGAATGGCGGAGTCTCTTTCGGGGAGGTAAACCGACCCTGAACCCGTTTATACGGGTTCAAAGGGCATAATTTTGGCCGGGCCCACGGGCTCGGAGATCCTACGTTAAACCGGCCTTGTGCCACATGATGCCCTCGTGGGGCGGTGACTAAATACCGTTCAGCCCGAAATCGGGCGACCGGCTGAACCCGTTTATACGAGTTCAAAGGGTATATTTTTGGCCGAACACACGGGCTTGGAGATCCCACGTTAAACCGGCCTTGTGCCACATGATGCCCTCGTGACGGGGGGGGGTGACTAAATACCGTTCAACCTGAAGTTGGGCGACCGGCTGACAGGCTGATCGGTTGAACTCTCTGCTTTCGGGGGGGGGGGGAGGAACCCGAAAGAGGCTACGCCGAAGGGCGGAGTCTCTTTCGGTGAGGTGAACCGACCCTGAACCCGTTTATACGGGTTCAAAGGGTATATTTTTGGCCGAGCCCACGGGCTCGGATTCCCACGTTAAACCGGCCTTGTGCCACATGATGCCCTTGTAGTTGGGGTGGGGGGTGACTAAATACCGTTCAGTCTGAAGTCGGGTGACCGTCTGATCGGCTGATCGGTTGAACTCTCTGGCTATTACTACAAGACTTTGGAATAGTGATACTGGTCGAGACTACATTGTTCTCTCTACTAAACCTAATTGTTCGTACTAACACTTTCTACTTCTCTGTATATATTCCTGTTTGTAATATATCTATGTTATTCCATATCCGTGTTCGAGTTCTTCTTTATTGGTTCTACCTTGGACCATCACCGTGGTACCAGGAACTAGACCATAACACAAGGATAAAAAAGAGAAGGATATAAAGTAAGAGAAAAAAAATATGGAAAGAAAGAATGAAAAAGAATTTGAAAGGAAGGAAAGGACGAATGAGAAAGGAGAGATAAAGAACAAAAAAGAAAGAAGTGAAAAAGAAAGGAAAGAAAAAAGAGTGAAAAAAATTAGAGAATGAAGAAAGAAAAAAGAAAAAAGAAAGAGAGAGCGAGAGAGAAAAAGAAGTGAGATAAGAAAGAAAAAAGAAAGAAAGAAGTGAGGAAAGAAGGAAAAAGAAAAAGTGAGAAAGAAGTGAGGAAAAAAGAAAAAAGAAAAGAAAGAAAGAGAGAAAGAAAGAAAGAAAAAAGAAAAAGGAAAGAAAAAAAGGGGAAGAAGTGATGAAAGAGAGCAAAAAAGAAAAAAGAATCGAAAAAAGGAGAGAAATAGAAAAAATTAACGAAAAAGGAAGAAAAAAAAAACAAAGAAAAACAACGAATGAAAGAGAAAAGGAAAAAGAAAACAACCGAAGGAAAAAGAGAAGCAAAGATAAAAAAAAAGAGAAGGGTATAAAATAAGAAAAAAGAAAGAAAGAAAGAAAATTTCGCGGCCCGGTTGTACGTGTCGTGAGATTATTATGTGCGTCCCCTGAAATGGCCCACAACAAACATGGTGGACTCGTCCCGAGTCCACCTAAAGAAAAGTGAAAAAACAACAAAACTGATATATAAGTGCAAAGAAAGTAATATTTATTAAACAACAAACGGTTTGCAAATAGCTAAAACGATAATTAGTGTGTATGGATGAACGTAGAATGTTTGTGGTCATAGTATGTATAGTGAATGTTGGTACGTACGTGTGTGTGTATATGTATGCATTTTTCCCACTAAGGAAAAATGTAATCTTTAGGAGCGATTTGCATCTTGTCGTATCAACTGAAAAGTGAGAAGAAAAAGAAGAACAAGACAAGATATCGCAGAGTTTATATAGTGTTGGAGAGCGCCCCCAAGTAGCGGTTTCTAAAATCAGGAAATTAGGGAGGAGGTAACTCCCCACAGAAAGAAATATTGAAAGAAAGAAATATGGAAATGTGACACCATTTAGGGGCGCAAAAAGAAGGAAAAAGAAGGAAAGGAAAAAGAGAAGGAAAAGAGAGATGAAGAAAGGCGAGACTTAACTTATATGATAACGGGAGGCCACCTACGAGAAATACCATTTGAAAATGTTATTTTGATAATGGAAGACACTGGTGAGGGTTCTGTCGGCCATTGTCTTGGGGCTGGCTGGCAGGGTCCAGGTTAATACATTGGTTTGTTTAGATAGATAAAAAATTAACTGTGTCTTTGTGACAGGCGGACTGTCGGGGGTGGTGGGGTTCCCTTCGAGGAAAAATTTAAAGATAAAGTCACCTACGAGAAGAGACATTTGAAAATGTTGTTTTGAAGAATGAAGAAAATTCTTATGGCCATTGTCATAAAGCTAATTGACAAACACCAGGTGATACAGAGTTTTAAATAGATAAAGGTTTACTTGTGTCATGATGCTGTCTGAAAACAATTTAATAGGTCATCTGTTGACCACACACAAAGAGAGTCATCTCTAAGTTGGGTCTTTGTCGATGGGAGGTGTCATTGAGAGAAAACACATCTGGGCTGTGTTGGAATTTGAATATGACAGCGAAACAATATTTCGTTGGCGCCGAAGAATGAGTGTGTCTGGTTGACTAGCCTCTTGGTGCTGGCGAAAATCTGATTGAAGAATTCCATATGCCGTGACGTTAGGATAAGAATTGAGATTGTCACTCTACGGGTCGTATTGTACTCTTGGCGGCCAGAGAAGAAGAGAGAAACAAAAGAAAGAAAAGGAAAAGAAAAAGATAATTTTTTTTTCTTTGAACAAAATATATATTTTTTTAAGAACAAGGCTAGTCTAGTCACGCCCACACTGTTGATCGACCATTGGTTGAACGCTAACCAGCCAGGCGGAGGTGATCAAGTGACGCAAAGAGGCAGCCGCAGTGAGTAAAAGTATGAGGGATTACTACGAAGAAGTGGGAAGATGTCCATATGAAAATAAGAGAAGGTGGGAGTAAGAGAAGACTTCCAAAAATGGAAATAATGAATTTTTCCTGACCGAAGACAAAAGAAGGGGTTTATGGATTTAGACTTAACAGGGAACCTCAAACCCCGACGAGCCCACCCCCGGTTTTGAATCGGCGTCCATATAAGCAAATTCGCAGCGAGCAAAAATCAGTAGAGTTTCAGTTAGAGTTTCAGTTGAGTTTAGTTTTGAGTTCGAGAGAGAGTTCCAGTTGAGAGCTCTGAAGCCCCGCTACGAAGAGCTGACCAAGATTCGCGCAACTTCCGAACTCATCTTCTAACCAAGAACAATTTATTTTTTGAAGAACGACTTAGACTCACACCACCAAAATAAGTTTTGTGAATTTCATCTGAAAACCACGTGTCACAATCCATATAGCGGGTCGGGAGATAGACGCAGTCCTATGTATCCAGCAACCAGATATAAAGTATTGTTATCCTTTTTTTGATACCATTTTCGACTTATTATTTTCTTTTCTTTTGCCCGTACTTGTGCGATACCGCCCTCATTCGAACTCGAGCTTGCAGTACGGCCCCAACGCTGATTGATTTCGTCTGCCTAAGATCAATTCACAACGTGGGTAGGCAGACTGGAGATCAAAGTAGTTACTTCGGTAACCAGACGTTGGAAGCGAGTTGGGAACGACGAGGCTGATATCGAATCTAACCAGATTCCCATTCGAATCACTTAAAGGTTAGATCATCACAATTGGCGCCGTAACCGGGATAAGACTCTGGATCGGTTTTGGATGCCACCATTGGCGCCGCGACGAGGATAAGACCCGGGATCGGTTGACGTCACACTTGGACGTAACGGTTGGATGTCACAATTGGCGCCGTGACCAGGACAAGACTCGGGATCGGCTGACGTCACAAATTGACGTAAAGGTTGGATGTCACAATTGGTGCCGTGACCAGGACAAGACCCGGGATCGGCTGACGTCACAAATTGACGTAAAGGTTGGATGTCACAATTGGTGCCGTGACCAGGACAAGACCCGGGATCGGCTGACGTCACAAATTGACGTAAAGGTTGGATGTCACAATTGGTGCCGTGACCAGGACAAGACCCGGGATCGGCTGACGTCACAAATTGACGTAAAGGTTGGATGTCACAATTGGTGCCGTGACCAGGACAAGACCCGGGATCGGCTGACGTCACAAATTGACGTAAAGGTTGGATGTCACAGAAAGAAAGAAAATGATGGGAGGAAAGTGAAAAACAGATGAACGAAAGAAAAAGGTTAGATAAAGAACGAAAGAAGAAAAAAGTCAGGAAAGAAAGAAGAAAGGATAAAAGAAAGATGGGGAAAAACGGAAAAGGAAAGAAAGAAAAAAGAAAAAAGAAGAATGAAATATTTTCACGTTTGATTCGAAAATGTACAAGATCCAGATTAAAAATTAAAGTCATCCATTTAAAAAAAAATTTTTTTCTAACAATGGTACATGTCTGAGGCACCCAGAGAAAATGGCACACAAAACTCGCGAGCAATATTCACCAAAACCATTGCCTCGCGACAAGATAGCGACTTGTTGACCAGGACAAAAACAGCGCTGAAACAACTAGCATTCAATCTGGATATGTTTTCATTAGCCACCCTCACCGATTGACAACACAAGGTCAAGGTTAATAGGATCGACAAAAAAAAAAAAAAAAAAAAGAAAAAAAAGAAAGAAAACCCCTCAAAACAATCAGAGCCATATACCTACGCCTACACCTGGGTGGCCATCTTTGCGATAGATTTTACACGCATCCTGCTGATAGAACGGCTGTTAACATTCTATCACCGTAGGTCTGTTTGGTAGTCCGACTCAAGAAATTGACAATGGATGCAAAAGTGTTCTCTTTATTCTTGGGATCGCGAAACAAGAGTGTTGACCTACGATATAATATAAAGTCGAATGATTATATTAAATCAGTTGCTAGGGTTGCTGCTAGAAAAGTTGGTTCACTGTGTTGCTGCATTAAACATTTTTTTCTCTCCTGAATCTATCGTACACATTTATAAGTCTAACATTCGTTCATCCTTTGAATAATGCTGCCACATCTGGTCCAGTGTTCCTGCTATAATGTAAATCTATTTAAAGTCGGTGGGTGAAAAGACCTGGATTCGCACAAATTTCATATAAATTGGCATCTGAGGAAAAATAGAAAAAAAGAAAGCACGAGAAATCTTCAAAAAGGGCAAAAGAAATCCTCCTTAAATCTCTGGTACAAAGAAAAATAAAAAAACAGCGAGTAATAGGTTAAATTGAAGTGTGCTCAATACACTGAGTAGAGCAAAAGTAAAATAAATCCCATAATGATTCTATGTGTTGAAACCTAGGTACGTAGTACCTTGCTCATTAGGATATATATATATATATATATATATATATATATATAATGACAAAAGTATGCAGGTGAGGTTTTAAGAAATCTTTATTCAACTGAGAATACAAGGTTCGCGTAGAGTGTCCTTTTATAGTCCCAATAAACAGAAATAGCTCTCTTAAAGAGGAGAGTAACAAAACAAGGGGAGACCACTCTTGGTTATTCATGACAATATATATATATAATCAAAATCAACTCATGTGCAATAGCCTATTTCAGCAGATATCGGTCGACTGTCTTGTCAACACCTTTTCATATTCACGGACAAGCTTTTTGGTACACTATTTACATTATTCGGACAATTGTCCTCATCTTTGTTGCCCTATTTATCACAACGTTTCGACTGTTGTACGCTCCGGCCTTCTTCAGGTGGTTGGAATGTCGAACTGAACCCTTTATTTCGCTCGCTGGGGTAGGGTGTTCTAGTTCCATACATACACAGATGTCCTTAAGGTCACGTGGCACAGTGGATAAAGGCGTTGGTTAGACCCAGTGACAGGACCGAAAGAGTTATGAGTTCAATACCTGGTTATGGCAGTGGAAAACTTGGAGAGGTGAATAGTATAGGAGATAACTGGTAACTGACCTCCGTTAGACATGGCACATAAGATAAACTACATTTGGCAGTAAGACCTCTGATTGGGAGATTGGAGGATTTTAGGAGCGTGGAATCACCTCTTAATTACTGTTGTTCCCAGGTCCACCCTGCCCCAGGGTGGTAACACTTGTTAGGGTCCCATCTATGGGTAAATAGTTAACCTCCAAACTCAGGTCAAAACACTATAAAATAGTAAAAATACCAGCAATACATTTTTGAAAAAAAAAATTATCGGCAATAAATTTAACTCTCGATAGAAACCCTCTTTATAAAAATATATCAATGAACCTTGATCTACAAACAAATTTCTTACAAAGAAAACATATTTTACTCATACAAAACTATCCTAAAAATCTTATTGGTATTAAATAACCTATTGAGATTAAATAAAGGGTTTAGTCCGAAATTTGCTGGAGATTACCTCGGTCGACAAACACTTAAACATCTCCGAAGTGAACAACGGGCGAGATGTGATAATAACCAAAATGATAAGGAGAATATCCGAATGTAAAAAAAAAACATGTAAATAATGATAACCCCACGTTCCAAAGGTTCAGACAGAAGTTTGAATATATTTAAAAATATATTTAACATTTAATTTTAAATTCAGTAGGAGTAAATAGGTGTGCCTATTGTCCAGTTCACACTCCTCTCCGGTATTTTGAACAAGAGTAGCGGTTTATCCCTTGTTTTCTGCTTAGGGTTGAGTTTCCGGCTCCCTTATAAAATCTTTTCATTCTCTTTCACTCCCGGTAGCAACTTGCATCTTGGTGGCATCTTGTATCTTGGTGGCATCTTGCATCTTGCTTGGAGTAGTGCCTCTTACACAGTAACCCTCAAACTCGAGCTGTTTTTTTTTATCAGGGCTTTTACAGGAAAATATTGACACTAAAAACTGAGTCACAACAAAGACAGGGTTCTTGATAAAAAGGCCAAAGTTTTATTATTGAGAAACAGAAATTCAAAAAGGCTCTGTATATATGTAAGGTTGTTATGGCAATGTAACATTTAGGGATACCCTTGTAGCGGCCCACAAAAGGGTCGCTATCTTTACTAGGAATCTTACAGGAAAATGCTGACACCAAAAACTGAGTTAAAACAAAGACAGGGTTCTTAATAAAAAGGCCAAAGTTTTATTCTTGCCCAGCGTGAACAACCTTGTGGAAAGAGTACCCTAAAGAATCTTCCATTTAAAATATATCTTAGATACCAATTCCAAGACAAATCTACCAATTCCTTCATTTTTGCTTATTCTGTAATAAATATGCCGTGTTTTCACCGTCTTCAGGTTTTTGAATGGCCTGTTGCATCATGGGAATTAAAATGTTCGTTCATCAAAATATACTAAAGACATTGAGCATTTTTTTCTAAAACAATGTTTTCTTTAAAGAATGTTAAATTCAACAATGCATTTGTAAGTATTACAACTAACGCCTGATTTAAAAAAGGCTTTGTTTTGCCTTCCATTTAAAAAGGCTTTGTTTTGCCTTCAATTTAAGAAGGCTTTGTTTTGCCTTCCATTTAAAAAGGGTTTGTTTTACCTTCCATTTAAAAAGGGTTTGCTGCTAAAACATATCTATTTGGTTAATGAAATTTCTCGGTCTTGTTGAAAATATCTGAGCGCCAAATCACTTTCCCGACAACCAGTTCGTGGCCTTTTCCGGTCACATGATTCGGTTATGGCTTATTTTTTTTTATTTTTTTTTTTTTCACCCAGCTGTGCACCTGATATAAACAAAGATGTCCCTGTGACGGAAGTGTGGACTTGGATTTTGGACTGATTCAATAAACAAAATCCATTGCATGGCGAGAATATCCGGATGCGGCGGAGAAGACGGACTGGAAGAAAGGCAAGAGAGAGAGAGAGAGAGAGAGAGAGAGAGAGAGAGAGAGAGAGAGAGAGAGAGAGAGAGAGAGAGAGAATGAAAGGGAATTGAGTCCAAAGTAGAAGAAGTGTAATAATAATAATAATAATAATATTAGGTTGGTCCAAAAATAATTTCGTTCTTTAACATATGTTACTATGTGAGAAAACGAATTTATTTTTGCACCAACCTAATAATAATAATAATAATAATAGGTTGGTGCAAAAATAATGTCGTTTTCTCACATATGTTACTATGTGAGAAAACGACATTATTTTTGCACCAACCTAATAATAATAATAATAATAATAATAATAAATTTGATAAAAGATGAATATGCGATGGTGGTGACGAAAATATTGTAAAATAATTTTTTAAAATCCAAATATTATGGCTAGCCTATTTAATATCAATAACAATGATTGGCATTTGCAATCATGATCGGGAGTCTGTAATTTAATAGAACCAAGCCACAGGGGCATCACGTGTTCTTCAACCATAACATTAGTAGGTGTGTCTGACCTTACAGACCCCTCCCACACTGTTGGCGTTGCAATCAAGTTAAAAACAAACATATATTATTGACACCAGTGGTCGATAAAAAAAAAAATCCGTAACGAGAACGCAGATTTTCAATACCTGTAGTCAATTTGGCGCAATACTATCTTCCTGTCGAATTTCTCTTATTTATCCATCTGTTGTTTTAAACAAAACTAATCATGTAATAAATTGACCCCCCACCAAAATTACACTATATTCATAGAATTTGAAAACCCAAGATAAGTTTGAAATTTCTGGCACAAAAAATGAGGTAAGATGGCTTGGAGAGTTTAACACACACAGCGCATTTAAGTGGTACAGAGGGAAACAGTGACTGGCGCACCCAATGATGGCAGTAGAGGGACTTTAATGGATAGTAAGGTAACCAGGGTTTCTTCGTGATACACTGGAGAGGAAGTCGTGGAGGGACATGATCGCTCATTTACTGAAGAGGCACGACACATAAAACAAAAGGAAGAAAAACAAAATAAACTTCTTGTAATGCATACAGATATTACGACGAATGCCAAAAACGCCTCGTAGAGGATATTCAGGGAACCAGAAATTCCTTGTAAAGAGTAATCTGAGAGACAGAAAAGCCTTCTAGAGAGTATTCAGAAAGCCACAAATGCCTTGTAGAGAATAATGAGAAAGCCAGAAACACCGGACAGAGGGTATTCAGAAAGCCAGAAATGCCTGTCAGATGGTATTCAGAGAACCAGAAATGCCTTGTAGAGAATAATGAGAAAGCCAGATTCATCTGACAGACAGTATTCAGAAAACCAGAAATACCTGGTAGAGAGTATTCAGAAAGCCAGAAACACCGGACAGAGAGTATTCAGAAAGCCAGAAATGCCTTGAAGAGAGTTTCCCGAAAGCTAGAAACGCTTGACAGCGTATTCAGAAAGCCAGAAATGTTTTGTAGGGAGTATTCAGAAAGCCAGAAACGCATGACAGAGAGTATTCAGAAAACCAGAAATACCTTGTAGAGAGTTTTCCGAAACCCAGAAACACCTGACAGAGCGCATTTAGAAAGCCAGAAACGCCTGACAGAGCGTATTCAGAAAGCCAGAAACAGCTGATAGAGGGTATTCAGAAAGCCAGAAATGCCTTGTAGAGTGTATTCAGAAAGCCAGAAACACTGGACAGAGGGTATTCGAAAAGCCAGAAATGCCTGACAGATGACATCCAGAAATCCAGAAATGCCTGACTGAGAGTATTCAGAAATCTAGAAATGCCTGATAGAGGATATTCAGAAAGCCACTTGACTAATCATGAAGATTTGACTTGTAAGATGAGATTGCTAGGTAATCTCCTAAAAGATGAAGAAATGACTTGAAGCAACAGAAACGTGGTTCTACAGAAGGATCTTGAGGATACCGTGTAGCAAATATGCGAGCAACAACGAGAACCAGCGGTTAAACGTGATACGGCCGTAAGGCAACATCAATTAATTAAGTGGCATCCAAAATAGTTTATAAACGGGTGGAGAGTCCCATCGAATCCCACCCGAATTCACTTGTCCATTCTTTATAATAGGCACAGAAAGGAAACTACGAGAACACCCTACAGAACGTGGGTGAAGACAAACATAAAGAATGGACTACACATCAAAAGTTCGACTGAAGGCGCATTGGGAGAGGGAAAGTTGCCTTTCAAAAGCTAATCAAAGTATTGAGAAAAAGAAAAATTTCGTTAGGAACAAAGGAAAGAATGCGTAATATCGATCCTTCTATATGGCAGTGAAGGCTGGACAATCACCTCACAGATGAAAAAGTGACTTGGGACAAGAGAAATGTAGTTCTACAGAAAGATGGGATACCATGGACCGAACATGTTAGGAACGAACAAGTTTTAGAGAAAATGGAAGCAGAATGAAACTTACACTTAACATCAAAAAGAGAGAGTTGAAATTTCTAGGGCATATAATGAGGAAGAAAGGTTTGGAAAATCTGATACTAACAGGACAGAGGAAAACAACGAATAAGCAACTTAGTAAGCTTGAGTAAATGGATAGCAGAGTAAGGTTGAGGAGAAATAGCAAAAAGAAAACATTTATTAAGCGCTACGAAGGACAGGAAATTGTGGAGAGCCATCATCGCTAACGCCTTGAAGCGTTACGGCACATAGAAGAAGAAAATGAGTTAATGTAAATGGTTGGCAGTACGGAATTTAGAATAGATAACAAAAATACAAAATTTAGTAAGCGCTACTAAGTAAAGGAAAATGTGAAGAGCCTTGATCGTCAGAGTTGTGAGGGGCCACGGCAAATACGAAAAGAAGAATGAACTTCTGTAAATGGTTGACCGTACAGCGTTTAGGTGTGATAACTAAAAGACAAAATTTATTAAGAGCTACAAAGGAGTGGAAATTGTGGAGAGTCATGATCGCCAACATCCTAAAGGAACCATAGCACATAAAAAGGAAGATAAGCAAACTTGATTAAATGTTTGACAGTACAGCGTTTAGGTGTGATAACTAAAAGACACAATTTATTAAGAGCTTCAAAGGAGTGGAAATTGTGGAGAGTCATGATCGCCAAGATCCTAAAGGAATATAGCACAAAAACAAACTTGAGTAAATGGATAAAAGAACAGTGTTCAGGAGAGATAGCAAAAAGATTAAATTTATTAAAAGCTACAAAGGAGAGGAAATTGTGGAGAGTCATGATCCCCTACTCTCTGAAAAGACAAGGCATATTAAAAAGAATTTGATGTAAACGCAACAAATTGTATTTATGTGAACGCTATAAGTGTCGCCAATACAGTTCCTGGTGCATCGTGACACTGAAAATAAAGCATAAAAAATTTATGTGCTACTTGACATCTCCAAGATAAACATCTTGCCATATTATGATTCCCTTGCAAATGTCGCATGTTACTTGACGAAATTTAGACTGCATCCTTTAACTTGACGTTTTAGTATCGTTGATTTAAATTTTAAATTTGAGATTGCGAAGAGTGATTTTGGAGACGAGTGTCAATAATAATTCAAAACGTCACAATGAAAGAGTCAAAATGAAATTGTTAAGAATCTTCGAATAACAAGGAATAGTGTCCAAAATCCTGCCAGTCTTGGAAAGTATTTTGAATATTACAAAGACTTATAAACATTGGAAATTAGAACCAAAAAACGAATGAAAGAAAATAAAAGAAAGAAAGAAAGAAAGGTGATTGGTAAGAAAGAAAGAAAGAAAGAAAGAAAGAAAGAAAGAAAGAAAGGTGATTGGTAAGAAAGAAAGAAAGAAAAGTGATTGGTAAGAAAGAAAGAAAAAAAGACGGAAAGAAAGAAAGAAAGGTGATTGGTAAGAAAGAAAGAAAGAAAAAAGGAAAGGTGATTGGTAAAGAAAAGAAAGAAAGAAAGAAAGAAAGGTGATTGGTAAAAAAGAAAGAAAGAAAGAAAGAAAAGTGATTGCTAAGAAAGAAAGAAAGAAAGAAAGAAAGAGAGAAAGAAAGAAAGGTGATTGGAAAGAAAGAAAGAAAGTAAGAAAGAAAGAAAGAAAGGTGATTGGTAAGAAAGAAAGAAAGAAAAGTGATTAGTAAGAAAGAAAGAAAAAAAGAAAGAAAGAAAAGACATTGGTAAGAAAGAAAGAAAGAAAAAAGGAAAGGTGATTGGTAAAGAAAAGAAAGAAAGAAAGGTGATTGGTAAAAAAGAAAGAAAGAAAGAAAAGTGATTGGTAAGAAAGAAAGAAAGAAAGAAAGAAAGAAAGGTGATTGGAAAGAAAGAAAGAAAGAAAGAAAGTAAGTAAGAAAGAAAGAAAGAAAGGTGATTGGTAAAAAAGAAAGAAAGAATGAAAAATAATTGGTAAGAAAGAAAGAAAGAAAGAAAGAAAGAAAGAAAGAAAGAAAGAAAGAAACGTGATTGGTAAGAAAGAAATAAAGAAAGAAAGATGATTGGCAAGAAAGAAAGAAAGTTGGTGGGTAAGAAAGAAAGAAAGAAAGAAAGAAAGAAAGAAAGAAAGAAAGAAAGGAAGAAAGGTGTTTGGTAAAAAAGAAAGAAAGAAAGAAAAGTGATTGGTAAGAAAGAAAGAAAAAAGAAAGAAAGAAAGAAAGGTGATTAGTAAGAAAGAAAGAAAGAAAGAAAGAAAGTTGATTCGTAAGAAAGAAAGAAAGGTGATTGGAAAGAAAGAAAGAAAGAAAGAAAGAAAGAAAGGTGATTGATAGAAAGAAAGAAAAAAGTAAGAAAGAAAGGTGATTGGTACGAAAGAAAGAAAGAAAAAAAGAAAGAAAGGTCATTGGTAAGAAAGAAAGAAAGAAAGAAAGAAACAAACAAACAAACAAACAAAGAAACAAAGAAAGAAAGAAAAAAAGAAAGGTGATTGGAAAGAAAGAAAGAAAGAAAAAAAGGTGATTGGTAAGAAAGAAAGAATGAAAGAAAGGTGTTGGTAAGAAAGAAAGAAAAAAGAAAGAAAGAAAAGTGATTGGTAAGAAAGAAAGAAAGAAAGAAAGAAAGAAAGAAAGAAAGAAAGAAAAAAGAATGTGTGACTGGTAAAAAAGAAAGAAAGAAAAGTGATTGATAAGAAAGAAAGGTAATTGGTAAGAAAGAAAGAAAGAAGGAAAGGTGATTGGTAAAAAAGAAAGAAAGAAAGGTGATTGCTAAAAAAGAAAGAAAGAAAGAAAATGTGATTATTAAGAAAGAAAGAAAGAAAGGTGATTTATAAGAAAGAAAGAAAGAATGAAAGAAAGAAAGAAAAGTGATTGGTAAGAAAGAAAGAAAGACAGAAAGAAAGAAAGAGAGAAAGAAAGAAAGGTTATTGGAAAGAAAGAAAGAAAGAAAGTAAGAAAGAAAGAAAGGTGATTGGTAAGAAAGAAAGAAACAAAAAAGGAAAGGTGATTGGTAAAGAAAAGAAAGAAAGAAAAAAATAAAGGTGATTGGTAAGAAAGAAAGAAAGAAAGAGAGAAAGAAAGTAAGTAAGAAAGAAAGAAAGGCGATTGGTAAGAAAGAAAGAAAGAAAAGTGATTGGTAAGAAAGAAAGAAAAAAAGAAAGAAAGAAAGAAAGAAAGAAAGATAGGTGATTGGTAAAAAAGAAAGAAAGAAAAATGATTGGTAAGAAAGAAAGAAAGAAAGAAAGAAAAGTGATTGGTAAGAAAGAAAGAAAAAAGAAAGAAAGAAAGAATAGTGATTGGTAAGAAAGAAAGAAAAAGAAAGAAAGAAAGAAAAGTGATTGGTACGAAAGAAAGAAAGAAAAAAAGAAAGAAAGGTCATTGGTAAGAAAGAAAGAAACAAAGAAAGAAAGAAAGAAAGAAAAAAAGAAAGGTGATTGGAAAGAAAGAAACAAAGAAAGAAAGAAAGAAAAAGGTGA
>OZ010614.1:49596474-49693974 GCA_963932145.1 Acanthosepion lycidas
ATTAGTAAGAAAGAAAGAAAAAAAGAAAGAAAGAAAGAAAGGTGATTGGTAAGAAAGAAAGAAAGAAAGAAAGAAAGGAAGAATGGTGATTGGTAAGAAAGAAAGAAAGAAAGGAAGAATGGTGATTGGTAAGAAAGAAAGAAGAAAGAAAGGTGATTGGAAAGAAAGAAAGAAAAAAGAAAGAAAGAAAAGTGATTGGTACGAAAGAAAGAAAGAAAGAAAGAAAAAAAGAAAGAAAGAAAGAAAGAAAGAAAGAAATGTGATTGTTAAGAAAGAAAGAAAGAAAGAAAGGTGATTGGTAAGAAAGAAAGAAAGAAAGAAAGAAACAAACAAACAAACAAAGAAACAAAGAAAGAAAGGTGATTAGTAAGAAAGAAAGATAGAAATAAACATAGAAATAAATAAAGAAAGAAAGAAACATAGATAGAAAGAAAGGTGATTGGTAAAAAAGAAAGAAAGAAAGAAAAGTGATTGGTAAGGAAGAAAGAAAAATAGAAAGAAAGAAAGTAAGGTGATTGGTAAGAAAGAAAGAAAGAAAGAAAGAAAGGTGATTGGTAAGTAGGAAAGAAAGAAAGAAAGAAAGTCGATAGGTAAGAAAGAAAGAAAGAAATAAAGAAGGAAAGAAAGGTGATTGGTAAGAAAGAAAGAAAGAAAGAAAGATAGTCAGATAGATAGATAGATAGATAGATATATAGATAGAAAGGTGATTGGTAAGAAAGAAAGAAAGAAAGAAAGAAAGAAAGGTAGAAGTATTTAGCAGTTCTTGCCAACACCTCTTAGATAACGGACTATTCCGTTTTGATCGCGTGGAAACAGTGAAAATTGCACTAAATGTTTTGGATGAGAAAAAGAAAGAAGGAAAGAAAGGAAGAAAGAAAGGGTGAAAGAAAAAAAGAAAGAATAGAGAAAGAAAAAGAGAAAGAAAGAAAGAAAAAGTAAGGAAGAAATAAGAAAGAAGTAATGAAAGAAAAAGAAAGAAAGAAAAAGAAAGAAAGAAGAAAGAAAGAAAAAAAGGAAAGAAAGATAAAAGAAAAAAGAAAGAAAAGGAAAAAGAAAAGGGAGAAAAGAAAGAAAGAAAAGAAAGAAAGAAAGAAAGAGAAAGTAATAAAAAAGAAATAAAGCAAGTAAAAAGAAATGAAGGAAGAAAAGAAAGAAAGAAAAAAGAAAGAATGAAAGAAAAAGTAAGAAAAAAGAAAGAAAGAAAACGAAAGAAAGAAGAAATAAAGAAAAAAGAAAAAAGAAAGAAAGAAAAAAGGAAAGAAAGAAAGAAAGAAAGATAAAAGAAAAAAGAAAGAAAAGGAAAAAGGAAAGGGAGAAAAGAAAGAAAGAAAAAAAGAAAAAGAAAGAGAAAGTAATAAAAAAGAAATAAAGCAATATAAAAGAAAGGAAAGAAGAAAAGAGAGCAAGAAAAAAGAAAGAATGAAAGAAAAAGTAAGAAAAAAGAAAGAAAGAAAAAGAAAGAAAGAAGAAATAAAGAAAAAAGAAAGAAAGAAAAAAAAGAAAAGAAAGAAAAAAGAAAAAAGAAAGAAAAGGAAAAAGAAAAGGGAGAAAAGAAAGAGAGAAAAGAAAGAAAGAAAGAAAGAGAAAGTAATAAAAAAGAAATAAAGCAAGTAAAAAGAAATGAAGGAAGAAAAGAAAGAAAGAAAAAAGAAAGAATGAAAGAAAAAGTAAGAAAAAAGAATTAAAAAAAAAGAAAGAAAGAAAAATGAAAGAAAAAAGAAAGAAAGAAAAAGAATGAAAGAAAGAAGCTTTTAACGTCTGTTTTTCTGTTTTCTTTACCAAACTTTTACCCTTTTTCATTTGTACCCACTTCTTAAAATAACGTCCAGCCTTCATTTTTATGTTTTCTATTGCAATATTTTATTAAAGTTCTTAGGCTTTTACTATTTAACGCTGCCATTCGAATAAATTCTCGTCGTACAAATCGCCATGAATATTAATAAGATAGAAAAACCGTGAAATTTTCACCGGTTAAAACTAGTGTAAATAAATTTACCGAAACTTTAGTTTTTCTTCCATCAATTACACCAGTTAATCCTACTCCCCTCTGATGGCTCATAAATTTGGCAAGTCTTATTTTCATTATCACAATGTGTTCCCTTCTTAATTGAATGAATGCCAATGTGACAATTTGCATTACAGATCTGATTTCATTTCACTCTCAAGCAAGAGGTAACCGAGAGAGGTTTAGTTTGGTTTGGTTTCTTTTACGTCATATTAACCTCAATGGCTTATTTAATGTTGACAAAATTTTTATTGTTGGTAATATTTTAAAAAAATTTATTGCAGGCAAAAAATTTTCCCGATAAGTATTGCTGGTATTAAAACATATTTTTTTAGACTTTCATAGATTTTTGACCCTTTTGGAACCCTAACAGGAGCTACCACCACGGGTCAGTGGGGACCTGGTAACTGCAGCAATTAACACCTCCTCAAAACCTCTTGCTGTTGGACGCAGTTTATCGTCTTACCAAGGACATGGATGTAGTTTATCGTCTTACCTAGGACGCAGACGGGTTTGGGGGTTAACTATTTGCCCATAGCTGGGACCCTAACAGGTGCTACCACCCCGGGTCAGAGTGGACCTGGTAACGCTTGCAAATTTTTTTTTATTATTGGTAATATTTAAAAAAAAAAATTTATTGCAGGCAAAAAATTTTCCCCAAAACTATTGCTGGTATTGAAATATATTTTTTAGACTTTCATAGTTTTTTGACCCCTCTTGGACCCTAACAGGTGCTACCACCCCGGGACAGGGTGGACTTGGGAACTCCAGCAATTAACAACTCCTCAAAACCTCCTGATCAAAGGGCCTTGCTGTTGGACGTAGTTTATCGTCTTACCCAGGAAGCGGACTGGTTCGGGTATTAACTATTTGCCCTTTGCTGGGACCCTAACAGGACCTGGGAACACCAACAATTAAGAGGTGGTTCCACGCTCCTCAAAACCTTCTGATCAAAGGCCTTGCTGTCGGATGTAGTTTATCGTCTTACCCAGGATGAATAACTGAGAGAGAAATACTTAAAAAGAGAAAAAAAAAACATTATTATGAAGAGCGAGCAATAAAAGAACAGCAATTAATACCAACGATAACGATTGACATTGCATTTAAATTTTTGAAGATGAGAATTGACCGGAAGGCAAGCAACCGGAAGAGAGTTCCAAAAGCGAGAAGTGTGCGAGAAGAAATTCTTAGCATAGAACTTACGGTTTCATCTAGCCATTTCAACAGTAAAACAACGAGATCGTGCTGCCATTCTAAAATGTCCACAGATATATTTTTCAAAGTGCATTGTCAAATATTTAATTTTTTTAGCACAAATTAATTTAACGTCAGAAAGAGACAGTTGAAATTTCTAGGGCATATTAATGGGGAAAGAGGGCTTGGAAAATTTGACACTCACAGGACGCTTGACGTTTTCTTTCTGTCTACTGTCGCATTGTTTTATGTGTAGTCGTTTCTTCTCGCTTTCCTTCACTACGTTCTATCGGAGTTCTTGTATTTTCCTTTCTGTGTCTACTATCAACACTGTGTCATCTATTTTCTAAACTGAGTGGGTGCATTCGGGTGGGACTCGATTAAATTCTACGCCCGATTGTAAACTACTTTGGATGGCTGTTGATTAATATTAAGTCATTTTCTTTTTCTTGGTATTGGGTTACGGCCGTATCACGTTGAAATGCCGGTTTTCGTACGATCACCAAAGACTGGCCTGGGAAAGTACCTAGATGTATGTCCGCTTGGATATACCAGGTGCTGTAAGATTGGATATGTGTCTGGTCTGAAGGGCTTACAACCATATCACCTCGAAATACCGGTTCCCGTAAAATCACCGAAGTTAAGCAACGTAGAACCTGGTCAGTACCTAGATTGGTGACCGCTTGGTAATACCAGGTGCTGTAAGATGGGATATGCGGCTGGTCTGAAGGGATTACGGACATATTACCTTAAAATACCGGTTCTCGTGCAATCACCTAAGTTAAGCAACGTAGGCCCTGGTTAGTACCTCGATGGGTGACCGCTTGGAAATAACACGTGTACTGGGTCATATTTCGTTGAAAAAAAAGTAAATAATAACGGAATTATTCGTTTTGTTTCAATTAACTTGCACAAGTGTGTGTGTGTGTGTGTGTATATATATATATATAGTTTACGCAAAACTAGGTAACCCGCATGGGCAGACCCAAGGAGGATGATATCCAGAGAGCTCAATGTATAATTCAGAGCAGATATGTTTGAATAAAAACAGACCACTTTAAGGTTCCATGTAATAAATTATTTCACCACAACCCCTTTAACAGGGCTCTGGATCATCAGACTTTACTTACAAAAGTTAAAATGAAAAGAAATTCACACGTTTTTGATGGACCTCATCAAGCATATGTAAAATTGAGGAGGTAAGGTAGAAGAGAAGATATGAGTGGGTTAGGTGTACCATTTCAATTCCTTATTCTTAACCCCATTGTGTGTCGGCTAGACGTTGCTTAAGCCTAACGCGTCTTGTATTTAGATATAGATGGGTAAGGGGTGAAAACCGACATTAAAGGAAGAAGCTACAGACCCTAATAAATTACATTCCACGAGGACAGGTTTCATTCAAATTCTTAGACGCTGTTAATTTGCGTTACTTTAAAGGGCATATTTGGGAGGTTATGGTTTGATATAAATCTAAATGTCTAAACAATCTACGAAGAATTTAATTTGAAGTTCGTTGGAGTTAATCTGCACGTACGCATATATACACACGTACATGTCTCTATCCTCATGTCTACCCATACACCCACTAGTGACATTTTCTCCAACTCTCCTCTAATATTCTCCAATTGGAGGTGAGTTTTAAATAGCACGGAGGTAAAGTTTAAATTGGTAATTTAATTCAAATTGAAATATACTACCCCATTATTGATGATAAAATTATTTAAATTAGAATAACCGTTGATAATTGGGTACCTAAAAACAATCACGAGTTTATTTAATGAACAAAAATCAAACGAATAGATGTCAACTTAACAATCAATAAGACAAAAGTTTAGAAAAAAAAAAAAAAAAAAGATTACTAAATATAGAATGGATTACTCTTTCAATGTACTGTCTTTGAGTTTTTTTCCAATTGACTGTTTCATAGAAAATACCCAAAACTCCAACAAACTTCAAATTAAATTCCTCGTAGATTGTTTAGACATTTAGATTTATATCAAACTTTAACCCCCAAATATACCCTTTAAAGTAACGCGAATTAACAGCGTCTAAGAATTTGAATGAAACCTGTCCGCGTGGAATGTAATTTATTAGGGTCTGTAGCTTCTTCCTTTAATGTCGGTTTTCACCCCTTACCCATCTATATCTAGAGACATGACGCGTTTGGCTTAAGCAACGTCTAGCCGACACACAATGGAGTTAAGAATAAGGAATTGAAATGGTACACCTAACCCACTTATCTTCTCTCCCACCTTACTTTCTCACTTCGTTAATTTTACATATGCTTGATGAGGTCCATCAAAAACGTGTGAATTTCTTTTCATTTTTCATTTCAACCTTTGGAAGTAAAGTCTGATGATCCAGAGCCCTGTCAAAGGGGTTGTGGTGAAATAACTTATTACATGGAACCTTAAAGTGGTCTGTTTTTATTCAAACAAATATATATATATATATATATATATATATATATATATATATATATATATATATATATATATATATATATAGCAATTGGGATCAAATACAGATCCGACAGAATGATAGGATAAAGAACAAATAGGAACGTTTATCAATCAAACCTGTTTCGTTTTCATCAGAGTATATGCCGCTTTGTAACGATGTACAAACACAATGTCAAGCCTTACCAGTGAGTAAATCAAAGTACAATAGACTGGCCCGGAAACACTCCTGATTTACATCCAATCGAGAATCTGTGGTCGATCTGCAAGGAACGACTTTGTAGAATGGCCATACGAAGTACTAACATGTCCAATGGGTCATGTTTCACTGGAAAAATACGAAAATAAAATAAATTATAACGGAATTATTCGTTTTGTTTCAATTAATTTGAACAAGGCAATGATGTGCGCAAATGAATGCCATCACTCGCTTTGAAATGGATGCCGAACCTCAGCTTGACCTTTCCAAAGGTGACTGATATGTGGATAAAAATTATCTGTTAGACCCCTTACCAAAATGGTCGCCCCAGCCGTTTTCATAGTAAATTAATTTTGCGAATGAACATGCTTATAATTTTCAAGATGGGTTATTCCTAAATTTTCGCTTGGGGATGAAACAGGGGTTGATAATTTAACTCAATTTGATTTTAAAAATTATATTGAAGGTTTTCGGCTCTTGTTGTTGAAACATGAGAACTCTTATGTAGCGAAGGAATCATATTTTTTTTTAAAAAAAATAATTATAATTTAAGCTCTACTTCTGTATGGGGCACTGTGTTTTAAAAATAAAAACAAAAATACTAAAGATCTGCGGATTATTTACCTAACGTGTTCTTTTCTATATTTTTACGTATCTGTACACACACACACACACATACGCACACACATATATATGTGCATATATATATTAGGTTGGTGCAAAAATAATGACGTAATAATGTCGTTTTTTGACGTTAAAAATACGTTAAAAAACGACATTATTACGTCATTATTTTTGCACCAATCTAATATATATATATATATATGGGGGCGTGTGGAGCGGTTTGCACAAGGGTGTATCTAAATTGTTGCACCCGTTTGATGTCGGTATATCCTGTCTGGGCTGTCCATTTTGCCAGCAACCATGCATTCCGTCTTCTTGCAATTAATGCTTAGTCCTTTCTTCTTGCTTTCCTTCACTCCCTTCTGTAGGAGTTCTTAAAATTTTCTTTCCGTGGTTGATATCTTCCGTAGTCATATCTGTGATTTGAAATTGTCTCTCCCATTCCATTTCTTCCGAGCTGATAACCTTTACGGGACTAGCAGCCACGAATAGCGCAATGGTTGTTTTTGAATTTAAACGACGCAGAAGTACAACTATTCTGGCGTTTTTGAGAAACCTAAGTAGTTTTCCATTTGTTTATTTAACAAACCCATCCTGTTTATAAAGCCTGACGAAACCGCAGAGGTTTGAATTTGAATGTCGCTAAAGTCATTAGCAATTAAAAAAAATGATCTGATTATTTTAAAAAGGTGGTTGTTAATAAAGTTATACCGTTTAAAATGACATTTAAATGGCGTCAAAGAAACCTTGGAAAATAGATTTACAAAAAAGAAATGGCGTATAAAATAAAATGAAAGTAAACACTTGAAAATGATCGAACAATTATCACGTACCCTCACAACATTTCATCAAGGAAGCAGAAAGGGGAGAAAAAGAATTAAAAGCCTGGGTAGGTATTTTTAAAAGTATTAACTGACCAATATTTAATTCGTTTTAAATTTTATCACGGAGTTTTACTCACAATTTTCTCTGTTCTTATACTTTGCGGCAGTGACGAACAAAAGAAATGTGCCATCGAACAAAAAAAAAAAAAAAAAATCAGTTTGAGTTTTCATCTATTTTTGATGCCCCTTGAGGACGTTGGCGATCATGGCTCTCCACAATTTCCTGTCCTTTCTAGCTCTTAATAAATTTTGTCTTTTCGGTACTACTCCTTGACATAGTTCCGCCATCCATTTACTAAATCTCACTAAATACGCTTTCCTTTGTCCTGCTTATTTGATTTCTTTCTTACTGAAACCAAGTAGCGTATTTACCCCTCTTTCCGCTCAATTTGCCTTTCAAACGTTGTTCGTTAATTCTCGTATGAATATAACGAACCCGACTTAATTTCCAACTCCATTACACTAAACGCACATCCAAGCTTACAGCACTTGGTATTCCCAAACGGTCACCCATCGAGGTACTGACCAGGCTCGACGTTGCTTAACTTCGGTGATTGTACGGGAATCGGTATTTCAAGGTGATATGTCCGTAAGCCCTTCAAACCAGCCGCACATCAAATCTTACAGCACCTGGTATTTCCAAGCGGTCACCCACCTAGGCACAGGTCTGGCTCTACGTTGCTTAACTTCGGTGATTATACGGGAACCGGTATTTCAAGGTGATATTTCCGTAAGCCCTTCAGACCAGCCGCACATCAAATCTTACAGCACCTGGTGTTTCCAAGCGGTCACCCATCTAGGTACTGACCAGGCTCGACGTTGCTTAACTTCGGTGATTGTACGGGAATCGGTATTTCAAGGTGATATGTCCGTAAGCCCTTCAAACCAGCCGCACATCAAATCTTACAGCACCTGGTATTTCCAAGCGGTCACCCACCTAGGCACAGGTCTGGCTCTACGTTGCTTAACTTCGGTGATTATACGGGAACCGGTATTTCAAGGTGATATTTCCGTAAGCCCTTCAGACCAGCCGCACATCAAATCTTACAGCACCTGGTGTTTCCATGCGGTCACCCATCTAGGTACTGACCAGGTTCTACATTGCTTAACTTCGGTGGTTGTACAGGAATCGGTATTTCCAAGCGGACATACATCTAGGTAATTTCCCAGGCCAGTCTTTGGTGATCGTACGAAAACCGGCATTGAACGTGATACGGCCGTAAGCCAATACTAAGAAAAAGAAAATGACTTAATATTAATTAACTGCCATCCAAAGTAGTTTACAATCGGGCGTAGAATTTCATCGAATCCCACCCGTATGCACCCACTCAGTTTAAAAAATAGATGACACAGTGTTGATAGTAGACACAGAAGGGAAAGTACAAGAACTCCGATAGAACGTAGTGAAGGAAAGCGAGAAGAAAGGACTACACATCAAAAAATCGACGCTGTAATCCGAAGGCGAATTGAGAAAAAAGAAAGATGTCTTCCAAACTTTAATTAAAGTATTAAGAAAGGAAAATTTATTTAGAAAGAAGGAAAAGAGTACTGAACTGTTACGTAATATCAGTCCTCCTATATGGCAGTGAATGCTGTACAATCTCCTCACAGATGAAGAAGAGACTTGAAGCAACAGAAACAAAGAAAAGAGTACTGAACTGTTACGTAATATCAGTCCTCCTATATGGCAGTGAATGCTGGACAATCTCCTCACAGATGAAGAAGAGACTTGAAGCAACAGAAACAAAGAAAAGAGTACTGAACTGTTACGTAATATCAGTCCTCCTATATGGCAGTGAATGCTGGACAATCTCCTCACAGATGAAGAAGAGACTTGAAGCAACAGAAGCAAAGAAAAGAGTACTGAACTGTTACGTAATATCAGTCCTCCTATATGGCAGTGAATGCTGGACAATCTCCTCACAGATGAAGAAGAGACTTGAAACAACAGAAACAAAGAAAAGAGTACTGAACTGTTACGTAATATCAGTCCTCCTATATGGCAGTGGATGCTGGACAATCTCCTCACAGACTGAAAAGAGATTTGAAGCAACAGAAACAAAGAAAAGAGTACTGAACTGTTACGTAATATCAGTCCTCCTATATGGCAGTGAATGCTGGACAATCTCCTCACAGATGAAGAAGAGACTTGAAACAACAGAAACAAAGAAAAGAGTACTGAACTGTTACGTAATATCAGTCCTCCTATATGGCAGTGAATGCTGGACAATCTCCTCACAGATGAAGAAGAGACTTGAAACAACAGAAACAAAGAAAAGAGTACTGAAGTGTTACGTAATATCAGTCCTCCTATATGGCAGTGAATGCTGGACAATCTCCTCACAGATGAAGAAGAGACTTGAAACAACAGAAACAAAGAAAAGAGTACTGAACTGTTATGTAATATCAGTCCTCCTATATGGCAGTAAATGCTGGATAATCTCCTCACAGATGAAGAGACTTGAAGCAACAGAAACAAAGAAAAGAGTACTGAAGTGTTACGTAATATCAGTCCTCCTATATGGCAGTGAATGCTGGACAATCTCCTCACAGATGAAGAAGAGACTTGAAACAACAGAAACAAAGAAAAGCGTACTGAACTGTTACGTAATATCAGTCCTCCTATATGGCAGTGAATGCTGGACAATCTCCTCACAGATGAAGAAGAGACTTGAAACAACAGAAACAAAGAAAAGAGTACTGAACTGTTACGTAATATCAGTCCTCCTATATGGCAGTGAATGCTGGACAATCTCCTCACAGATGAAGAAAAGACTTGAAACAACAGAAACAAAGAAAAGAGTACTGAACTGTTACGTAATATCAGTCCTCCTATATGGCAGTGAATGCTGGACAATCTCCTCACAGATGAAGAAGAGACTTGAAACAACAGAAACAAAGAAAAGAGTACTGAACTGTTATGTAATATCAGTCCTCCTATATGGCAGTGAATGCTGGATAATCTCCTCACAGATGAAGAAGAGACTTGAAGCAACAGAAAAAAAGAAAAGAGTACTGAAGTGTTACGTAATATCAGTCCTCCTATATGGCAGTGAATGCTGGACAATCTCCTCACAGATGAAGAAGAGACTTGAAACAACAGAAACAAAGAAAAGAGTACTGAACTGTTACGTAATATCAGTCCTCCTATATGGCAGTGAATGCTGGACAATCTCCTCACAGATGAAGAAGAGACTTGAAACAACAGAAACAAAGAAAAGAGTACTGAACTGTTATGTAATATCAGTCCTCCTATATGGCAGTGAATGCTGGATAATCTCCTCACAGATGAAGAAGAGACTTGAAGCAACAGAAACAAAGAAAAGTGTACTGAAGTGTTACGTAATATCAGTCCTCCTATATGGCAGTGAATGCTGGACAATCTCCTCACAGATGAAGAAGAGACTTGAAACAACAGAAACAAAGAAAAGAGTACTGAACTGTTACGTAATATCAGTCCTCCTATATGGCAGTGAATGCTGGACAATCTCCTCACAGATGAAGAAGAGACTTGAAACAACAGAAACAAAGAAAAGAGTACTGAACTGTTACGTAATATCAGTCCTCCTATATGGCAGTGAATGCTGGACAATCTCCTCACAGATGAAGAAGAGACTTGAAACAACAGAAACAAAGAAAAGAGTACTGAACTGTTACGTAATATCAGTCCTCCTATATGGCAATGAATGCTGGACAATCTCCTCACAGATGCAGAAGAGACTTGAAGCAACAGTAACAAAGAAAAGTGTACTGAACTGTTACGTAATATCAGTCCTCCTATATGGCAGTGAATGCTGGACAATCTCCTCACAGATGAAGAAGAAACTTGAAGTAACAGAAACAAAGAAAAGAGTACTGAACTGTTACATAATATCAGTCCTCCTATATGGCAGTGAATGCTGGACAATCTCCTCACAGATGAAGAAGAGACTTGAAGCAACAGAAACAAAGAAAAGAGTACTGAACTGTTACGTAATATCAGTCCTCCTATATGGCAGTGAATGCTGGACAATCTCCTCACAGATGAAGAAGAGACTTGAAGCAACAGAAAAAAAGAAAAGTGTACTGAACTGTTACATAATATCAGTCCTCCTATATGGCAGTGAATGCCAGACAATCTCCACACAGATGAAGAAGAGACTTGAAGGAACAGAAACAAAGAAAAGAGTACTGAACTGTTACGTAATATCAGTCCTCCTATATGGCAGTGAGTGCCAGACAATCTCCACACAGATGAAGAAGAGACTTGGGCCAAGAGAAATGTCGTTCTACAGAAGGATGCTGATAATACCATGGATGGAAGATGTTATCAATGACGAAGTTCTATACCAATTCGAAAGAAAAAGGACACTTATACTTAACATCAGGAATAGACCATTAAAATGCCTGGTGCATATAATGAGAAAAGAAAGCATGGAAAATTTTATACCCACGGGGCAAATTGAAATCAAGAAGGCGCACAGTCTAAATGGTAAGCTTGTGTAAACAATCTTTAGGAGAGGTGACAAAAAGACAAATTTTATTTAGAGCTACAACGGACCGGAAACGGTGGAGAGATATGATTTTCAAAGCCTTGTAGAGAGACGGAATATAGAAAAAACGTGAAATTATATACAGGATTCATATTTTATTGGGACAAAAATTCATAACATTAGCCAATAGGCGACGTTTGAAAACGTTATTTCATTTTCACACGCGACCGAAATTTATGTCATATTCCGCAATGTATATAATATTATATGTATATTTATTATATACTAGCAGCATGACCCGGCGTTGCCCGTGCATGATTCAAAAATCGTACGACTCATACAGCAATCGCTATCACTTGACTTAAAATATTTTTGCCCTTCCTTGCCTTTAAAGGAGTGCCCTTTGCCGTGCTGATGTTGCTACATTCCTTACTTCTTGCCTATCTCACACTGCCATTTTTTTCTAAGCTCTATACTAAACATTAAGTCTGTTACGAAAAAAGAATTAAACAAAATGGACACAAAACGATCAGCTTTAAAAAAAGGACTCGTAACTGGAAAAACCGAATGAAAAAAGAATGTTTACAACAAATACTTTTTCACACCAACCCAGTTCTGCGGAATCAGAATCAATGTTGAGTTTAAGCAAGCGAATGAGCCAAGTGGAGTAAAGTGCCATGCAGATTTAAATTTTACCCACTTGTGACGAATGAAGCTATCGATTTGAAAACTGTCGTAGAAGCACGAAAAAATAGATTATTTCCACTATCGATGAGAGTTCAATGCAAAGTCGGTCTTGGCCTTCCCGCTAACTTGGAGCATGTGCATGTAAGTTTTGGTGCAAATCCGTCGAAAATTGCGGCCGTGCATTCGTTACACACACAACCCCCCCCACATACACACACATCATGCCTTTTATAGATAGTGATGCCCGCAATGCAGGTAATATTATGTGTCTATTTTTACCTACTTTATTGTTATTTTGGTTATTTTTTTTTGTTGTTGCAGATTTTGTATGCTTTGTATGCATTGTTGCTGAAATAGAAGGGAGGTTTTTAAAGGTGTTCCAAATATATATTAAAACACATTTAAAAAATGGTTGTCCTGCATAGCGATAAACTCCTTCCGAAATATCTAAACCGGTCATTGACAAACTGCGCTTTGCAAGCCACAGTCTCTAGTCTATCTGAAATGTACGCTTAATTTCATAGTGTAAATAACATTTCTTAAAATGTTATTTCCTTTTGTTCTCACTTATTCACTCACACAGTCTCTCATACATAGTCAGATACATGAACAATTAAGTACAAGGTTTCTTGAATTTTGGGGAAACTAAAATTGTCAGCATTTTCAAAACATTGGCGATTTTCAGTAAGGAAGATCGTACGTAGATCTTTTGCTTTTGAAAAAGGAAACGTTCATTAGAATTTTTTATCTAAACTTTCCTACCATTTCTAAGATATATGCATTGCACATATGGTCTTCTGTAGTGAAAGTAGCTGAGCTATCTATTACGAAAATTTACCTTGAATGTTTTTAGTAGTCGGGCCCGCTTTGAAATATGCCATAGATCATGAGGTATATATATATATATATATATATATATATATATATATATACCACAACTCTAACTGTTGAAGTCATGGTATAATTTACTTATTAGAATGCACGCTATGCCAGAAACAATATGTGGGAAAATCTGAATGGACCTTTCACTACAGAATTAATAATTATCGGAATAGGATGAAGTCTTCCCACGAAAAATGATTACCTGTAGAACAAGATTTCTGCTTAGAAAAAAATGATTTTTAAAGCCATGCAAAATTCACTATAACTGAATATATATATATATATATATATATATATATATATATATATATATATATATATATATATATATATTCCATCGCTGCCGATCAAACTCTGAAGTAGAACGGATGTCCCTTGGAGGAGGTCCCGTACCTTGAGAGGATATTAGTCCTCAAACACCCTACCTCAAGTGGAACTCTTATATAAGATCCATCACTAAAGATGCAGGTAAAATGATCGGATACTTGTTCAGCTCCAGTAAATACCCGACTCCTCCTGCTAACCTCTACCTTTGTAAGAGCCAGATCAGGCCGAAAATGGAGTACTTTTGACATATTTGGTCGGGAGTGGCCCAGTACTCTCTTTCGAGTCTTCAAAAGCGTTTGCCATTCCCTGTGAGTGACGAATTCTTTTCTACCCTCTAGCCTCTCTCTCGTAGGCGGGATGTCGCGAGTTTCTCACTGCTCTGTCGCTACTGCCACGGAAAGTTCTCGGACGAACTATATTCCTTGGTCCCGTTAGGTCTAACCGTCACGGCAAGAACGCGCCATACCACTTAACAAACTACCCTCATGCCCCCCGTACTCCATCGTAAGTTCCACGCAAACAGCTTCTTCCCGCGAACCACTGCTCTGTGGAGCAAACTCCCAAGAGAATGTTTCCCCGATTACTATAATCTTAAGCTGTTCAAGTCTAGAGTTAACCGTTATCTTGCCCCCTATCCATATAAACTACACCTTAACGTAAAACGCTCTACCTTGAGTGGCGCCCGGGCCTTGTACAGGGTGAACCTTACTATAACACGCAAGAGGATGTTTCACCGACTACTATAATCTTAACCTGTTCAAGACTAGAGTTAACCGTTATCTTGCCCCTCCCCTATTCATATAAACTATACCTTAGCGTCAAACTCTCTACCTGGAGTGGCACCTAGGCCTTGTACAGAGTGAAACTTAGTGTAACACCCAAGAGGATGTTTCCCTGGCTACTATAATCTTAACCTGTTCAAGTCTAGAGTTAACCGTTATCTTGCCCCCTATCCATATAATCTACACCTTAACGTAAAACCCTCTAGCTTGAGTGGCGCCCGGTCCTTGTACAGAGTGGATCTTATTGTAACTCCCAAGAGGATGTTTCGCCGATTACTATAATCTTAACATGTTCAAGACTATAGTTAACCGTTATCTTCCCCTCCTATTCATATAAACTACCGATTAACGTAAAACTCTCTACTTTGAATGGCACCCGGGCCTTGCACAAGATAAAAACTTATTTTTGAAAAAAAAAAGAAAGAAAAAATAGTATTTAGGTGTGTATTTATATTGACATAAGTGTCTAGCACTTTTCTTTTTTTTTCCGTATAGAACTATGACGACGCCCACCTCCTCACTTAATTTGTGTTGGGACTTTAACTGTTCTTGTTCAACCTCTACACGTGGTGCATACTTGACATTTCCGAAAGCGGTGGGTGGTGAGGGTGGTGGCGGTGGGGGTCGTGTTCCGAAGAAGGTCAAGTCTTCTCACCAAAGTCGAATGACATAGTTGCTCTTTCAAAACGTGTGTCAGTGAAACAGAAGAAGTCAATGTAGATGTCGTGCCTTTTCTCTCCATCATTGATCTTTGCAAGTGGAAGAAGGATGCTGATATAATTCAGCAAACCGAGTTTACCAACAAAACAGCTATTTGCAAGTTATGTCTCATCCAGTACTCTCTCTCTCTCTCTCTTTCTCTCTGTCTCGCTCCCCATTAGTCTATATATATATACACACACACACACACACGCATATATATATATATATATATATATATATATATATATATATATATATATATATATATATATGTTAAAATATTGTAGAAAATAGGAAAGAAACTGGTTTGGTAAATAATCCAAAGTTCCTTAGTATTTTTGTTATTATTTTTAAAAAATAGTGCTCGATACGAACGTAGAGCATAAATATAATTATTTAATTTTTAAATAAATAATTATATATATATATATATATATATATATATATATATATATATATATATATATATATATATATATATGAAGAAAAATATACGGAAAAAACAAACAAAAATCCTTATATGCAATTATGCTGTTTTAATGTTAATATAATGTCAACGTCGGACGTTTCGGTCTAATAAACCATCTTCAGGACACATTCATAAGATATAATTAATATTATCAATTCGACATGACAAAGACGATGGACATAAGAACAAGACTTATCCAAACAGATAACTGAAAGTTTTATATAATCAGCGTTCTGTTTAAACATATAAAAACAGCAAAATTGCATATAAGGATATTTGTTTGTTTTTTCCGTATATTTTTCTTCATACTGTCGGATCTATATCCATATATTTGCTTATATATATATATATATATATATATATATATATATATATATATATATATATATATATAATTATTTATTTAAAAATATGATTCCAATACGCTACATAAGAGTTCTCATGTTTCGAAACAAGAGCCGAAAACTTCAATATAATTACTTGAATTAAATTGAATTAAAGTAAGCTCTGTCCCATCTTCAAGCAAATTTTTTTTGGTAAATGGAACAGAGCTTACTTTAATTCAATTTAATTCAAGTAATTATATTGAAGTTTTCGGCTCTTGTTTTGAAACATGAGAACTCTTATGTAGCGTGTTGGAATCATATCGCGTACGTTCAACGAAGTTAAGCAACGTAGACCTGGGTCAGTGCCTAGATGGGTGACCGCTTGGGTAATACTAGGTACAGAACTGGAAATCGGAGAGCCGTGTTCCAATGTTCGTTACGTATGAATCCGCCGCTTCTACCTCAGCTATGGGAGAAACCTATTTTTTTTCTTCTGGAAAATTGTTTCAACATAAAGACTTGTCTCACTAAATCATTATTATCACCCCCCCACAATTTTTTTTTTATATAAGACTTTTCTCACTAAATCATTATTATCACAACCCGCCAAATTTTTCCAATCTAAACAATATTGTCTGGTTTTGAATAACCTGCAATGGGCTGATAAGCCATAAAAAACGAATGAATCAATGTATGTATGGTTAGCCATACAGGCATACGATTTAGAGTTATTTACATTCACTGGAATATAAATGTATAGAAACTACAATGGCCATAAAGTGAGGGATCAGTTTATGTATTGACTGAAATATAGAATTGATCCCCCATTTTATATCCATGTTATAATTTCTTGTTTATCAAATTCTGATTAGGTATCTGTCTACCCCTTCTTCTCACCCAGCTATGGGTTAATTAGTAAGACTTGTATCACTAAGCCATTATTATCGCAAAAAATATTTTCTGGCTTTAAATAACCTGCAAAAGGTTGATAAGCCGTAAAAAACGAATCATTCAATTAAACGTTTCCAAAACATCCCAAAAAGTATATACGCACTATATGAAATTATGAATCTGGAAAGCAGGAACATGCACTTATACTTCCTATTTTCTGAGGCAACTTGTCGCCCTTTAAGCGAAAGTATTTCAAATGCCACTAAAATAATTACTTACGGTCTTATTGGTTAGGGCGCTCGAACTTTGTGGGTCATTCTCCAATCAATATACCCTGGCATCTTGTATCGGGTTAAGAGCGCTGGAATTTCTATTTTTATGACATTTCAGCAACACTGGCTTGCGACAAGTTAAAAACAAGAGCATCAATGACGTCAGAAGGCTTTGGCTTTTGGGCTTCTTTTGCGCAGAGAGCAAACGGCCAACGGAATTTCGGTTTTAACTTACGATAAAGTGACACACTGGAAATGTTCTTTATATTTATCTTACAATTAAAACACACCATAAACACATTTCCTCAATGCGCAAATTACGCTAACATTTCAAGAATTAAACATAAAGCTATATCTATGCAAGGAAAGTTGCTTGTCTGTGCTGCGCCGGAAGATTTTTCTCGCCTGAGTCCATCCTTCAAATCTACAAATCTACCATTCGTCCTTGCATTGAATACTGCTGCCATAAATGGTGACCCCACTGTTCATCTCGAGGTCCACGACAAATATGCAAAGACAGATATGCAATGTGATAGGCCCTGACCTTGCATCTCGACTGACTTTCTCACAGACGTAATGTGACTCCCTCTGTCTTTTCTACAAATATTTTCATGGCAACTACTCTGACGAGCTACTTTCAATGGTGAACTAAATGATTTTAAGTGTGCTACTTCATTGTCGAAACAGTTAAATGTAACCGCTTGTTCTACTCCAAAAGCTTCTTCTCTCGCACTTCCCGACAGTGGAACTCCCTTCCTCTTACTTGCGTCCCTGATAGCTATAATCTTCAAATCTTCAAATGTAATGTCAATCGACATCTTCTGATGCCGTGATCTTGATCCCCGTCCTTCTCTATATCCTTTCCTCAAACAACCTTCTTTGCTCTCACTCTCACTCTGTGATAGTGACACTCTCGCCTTACTTGGTTGAAATGCTTAAAAAAACAAACAAACAATAAAAAACTAAAACATGATGAGGTATACACGTGATATCGAAACAACCAATGAAAGCAAGCGTACGAGGGTCATTCAATAAATAAGGTGAATTTTTCGGTATAAGGGCTTCTAATACAGATAGAAGCTTACTTTTTTTAAAAAAATTTTCAGCGTAGTCTCCCAGCACTGTCACACAGTTTTCCCATCTGTGCACAAGCTTCCGTATTCCCTTATCGTAAAAATCTTTGGACTGATGTCTCAGCCAGTCGCCCACAACACTTTTGACTTTATCGTCACTTGTAAACTTCGTGCCTCTCGTGAACGCTTTCAAGGGACCAAACAGGTGAAAGTCTGAAGGGGCAAAGTCTGGGCTGTAAGGGGGATGAGGGAGCAGTTCTCAGCCCAGCTCGTTGATGGTCAGCACCGTTTGGGCTGCTTGCGTTGTCATGATGCAAGATGACTCCTTCTGACTAGTGACCCCTGCGTTTGTTATTTATGTCTTTCTTGACCTGCCTCAGCAGTTCACAGTAGTTCTTCTGTCAGACTGAATGAGGTCATTGACTGATTCGATCACCTCATGAGACCCCCACTACTGTAGGCCTCCCAGGCTTGTCTTCATCCTCAACACTGCTCCGTCCTTCTTTAAACAATTTAGCCCACTTGTAGACATCTTTTTGTCTGAAACATGTGGCACCATACACAGTTGACATTCTCCTATGAATTTCAACTGGTTTCAACCATGGCCTCCGGACGACTTCGGAATTTCGAAAATGGTAAATGCTGCCATGATCCTTGCCTTCGGCTTATCTTTGGTGTTACAAGGAGTTTTGCTGGTCTCTCGCTCAACTAATCGCCAAACATAATAATCAAGGGGGTTGCCGTCTGAGGAGTAGGTGGCCAGATGTATGGCGTGATGTCGAAATTTTCTGACAGCCGTGAATATATTCTTCTGCTTGTCTGGCATGGTGCAGAGTCCTGTTACCAGACATAGGGTCTTCCAGCAGCCACTATCTCCTCAAGGCACTTGATGTAGGCCTCTGTGTTGAGCCTGGGGCACTCACCAGCAAATTCGGGAGTTCTTATCAGGACGATCTAAGTGAGTTTTCCGAGTGGCCGTACCTTCGTAATCAGCATTAGACTCCTCCAACTCTTTCCAAATTCTCTGCACTCTCCTCAGATTGACACCCAAACAGTCAGAAATGTTCGTATTGGAACTTCCAGAGCGAATGCCAAGCAGTACAGCATGCTGTTTCCAAGTTTCTGACGGACGAAACGCAACATGGTGCTCTTTTCCTCACAGACTGCCCAACTTACCCTACTATACTGTGCAGTCGACATAATTAAAAAAAACAAAAAAAACAAAACAACGCGCATGTGCAAAATGAAAAAAAAATGGTGACAATTTACCCATCGCATCCTGCATATCAAGTGGATATTAGGTCCCACGACACAAAATTCAGCTAAATTAACGCCATTTTTTGACCATATTTTGCTTGCGTTTTCTTCCTTATCCTCCAAATAAAAGAAGACCCAAAACAATTTTTCCATTTTTATGCCATTTCCCAAATATTAAAACGATTAAAATCTGAAAAAATCAAAGAAAATTGTTATCGGAAAGATATTTAAAACGAATAGGAATAGATGGTTATCCTATCGCCCGGTTCATATACTTCTCTTGTCTATTCCTGAACAGGAGTAGAAGCTTAGGATTGGGTTTTCTCATTCACTTTCACTCCCAGCAGTTCCTTGCGTCTTAGTGGCATAAAAAATCTAAATATAACAGAAAAAAAAAGAATGAAAAGGGGAGGTAATGATGAATAGAACAAGGGGAGATAAACATTCTGAGAATAAAAATTAAAGACAAAAAGAAGTGAACAATTTTGTTTTAGCTAAGTATACAAGATTTAAGTCTGAAATTTTAAACTTTTTAAGGATCATAAAAAAACTGATGGTAAATTTTCCTGGAATATCTTTGAAAAAGCATCAGGCGTGTTTAGGATTGCTTTTCCGATTCCTTCTACAGTCTTTTCATTCTTTTCACTCTCAGTAGCTTAGACTTAATGACACTATCGCCTTGCTTGGGGTGAATTGATTAAAATAAATATTTCTTACATAAAATTGACCATATGCCGCTTTTGGCATCATGTGCCTGGCATCAAATATCAGTTTTTGATAGCATCTTCCATGTATTTATCAGAAAATCGTGATCTAGACTTGGGTTGATGGCTTTATTTTTTGACACTGAAAATCACCACAAAAGAAGTCTGGTTGGAAATTTTAAGTTATTTTCAGGAATTTTTACTCTTCCCTAGTGTTGTGGTCATCGTTGAGAAAAAGGAGGAAAGTGGAATTTTGGGGCTTGTGTCTTGTTTTGTATCATTCCACATCGGTTGTTGAAGGATTTTTCTTCTTCCTTAGGCCACAATGAATAATATGAAACTCAGATTACTACTGAGTTAGGTAAATACAATAATAGTGAAGGCGTAATACAACTTTGAAGTTGAGAAATACACTTAGCTGAAAGACATACTGCATTCGTGGTTGAGAAGATAAAATGTTGTAGAAATTAAGTTCTGTGTTCTCCTAAGATATACTTGTGACGTGGCATTTACAAAGAGCAGAGATATTTATGGCACACGGCTTGTCGGGTAGGAGTAGTTTGGTTTGGTTTGGTTTGGTTTATGTTGTTTTACGGCATATCAATCTTAATGGGTTATTTAATGCCGACAACATTTTTAGGATCCATTCATATGAATAGAATATGCATTCTTTGGTTTAGATTGGTTTAGATTATTTTGTTTTACGGTATATCAACCTCAATGGGTTATTTAATGCCGGCAACATTTTTAGGATAGATACGTATGAATAGAATATGTATTCTTTGGTTGAGATTGGTTTGGTTTATTTTGTTTTACGGTATATCAACCTCAATGGGTTATTTAATGCCGACAACATTTTTAGGATAGATACGTATGAATAGAATATGTATTCTTTGGTTGAGATTGGTTTGGTTTATTTTGTTTTACGGTATATCAACCTCAATGGGTTATTTAATGCCGACAACATTTTTAGGATAGATTCGTATGAATAGAATATGTATTCTTTGGTTGAGATTGGTTTGGTTTATTTTATTTTACGGTATATCAACCTCAATGGGTTATTTAATGCCGACAACATTTTTAGGATAGATACGTATGAATAGAATATGTATTCTTTGGTTGAGATTGGTTTGGTTTATTTTGTTTTACGGTATATCAACCTCAATGGGTTATTTAATGCCGACAACATTTTTAGGATAGATTCGTATGAATAGAATATGTATTCTTTGGTTGAGATTGGTTTGGTTTATTTTGTTTTACGGTATATCAACCTCAATGGGTTATTTAATGCCGACAACATTTTTAGGATAGATACGTATGAATAGAATATGTATTCCTTGGTTGAGATTGGTTTGGTTTATTTTGTTTTACGGTATATCAACCTCAATGGGTTATTTAATGCCGACAACATTTTTAGGATAGATACGTATGAATAGAATATGTATTCTTTGGTTGAGATTGGTTTGGTTTATTTTGTTTTACGGTATATCAACCTCAATGGGTTATTTAATGCCGACAACATTTTTAGGATAGATACGTATGAATAGAATATGTATTCTTTGGTTGAGATTGGTTTGGTTTATTTTGTTTTACGGCATATCAACCTCAATGGGTTATTTAATGCCGACAACATTTTTAGGATAGATTCGTATGAATAGAATATGTATTCTTTGGTTGAGATTGGTTTGGTTTATTTTATTTTACGGTATATCAACCTCAATGGGTTATTTAATGCCGACAACATTTTTAGGATAGATACGTATGAATAGAATATGTATTCTTTGGTTGAGATTGGTTTGGTTTATTTTATTTTACGGTATATCAACCTCAATGGGTTATTTAATGCCGACAACATTTTTAGGATAGATACGTATGAATAGAATATGTATTCTTTGGTTGAGATTGGTTTGGTTTATTTTGTTTTACGGTATATCAACCTCAATGGGTTATTTAATGCCGACAACATTTTTAGGATAGATTCGTATGAATAGAATATGTATTCTTTGGTTGAGATTGGTTTGGTTTATTTTGTTTTACGGTATATCAACCTCAATGGGTTATTTAATGCCGATAACATTTTTAGGATAGATACGTATGAATAGAATATGTATTCTTTGGTTGAGATTGGTTTGGTTTATTTTGTTTTACGGTATATCAACCTCAATGGGTTATTTAATGCCGACAACATTTTTAGGATAGATACGTATGAATAGAATATGTATTCTTTGGTTGAGATTGGTTTGGTTTATTTTGTTTTACGGCATATCAACCTCAATGGGTTATTTCATGCCGACAACATTTTTAGGATAGATTCGTATGAATAGAATATGTATTCTTTGGTTGAGATTGGTTTGGTTTATTTTGTTTTTGTTTTACGGCATAACAGCCTCAATGGGTTATTTAATGCCGGCAACATTTTTATAGCTGGTAATATTTTTTGTCAAAAATCTGTTTCTGGTAATATTTTCCTTCAAAATTGTATTGCTGGTATTAATTTTTTTCTAAAAAGTATTGCTGGTAATAGTTAACTATTTTCCCATAGCTGGGACCCTAACAGGTGGTACCACCCTGGATCAGGGTGGACCAGGGAACACCAGCCATTAAGGGGTGGTTCCACGTTCCTCACAACCTGATAAGATGCCTTGCTGCAATGTATCTTTGAGAATCTGAAAAAAAAAATTATCTAGAGCGACAAGTTCGCTAATCTTTGCACCACGCCAAAGTGACCAGTAGTAATTTACTAAGCGTAGCTTGATTGTGGCACAAGGCCGAAAATATGGCTCACCGAGTGAGGATCGACCTCACTAATCTGTTGCAATTGAGCTAGCGTGGCAAGCTTTACTAACTATTGAAATGCCCATCGAGAAAGAAATATGGCAGTAAATAAATAAATAAATAAATAAAGAAAGAAAGAAAGAAAGAAAGAAAGAAAGAAAGAAAAACAGAAAGGAAGGAAGAAAGAAAAGAAAAAAGAAAGGAAGAAAGAATGAAAGGAAAGTGAAAGAAAATTCGTTACCGAACTTTATATTCACGGCAGCAAAGGTAATTGCATGAAAATAAAACCCATAATACAATAATACGTAATCTTTTAAGAAAAGCAGATTAAAATAAATAAAAAAGGACGAAAATTAATTTACAAAAAGAAAAAAATTAATAAATAAATAAATAATTAAAAAAATAGAAGCAAAACCCTAATGACAATCGAAAACCAGTTGCTGCCATCTTTTCATACTGACGTGACAAAATGGCGTGTTAGTCATATCAATATCGTCTGCTGGTCAGACATTATGTCACGTGAAGTATGCATTTGCCTCTCTTCACTACAGAATCTCATTATTGTCCTCTGCTTTCTCTCTTTCACTTAACGCCTCTCTCTCGCTCTTTTTTTTATTTTTGTTATGAAAAATCTTTTTTGTTTGTCGGTTTTCTGTTTTGGGGCTCAGTCTTTATTTTACGCTTCAGCCTTGTCTTTCACTGTGGAGTAAAAAAAAATTTGAACTTTCATCCTCCAGATATTTTCCCCAATTTATCACCCCGATCATGTAATTTTTATTTTTTTTATTTTTATCTTTGTTGGTTTTTTTTCTAAATGACAAATTGACAGATAGAAATTACTCCGTCCAGTGGCACTGATAATTTTTTTTAGCATTTTGTTAAAAAAACATAGTTCTTTTTTTTATTTTATTTTTTAAATTCGATAATATTATTATTAATACTAGCTACAGTCGTTTTTATCCGTCTAAAACATATGGAATAGTTTTTAAAACCGTTTCATTGCAAGCTATGCAATAAAAGCTACTAGAATGCAAAAGGGAGCAAATAGACAAAAAGGGCAATAAAAGAACAAGGCAAAAAAAAAAAAACCAAAAAACAACAAATGATGACTGACATTGCATTTAAATCTTTGAAGAACCTAGCTGACCAGAAAGCTGGAAGCCAGGATAAATTTCTGTAAACAAGAAGTGCGTGAGAAGAAACTTAGCAATTTATTTGTCTACCTGTGACGCGCCAGGAATTTTTTCTCGCCGGAGCCGATCCTTCAAATCTACAAATCAACCATTAACCTTTGCATGGAGTATTGCTGCCATATATGGTCTGGAGCCCCTTCTGTTTGTCTCAAGGTTCTTGATAAGATCCAGAGACGGATATGCAATGTAATTGGCCCTGATCTGGCGTCTCGTCCGCAGTTGCTTTCCCACAGACGTGCCGTTGCCTCCCTCTGTCTTTTTTTTTTTTTTTTACAAATACTCTCACGGTAACTGCTCTAATGAGCTGCTTTCGCTGGTTCCCAGATTTCATGAATTTAAGCGTTCTGCTAGGCTGGCATCTCGCTCTCACCCTTTCACTGTCGAAACTATTAAATGTAGCCGTTTCTTCTACTTCAATAGCTTCATGTCTCGCACTTCTCGTCTGTGGAACTCTCACCTCTTTTCCTGTTTTCCTGATAGCTAGAATCTCCAACTATTCAAATGTAATGTCAATCGACATCTCCAGTTGCCCTGATCTATCCATTATCCTTCTCCTCATCCTTGCTTCTATCACTCCTATCTGATCTTGCTCCAAATCTTCTGTAACCTCTTGCATGCTAGTCTCTTCCCACCTTGCTTGGGGTGAAACGCTTAAAAATTGCATCAGTGAAATTATGAGATCTAGGTAACAATTTATAGCATTTCAAACTCAAGTTGGGAATAATCAAGTTGAAGCTGGTTTCAAATTGAGATTAAAATTTCAAGTTGGTACCATGTAAATGTCCAAGGACAGCAATTCATGACATGCGTCATAGGTTTAAACATATATATATATACATATATATATATATATATATATATATATATATATATATATATATATATATATATATATATATATATACATATATATATATAAATATATATATATATATATATATATATATATAAACACACACACACACACACATATATATATATACAAACACACACACGCACACACACACACACACACACACACACATATATATATATATATATATATATATATATATATATATATATATATGTAAGCAAATATATGGATATAGATCCGACAGTATGAAGAAAAATATACAGAAAAAACAAACAAAAATCCTAATATGCAATTATGCTGTTTTAACGTTAATATAATGTCAACGTCGGACGTTTCGGTCTAGTAGACCATCGTCAGGACATATTCATAAAACATAATTAACATTAGACTATATTTAATTCAACATGAAAAGACGATGGACATAAGAGTAAGTTTTGATTAGTCTTACTCTTATGTCCATCGTCTTTTCATGTTGAATTAAATAAATTTTTTGACATGCATGAGTACATCGATATTCAATAATTCATGAGTTAGTGACAATAAATATTTGCTAGCTCAGTTTAATTGTTATGCCTCATTTGTTTTGTTGAAAATATATATTCGCCAACATGAAATTGTTTAGTATCAATTTGAAATTGGTTAGTGCCAACTTGAAATTGTTTAGAACCATCTTGAAATTGTTTAGTACTAACTTAAAATTGTTTAGTCTCAATTTGAAATTGGTTAGTCCAACTTGAAATTGTTAAGTATCAATTTGAAATTGGTCAGAACTAGCTTGAAATTGTTCAGTAACAACCTGAAATTGTTTAGAACCACCTTGAAATTGTTTAGTACTAACTTAAAATTGTTTAGTCTCAATTTGAAATTGGTTAGTCCAACTTGAAATTGTTAAGTATCAATTTGAAATTGGTCAGAACCAGCTTGAAATTGTTCAGTAACAACCTGAAATTGTTTAGAACCACCTTGAAATTGTTTAGTACTAACTTAAAATTGTTTAGTCGCAATTTGAAATTGGTTAGTCCAACTTGAAATTGTTAAGTATCTATTTGAAATTATTTAGTACCAAGTTGAAATTGTTTAGTATCAATTTGAAATTGTTCAGTATCAAGTTGAAATTGTTTAGTATCACCTGGAAATTGTTTAGTACTAACTTAAAATTCTTTAGTCTCAATTTGAAATTGTTTAGTATCAATTTGAAATTGTTTAGTCTCAATTTGAGTTTGGTTATTCCCAACTTGAACCTGCGTTGAAATTCGTGAAATCGACGTACCAAGGAAAAAAAATGGCCGCGAAATTATTTTTTTATAGAAGAAGCAAAGTGAAGCTACATTACGACGATAAGAAAGTGACTATGGTCGATTCTATTTTGAATTTAGTCAAGGATCTCTAGATATATAGCAGAACTAGACCAAATGTGGCAGGAATATTTGATGCCCTTGATGAGTGTTAGACTTATAAAGCTGCAAGATAGATTCTGTAAACCGCTTTTCTCTTGTTTTCATATCTTTGCAAACACTAAATTTCAGTCAATACAGGATGGCCACTGAAAGACTGAATAATATAAAACAAAGATAACTTTTACAAACATATAAGTATCTTGAAGTAGTAAAGTTTCGATCATTTGAATCTTATATGGAACCATTTTTAAATCCAGTTTCAGAATCTTCTGAAGCGATGTTCTGGACGACAGGCAGGAGCTGATGGATCCTCAAAGATACTCTATCGTACAGCTACCACCGCATTGTGCGCAGTACGCTTAGGACCTTTTCCCGAAAGATCGTCGACTGATCCAGTCTGATCTGAGTTTGAATAATTGATCTTTCATTGGAATAGAAAAACTCAACGAGTCTTACTTGTTGCTGGACATCATACGTAGCCATTTTTAAATAACCAAGGTATGCTCAATAATCTCCAAATAAAAAGAAATAAAAAAGTTTGAAATCGAACAAGTTATAACTTTTTCAAATCCCTTAGTCTTTCAGTGACCATACTATATAACACTGTGTAAGACAAAAATTTAGTATCTGTCTATATTTCTGAGATGAAGTATTATGTACACAATTTACATTATTCGGACTATTGTCCTCATCTTTATCGCCATATTTATTACAACGTTTCGGCCTTTCAGTATCTGTCTATATTTCTGAGATGAAGTATTATGTACACTATTTACATTATTCGGACTATTGTCCTCATCTTTATCGCCATATTTATTACAACGTTTCGGCCTTTCAGTATCTGTCTATATTTCTGAGATGAAGTATTATGTACACTATTTACATTATTCGGACTATTGTCCTCATCTTTGTCGCCATATTTATTACAACCTTTCGGCCTTTCAGTATCTGTTTATATTTCTGAGATGAGGTATTATGTACACTATTTACATTATTCGGACTATTGTCCTCATCTTTATCGCCATATTTATTACAACGTTTCGTCCATTCAGTATCTGTCTGTATTTCTGAGATGAGGTATTATGTACACTATTTACATTATTCAGACTATTATCCTCATCTTTGTCGACATATTGATCACAATGCTTCGGGCGTTGTACGCTCCGGCCTTCTTCAGGTGGTTGGAATGTCGAACTGAACCCTTTATTTCGCTCACTGGGGTAGACTGTTCTAGTTACACGTGCAATTTTTCCCTCTGAAACAGACCCAAAGAGTGTGAGTTCAATAGCCTCGTCAAATCGAGCTTTTCATATAGATGTCATGCATGGCGCCCAACTCGTTCAGAAATATCTAAACTGTCAGCTGTATACAACCTCAGGCCAATGATCAAAAGCGTGAAAGTGATTGAAGCCTGTGGATCTTGGGGTAGACCACAATTTTTCCAACCTCGTCGTCTGGCGCTACATATTCACAAACAAAGAACTGTACCAAATAACAGAAACCACAGGGGAATTTCAACAGCTGCAACAACTGAAATTTTCTGTCAAGTTACACCCATGCTAATTCTGGCGGTGCCTTCAAATTTTTAAACTGCAGTCTATCTATCTATCTATCTATCTATCTATCTATCTATCTATTTATCTATGTCACTCTCTCTCTTTCTCTATCTCTCTCTCTCTCTCTCTCTCTATATATATATATATATATATATATATTATTAAAAAATTCTAACATAAAAATGTTATATCACTACAAAAATAGCCATTTTGTTTTAACAGTTATGGTGTATTCTCAAGTGATGATGTTGTATGTCGAATAAAGAGTTTTTAAAACTTTTTATTCGACATTCAACACCATCATTTGATAAGACACCAGAATTGTTGAAACAAAATGGCTATTTTTGTAGTAATTTTAGAACATTTTTATGATATATTTTTTGAATAAATAATATTATAATATTTAATATTTGCTCAACTCTGTATTGAAGGTATATATATATATATATATATATATATATATATATATATATATATATATATATTCTCTCTTGAAACTTTAGCGTTGTGACCTGCACGCTCCAACACTACATAACCATTAATAAATAGCTCATTCTTAAAAACGTCTTTCGGTCGGAAAAACACATTTATTTCGTCTTCTAGTTTTGATTCTAAAGGAAAAAATACAGCCGGAAGATGAAAGCGTGAAGCATTTGAAAGTACTAGGTGAACTAAAAAATACACCATATCCATTTTATATATAAGGATCTCATTATTCAGTGGATTATTAGTAGTATAATGCTTATAATTATGTCTACTAGGGATTTGGGATTTCGCCAATAATTGCATTAATATTGCTAATTGATTCAAGATATGATTAACTCTTTGTAATATATATATATATATATATATATATATATATATATAAGTGAACATAGAAGTCAACACTTAGAGGCGACAGTCTGTTTCATGCTATATGCAATCGTCAGGCCACATATGCTGTTAATAAGCGCCATAACAGAATACCCACAATGCACCACTAACCCGTATATATATAAATAGCCGAGAAAAATAACAGCATATGTGGCCTGACGATTGCATATAGCATGAAACAGACTGTCGCCTCTAAGTGTTGACTTCTATGTTCACTTTTATATTTGCACACGCTCTATCTCTGATATTGAGCACTTTATTCCATCAATAAAGCACACCTTAAGACTATATTTCTTATATATATATATATATATATATATATATATATATATATATACAGTGTAACCCGGATATAAGACAGTTGTCGGGACCGGAGAAGAAGTCTCTTATATCCGGGTTTATCTTATATCCGGGTTTGGTCTAATTTATATGCATTAACCCAGATTCTAATTTGGGACCAAAGAAAATCTCTCTTATATGAGGGTTTCTCTTATATTCTGGTCTCTTATATCCGGTTTAGACTGTATATATATATATATATACATATACCGAGTTATGTGTTAAATAGCAGGGCTGGTTGGATTCCAATGGGTGAGATCCAATCTAGAATTCGGAAGCATGGACAAAGTAATAGGGATATGGCATTAAAAAAAATATATATTCCTTCTTTGTCAATGCACATTATCCAGGAACGAATATTAATCACGAAGCTCGAATATTATAGATTGAAAAATTTAGGGTCAAATTTAATCTAGTAACTATATTTCATGCTACGAAATTATTGAATCACCCTTCCTCTCCCTTACAACCCCAGACCCAACATCCACTGATCTCGTTCCCCACCCAGTGCATCTCTCTTTCTCTACCCGAACCTACATCAACCACAATCTTTTAGCGCTCATCTCCACCCACTTAACACCATCTGAAAGCACTGATCACAGATGTCAACCAAACCGGGGCAAGATTTGAAAAAAAAATCATATTCGTCATCCAAATATTTTATACTTATTTGGAAGGCGTTATATCTGTGCTTCTAGCTAAAAAAAAAAAAAACACTTGAGAAAGTATAACAACAATAGAAACGAGAACAAGGCAAGGATGCATCTTATCCCCGGATTTACTGAAATTATCCAACAAAGCAATTTGAAGAGAACTACAAGTCCTACCAGGAATTATTATTCGTTACCCGAAACTTGTATAGTTATTTGGAAGGCTTTATATTTGTACTTTAATAAAAGAAAAACTGAGCCAGTAAAAAAAAATAGGAAGAGACCTAAGACAAGGGTGCAGCGTCTCGCCAGATATATTTAAAGTATTCAATGAAGCAATATGAATTGTCCTGCCTCATTTATTATTTGTGGACATGATCAAAACATCACAAGATGCGTAGATGGCATCATGCTCGTGACAAAAAAAAAAACAGACTCATAAATAATTACATTGGTCACACTACTTCAGGCCTATCTAGACGACTTACATTACATCTACACGACCATAGCTCCATTAGGACTCATAAACACACACGTAAACCAACCAAACTCCATTTGAAACATACTAGTATAAAATACAATGATAACAGCCTCATCCACATGTAATAAAATAATGGAATCCCTAATAATAAAAAAGAAAAAGGCAATACAAAATAACATTAAGTATGAACACGGCCACAATGTGCTGACCGTGTTCGGAAAATAAAACATTCCTATAACATTAGAAAAATACATAAAAACCCGCATATTTAGCTAAAAATATCACTCTTGATAATGGCTAAAAGAATAGCCGAAAGCGCTTGGATATGCAGGACGTTTAGGCAGTTTTTACACACTTTGTGGTCAGAAAGAAAACGCCTGTACGAACACAAGAAAAAATAAATAAAAAGCATAACCGCAGTACCTTGTCAGTCGTCTTTAACGAAACCTGTATAAAAGAGGGATTGCTACCTAAATACACACTATATAATTTAATCATTCCCCCCCCCCCAAGCAAGGCAAGAGTGCCACTAGCACACAAGGGGTTACAGAGAATGAAAGCAAGAGTAAAAAGGGGTGTTCGAGGAAAGGATAAAGAGAAGGACGAGAACAGCAGAAGATGTCAATTGACATTACATTTAAATGTTTGAAGATTATAGTCATCAGCAGTGAGCATCCTCTACCGAGAATCGTAAACGAGGTGCCATGATAAAACGCAAGTGTCATACCACTGGACCAACGGGCCTCGGTCACGAAGAGGAAACGGACTATACTCGAAATATCGCCGTTATGAATTACTATATATATATATATATATATATATATATATATATATATTAATGGACTCTCCCATCGGTTTCGACGTATGAGGATCTGACAGCTTAGTTGATTCAGTTATGAAATTTTGTGCGATAATCTTAAGTGGCATTTAAGACCCGCTAGTGATTTACAAAGGAGGCTGCATATGGAGCAAGTGTGAGGATTGTGAGACGAGATCACTGTTAGATTGGCTGACCTTTTAGATCTTGCTCTCGCTTTTTGAAGATGATTCAGACAAGCAGATTGAAAATGGCTGTGTCCACTAAAACACGTTGATCTCCATTCCACCCGTTCCAAGGCTAAGCGCTCAATGGTGTCATGTGGTATATTGACTGCTGACAATATATATATATATATATATATATATATATACGCAAGAACGCCGCTGAGAGGAGATCCCATTGGCAAACCAAATTTCTGCCTGTAATAATGGTTATTAAAAGTAAAGAAGCATAGAATTTCTAGAAAGTGACTCATATATATATATATATATATATATATATATATATATATATATATATATATATATATATATATACATTTCATTGAATACGACAGAGAAGGTGCTTTGATTTAGATTTTTATTCAATTTCTCATGTGATCTAATTTTTTTTCTTTTCGGTGTGTTATGGTCGCAGAAATTGTCTGACAGCTATGACTGGGTTTTCACATTTATTAAACCTTCATGAGAGGATGAAATATGGAAGAGTAGAAAATAAACTTAAAAATAGAAAAATTTTCTTTCTTTTTCTCCTGCACATTTAATTCTCTAAGGAAGCTTTAATGAAGCGAAACATGTTAAGATCTATAGACGTTTCCTGTTTGTTCCTTATCCTATCATATATATATATATATATATATATATATATATATATATATATATATATATATATAAGGGAAAAATGGGATAAAAAAAGAAAAAACTAAGACCATGAAATTGAGCCGAAAACAATCGTCCAGAATTCAAGCTCAGAGTCCAAAGAAAAAAACCTTCAAAACGAGTAAAGCAAAAGTAACTATGTAAAGTGCTCAATACGCTAAGTAGACCAAACCTAAATATGAACCTAAAGAGCCAGGTAACCTACCTAGGTTTCACTTATAAGGTTCATCAGGGTCGACAAACCGTGTTTGTGTGTACATATATATATATATATATATATATATATAACCAGGTAAACCTACCTAGCTTTCACCTATACGGATCGTCAGGGTCAACTGGCCAACGAGGTAAATGTGGAACAGATTATAAAAACAACCATAGCCACGAGTCTCTCTCTCTCTCTCTCTATATATATATATATATATATATGAACCTAAAGAGCCAGGCAAACCTACCTAGGTTTCATCTCTACGGATCGTCAGGGTCATCTGGCCAACGAGGTAAAGGTGGAACAGAATATAAAAAAAAAACCATGACCACGTGACTAAAAAAAAAAATCAACCAAGTAAAACCGTAACTCAATAACGGAGGGGGGTTTATGTCTTTATTCAATAATGGAACAAAAAAACAAAAAACAAAAAAAAAACAACGAAAAAAAAAAACCTATTTTAATAACCAGCGTTTACTATGTCTACATCTACTCAAGATTTCAGATTTTAGATTTAATAAATTATTCTTTTTTTTTTATACATAGCAATAGCTAACTTTTCCTCTGTGCATAGTGAACAAAACTTATCGCCTGCTTTGTACCTGTGAAATTTTAAAAAAATATTTCCCATTTCAAAATGGCGTCTTTATTATCCTCTTGTTTGACTTTCCATAAAAAAGTGGATAAAGTGATGCTATGTTTGTATGTTTCATTATTAAAACTACTAAGATAGTTATAGTATCGTGCTTTAAAATTATTTTGGTTAGATCCTATATAGACCTTAGGATTTTTATCAGTATTATTTGGTTTATCCTTATATATTTTTACTTGGTATACCACGCACTCTTGTTGGCACTTGCCCTGGAGGGGGCCGGCCTATATATATATATATATATATATATATATATATATATATATATATATATTCAAAAGCACACGCACACACACACACAAACTACATGAAAAGTGCCGTAGAAGTATGAAAAAATCGATTATTTCCATTATCAATGGGAGTTGGGAAATGCAAAGTCGGTCTTGGCCTTCACGCTAACTTGGAGCATGTGCATGTAAATTTTGGTGCAAATCCGTCGAAAATTGCGGCCGTGCATTCGTTACACACACACACACACACACACACACACACACAAACAAATCCTGCCTTATATATATATATATATATATATATATATATATATATATATATATATATATATATATATGTATGTATGTATGCAGATAGATAGACAGCAATAATCCGTGATGGATAAATTGATAGTTATGAACGGAATTATCGAGAGATGGATTTGCTTAAAGTATAAAAGAAAATGAAGTGATAATATAGGGTGTAGCAGCAAATTTGTCCAAATCCTATAAAAGCAAACTTGTTAGATTAAGTTTTGAACTATTGTATCTTAAAAAAGATATTTTACTGGAATTCGCCGAAGTTTTCATAGCCTTATTGGCCTCTACTTCGAACAATGAGAATGTATTTAGCTCTAAGTTGAAACGATGATCCGTCTTGCTGCTGTGATCTCCTGATCCAGTTTTAATCTCTACTGTTCCCACTTCTTTAGACTTATTTACCGTTCTCTTCATGGTTCTTGAATGAACCTTGAAGATGAAAGCCAGAGTATGGATGCTGGTACAATTACTGAAGATCTTAATGATTTTTTTTTTTTCCTTTTGCCATTTTTTCAGTCGGGAATACATAGTGGGACTAACACAACATGATTTTAACCTGTTCTTTTTCTAGCTGAATAACTCAAAGAGGTTTTCAGGGATTCTTTTGACAAATGTTGTCAAGATATCTGAACCTTTTATCTGGAAACCTGGGAAGAAGAAACTTTAGTCCTTTATTAGATATTAAATATTTTGTGGGGAAGGCAATTAGCCCAGGATGTTAATAGATTTAGACAATTTTTCTGTTACACCCGGTATATATATATATATACCTAGTGTAACGTAAACATTATATTTATATCTATCTATCTATCTATATATATATATTAAGACATTTTTATGTTTATACATCGTTTTTATAGATTACAAATATTTAAATAAATGCTCTGTTTATAATAAACCTATTGAGCCACAGAAGATCGTTCAGTTAGCAAGACATTTTTAAAATATATATAAAAATAAGAATGTATAAGCATGAAAATAATTGTTGGACTTTGTCCATTTAAACATGTGTGACGTCATTTGTTTACATTTGGATACACATTGAACAGATATGAATGTACATGAGAGAATCATGGAAGATTGTAGTTTAAAAGTAGTAAAATCGACCCTGTTGACCGAACGATCCTCTGTGGCTCAGTCGGTTAAGGCACGTCAGGCTATATGACGGTTCCATATAGGATACAGGTTCGTTTCCTGTGAGAAGACGAATATTTTCTCTGAAAATTTCTCGGACAATCAGGCCGGTAAATGTTATTAATACTTTTTATAATAAACAGAGCATTTACTTAAATATTTGTATATATAAAAAGAATGTATAAATGTATATACATATATATATATATATATGTATATATATATATATATATATATATATATATATATATATGTACATATATATATTTCTTTAAAAATTATATATATATATATATATATATATATATATATATATATATATATATATATATATGTACATATATATATTTCTTTAAAAATTATATATATATATATATATGTATATATATATATATATATAAAAGAAAGAACAGTAAGATATATAATCCGGTGTTCTTATAGATATTTTTATTTTTACAAAATATTGCTCAACGTAAATTTACAGAGCATTAATATTATAAATTAATTGATTTAAAATATGGTTTTTCCGCTACACAGTTCTAACCATGTTTCAAAAATGGAAGCTCCGAATTTAATTTTGTAATATGAAATGGAACTAATGTCTTTAATTTAATTACAAAATTAAATTCGGACCTTCCATTTTTGAGACATGGTTAGAACTGTGTAGCGGAAAAACCATATTCTAAATCAATTAATTTATAATATACATATATATATATATATATATATATATATATATATATATATATATATATATGTTTAGAGGTAAAAGAAAAATGAAGTGATGATTCGAAGTATAAATTGAAACTGTCGTGATTTCGATAGAGGCACTGAAATAAATTCGTTGCGATTCGAGGGAACCTGCTCTGCCAGAATCTTAAAAGATAATCCCACAAACATCTGGTTCGAACGTGGAAACGCATGAATAATAGTAATAATAATAGCAAGAACAACAACTATCACTTTTGACTAATGCAGCTGGCATATGTTATATATTTCTTTCCTCTCCAAAGAAAGTAAACAAATAATAATAATAATAATAATAATAATAATAATAATAATAATAATAATAATAACAGAGTCGAGAGACTAAAGTAAAGAAATGGTGACATCAGAAATTCTGACATTAATCTAAATGTGCCGGGCATTTTCACACGGTTAGGTTTGAATAAGTGGGTCATTAACTTTCTTAATGTCATCACTATTATTATTATTATTATTATTATTATTATTATTATCATATACGATTTACATATTTGTATACATACACACGCACACACACATGCATGCACACACACACAAACGCGCGAGCACAGACACATGCATACACACACACACACACATATATATATATATATATATATATATATATATATATATATTACTTCAAACGTTATTATAGTGCCCACCGTTATAGCGTCTGAAGTAATATAAATGTTGGATTAAAAGAAAATCCATTATGTCTTTATATATATATATATATATATATATATATATATATATATATATGCATTGCAAATTGAAAAAAGTTTTTACAATTTGTCATACATCTTTTCTTTCAAAACTTCTTAATATATAAAAATCTATATATCGTTATATCATATATATATATATATATATATATATATATATATATATATATATATATATATATATATATATATATATAGTTTAATTGAAACTATAAAGGTTCATTAATTTCAACCGGCAATTTTCTTTTTAATTTTATTAACTAAAACAAAAATTAATTTTATTAAATTAAAAAAAATTGTCGTTCGAATCGTTTTAATGGCTTCTTTTAATAAATTATAATTCTTTTTGCTAATACAAACACACATATATTTATATATGTATATATAATTGTTTTTCTTATATATATATATATATATATATACATACATACATACATACATACATATATACAAACATACATACATACATACATATATATATATATATATATATATATATATATATACATACATATATATATATATATATATATATATATATATATATATATATATATATATATATATATATATATATATATATATAAATAATAAATAACTACTGCTTAACCTCTGGTATTCTGGACCTCTTTTGAACTAATGCTGTGAACGTTTGAATTTATATTCTTTTCCTTCTATTTGTGCATATATATATATATATATATATATATATATATATATATATATATATATATATATATATATATATATATATAATCGTAAGCACCTATTAAGCAAACAATAATGAAGCACATTTAAATTTTGGAGTAAATGAGCGTAGTGCCGCTTTCTCAGATCAAATGACTTCGAGCGAATGAATCCTGCAGTTCTTGGTCAGGACGACCCCAAGTGGCTCTACAGAATCGTTAACAAAGAACTGTGCCAAATAACAGAAATCACACCACTCGAGCACTTTCGGCAAATCGATCGCCCACCTAAGTCGAACAGGAAATGACGACGTAGTCAAGATATTGAAATTCCACACAATATCGAATAAAATCAAGGAAGGAAACTCTCCATTAATGCTGGAAACTGCGAAACCTATTTTACTGCAAATTTGCTTCAACAGAAAGATTTTGTCAAATAGTAGCCTTGGCTGCCCGGTCAATGAATATTGAATGTTTCCTTATAGGGAAAATGTTATTACCTTTAACTTATACCATCAATGCATCACGGTCATATTTTTTTCTGTCTGAGAAGCAAAAGTCATATGACAACATAGAAGTGTTACCCATCTTTTCAATCACGGCAGGTCGTTAATCAATTCATTTGGATAAAACTCTTAAAATGGGTGAACTTTTGTTAATTTTTTCATATTTTTCCATTTGGAGGAAGCATCACGTACGGCCTGAGGATCCTTTGCAGTGATAATCGATAAACCGTAATACACATTTCTTTAAATTAAACCTATATCTATATTACATATTTATAAGTCGTCCAGATTGTAAATATTCCTACCACATGTAGTCTGCTGCTCCTGTTATATATTTAGAGATTCTTGATAAAACCTAAAGAATAATCCGCGATGTTATTAGTCCTGACCGGGCATCTCGGCTCAGTCGCTTTCCCACAGCTGTAATATAACTTTTCTGTGCCTTTTCTATAAATACTTTCATGGAAATTCTTCGTATAAATCTTATTTATTTAACCGCAGTACAAGATTATCGGTAAGGTATCATCAATTTACAGTTGAAATAGCGAGATGTAACCGTAAGTTATTATAAATAAATAAAAATAAAATAATAATAATGAAAATTATAAATAAAATACAATAATACAATAACATAAAAAAGTCTAAAATAAATTCAATAAAATTAAATAAAAATTAAAATAATGAAAATACTCCCTGCGTGCAAAAAAAAAAAAAAAAAAAAAAAACCCAAAAAACTGCTCAAGCCGGAAATACGGACACCCTGTTCAAAGACGTTAAATACAATCTCTTCGCCACGAAACTTGTTAATTGCAACACGTGTCCAACTTCTCTCAGCGATATGTCTTGTAATACTACGGAGTAAATACTCCCTTTTACCCACATGCACCATAAAACTTTTTTGACCTAGCATAACACACACCAATACGAAAAAAAATATAAATAAACCGCATGTAATTAACATACAATTTACCATACTTTCCCTGTTATTTGTGTAGGTTTTATTTTCAGTCAAGTATGCTTTTATCTCCGTAAATACAAGGCTAATATCTGGTGCTATGATGCGAGTGAATCCCCCACACGTTCTTTGCTAAGCAACTTCTTTTCTGTCGCTTCTCGCTTGTTGAATTCTATTCCTGCTGGGCGCTTTCCAGCCAATTTTGATCTTTAAAAATTTAAATGCAATGTCAATCGTTATCTTCTGTCTTTTTAATTCTTGTTCTTAAATCTCCTTAATTTGTTTTTCTTTTCCTTAGTAGCTTTATTGCCTTGTTTGGTGCGAACTCAATATATATATATATATATATATATATATATATATATATATATATATATATATATATATATATATATGTGTGTGTGTTTGTGTGTGCGTGTGTTGTGTGTGTGTGTCTGTGTGTACATATATATATGTGTGTCTGTATATATATATATATATATATATATATATATATATATATATATATATATATAGCCTTGTGAAAATTAATTAAAACAAAACGAATAATTCCATTATTATTTACTTTTTTTTCGTATTTTTCCAATGAAACATGACCCAGTACAAATGTTAGTACTTTGTACAGGGGTTTGGACAAAATAATTGGAATAGTTTCAAAATCCACTCCTATATTTCAAAGACCTATTATATTAAGAACTTTAACTAAAACTTTGTAATTGCCGGTTATATCTATTGTAAATACATTTATTTATCTAATTTACTGTCCTTGTCTTATTTATTTTTAGAATTTAGTAAAATTTAAGCTAAATGCGTGACCTCTCCGAGTTCGAAAAAGAGCAAATTGTTGGAGCTCGCATGGCAGGAGCCTCGATCACTAAGGTTGTTGAACTGTTTGGTTTTTCAAGAGCTACCATATCAAGAACACTGATGCAATTCGAGAAACAGGGCAAGACCTCTAGCAACCATAGCAATTCGGGCCGGACTTGCAAACTTACTGACAGGGACTGACGTATATTGAAACACAATGTGGCAAAAAATCATCGGACAAATGCGGCTAAAGTGACTGCTGAGTTGAATAACCATCTGAATGGTTCAGTTTCTACTAAAACTATTCACCGTGAGCTCCATAAGGATGCATATCATGGAAGAGCCGCTGTGAGGAAACCTCTTCTCTCCACTCGCAACAATCAAAAGAAGTTGAAGTGGTGCAGAGATCACAATGCCTGGTCTGCAGACCAATGGAAGCAAGTCATATTCTCAAACAAGTCCAGTTTTTCTCTTTTCCCAACTTGAGGGCGAGTTTATGTGTTGAGGCAGCCCAAAGAAGCTTAAAACCCTGACTGCCTTCTTCCAACAGTGAAGCATGGAGGTGGATCATTGATAGTTTGGGCCGCCATATCATAGAAATGTCTCAGTCCAATAGTTGCCCTGCATGGTAGAATCAACAGCAAAGATTACCTGAACATTTTGGGAGATCATGTTCATCCAATGGCCAAGACCATTCCCTGATGGTGACTGCATCTTCCAAGACGATAATGCTCCAATACATACCGCTCGAGTGGTTAAGAATTGGTATGAAGAGCATGAAAGTGAGATAGAACACGTGGAGCGGCCTCCCCAATCTCAAAATATCAATATTATTGAACATTTGTGGTACATTTTGGAGCAACAAATTAGGAGCTGCTATCGTCCACCTTTGTGTTGTAAAGAGCTGGAGAAGGTTTTAATGGAAGAATGACTGAAAATTCCTCTGGATAAAGTCAGGAAGCTGTATGATTCCATTCCTAGACATCTTAAAGCTGTCTGTGAGGCTAAAGGAGGACCAACTCCATATTAGATATTAGGTCGGTGCAAAAATAATGACGTAACAATGTCGTTTTTTGATGTATTTTTAACGTCAAAAAACGACATTATTACGTCATTATTTTTGCACCAACCTAATAAATTTTCTTTGAATTTAACAAGTGTTCTAATTATTTTGTCTAACCCCTGTATGTCCATTCCACGAAGTCTTTCCTTGTAGACTGACCACGGATTCGCGATTGGATTTAAATCAGTCCGGAAACAATCGCTGTAATGAAAATTTGGGAATTCCAGGATTGCAAGTCCGGATCCAGTCTGGAATGGTTTTAATTTGCTCACGGAGTCGGCCTGATTCCAAAATGGTATGATATGCTGGGCTACGACTTCTAGAAGTAAAGTTGAAATAGTGTGACACACTGACACACTGACATTCGCATTTATTATATAGGTATCGAGTAAACTTAATAGCAAAAAAAAAAAAGTAACGTTCGAATCCTGATATAGGCTTGGGCGATCACGACTCTTTCGACTCATGACTGACTAATCAGAAGATTTCCCTTAGTTGGTGACCGTTTCTTTCTGCAGTAGACTAGTTGCCAACCAAGGCTATATGGTCCAGTCCGTCCTGCTGTTCTAGAGATAGATTCATATCTTTTCCACTGGCATTTGTGAACATAACGGACCCAAGTTGAATTTGAAACCGGCTCTCCGATTTCTCCTTGCAAGCCGTTATATATTACACCACCTGCACACCCATCAGCCTTGAAAGTAAAAAAAAAAGGCAATGATGCTATCATTTCGCGTGATTTGGTCTAACACCTCTCCTGATGGGGGCCAATTTGGTAGCCAGACGCAGCTATTAGCTCTAACCCTGTTCTGTGACCGCTGAACATTGGTTCGGTTGACCTTTGACATTATACGGTTGACAGCCAAAGAGAGTCAACAAAAGACAGATAATTAGTGTCTGGTTACACAACGCGCGACGCTTTCGTTCTCGTTATATCCGTTTGACACGGGCCACAAAAATTGGCAGGAACTTGCTGTTCGTTATCCTTTCTTTTTTCCCGGAAAAAAAAATAGGGGGTCAGAGAAGAGCGTGCCGAAAATAGGGTTAGCCTATGGCAGTTTTTAACATGTTGGGCCTTTTTGCGTGACGATGGCCTTTGCCTTGTCACGTCTGACAATGGTTGCTATTTTGCTGTCGATCTCTACAGCCGGCAGCTTTTCGGAATCTGGTATGACGTTCTAGATTACAGGCCTACTCATTATGCAATTAAGGACCGGATATGGTGGCTTGTTTCAAAAGTGTTGTGACTATGGTTTCATTAGCAAATAGTTTTTTTTTTTTTAGGCCATGGAGTTGCTAGCTACACACACAACCGGTTTTGAATTCGGCGTTGTACTACTCCTGGACTGCTTGCCAGCCGAAACTAGAGGGTCTAGTCTCATTCTGCTGCTAACCCCATTGTCCCTCCTTGGTGCACACTGCTAGCGGAGCGGCCATGTTTACACTGTAACAGCAGCAAGCAATCTGGCGCGATCAACCACAAAATCGATCACGTGACCACAATAGTACCAACTATAAGCACGCATGTGCAGAAGTCACGGTGACAAACCTAGAAATACGTTATGGTGAAAGTGCGTATACTTTGACGTACCCTTGTGTATATATTATGCAAATAAATAATAAAGTGGAAAAAAAACTTTGAAATGCGTATCGTCCTCTAGAAAGACATTACTGGACGGTATAATTGCTGTAATGTATATAAAAGATTATATGAACATAAAAGAGATCTTTTACAAAACAACACATTAAATGCATTAGTTGCTCGTCGGAATTTCAGTTTAAAAAAAAATGCTACTTTAATTAAAAGAGAAAAGGCAAAAGTTGATAGAAAAGTACTTTGATCGTTAAACCATAACATGGTTAATTTGCGCCCAGGTTCTTACAATATTCCACCTTACTTGGACTTTCTAATATTAGCATAATGTGGGATACTTAAAAATAAATCCTACCATCCATTTTCTATTATATCATAAAGAAGTAATTTATAGAAATCATTAATTAGCAATGTTAATGAGATTAAAGGCGAAATCACTTCGCTAACAAGACTCAATGAGATATGAGTGAATAATATGATCCTTATATTTGAGTTATTGTATATTTGAGTTGTTGGCAGATGGAATTGACGAGCTAAGTACTTTCGACAATTTCACATTGTCATCTTCAGGGCTCAATTTTTTCTCCATTTACGGGCAAATCACCAAGACGAAATATGTGTTGTGTAGACCGAAAGATGTTTGTTTTAAAATATGCTATTTATTGACATTTTTTATTTTGAAGCGTGCGATGCCACAACTATAGAGTCCTTGCTTAAATTAAGAAAGTGAGAATTAAAAAAATAACAAAAAAACACTGCTTTAATCTGGCTATTATAAAATTGGCGCTTGAATCAGATATTTCAATTAACCCCTGGAAGCCAATGTGTTAAATATTGGTCAGCTTTGAGCCATGACTTAAATATCAAATAAAATTGGACAGAAATTTCGTTCGAAGAATCTCCTCAAATGTGTGTAGTTTTGAGAGCTCATCCACAGAGAATGGTATCAAATACCTGTAAAGATTTGGAAGAATTTCTTTCCAGGGCGTATTTAAGAAATTATTCAAGCTAATGGAAGCTACGTGAGAATTTTCTAATGAGATAAATACACGAAATTTTGTTGTTATATATGTTTTCAGTTAAAGCAACATGGACTTTAATCCAAATATAATTAAAATATAATTCTACTATAGTATGATAGCTATCGTCCATTTTCTACTATAGTATGATTTCCATCTGTTTGAACTTCTCCTTAGACAACTTGGCAGTGTGTGAAATCGAATTGTCTTGCCGAAACAAAGCCCGATTTCGATTGACCAAAGCAAGACACTCCTTTCTTAGTTTGTCGTACACTCGGTCCAGCTGCTTACAATACAATTAAGCGTTGATGACGCGACCGTGTAGACAAGCTGGAAATGCAGTACTCATTTGGAATTCCACCACAAAGAGATCAAGATTTGTAATTTTCTTTCAGCTTCCTAATTGAGTTAGGATTTTCTAGCCAACTTAGTAATTATGTACAGACAGGAAACAGATCTTGGAATGCTGGAATTTAAATTTTTTTAATTTAATTTTTTTTTTTTTTTTTTGTTTTAGACTTGTCTCGGTATACAGCCTAGACAATTTCATTCAGTTTCCATATTATTTTCTTTTGGTGTTTTCTTGTATAAGAGTAAGTGTCCTTGCCGACACTATGGTTTGAAACTACATTGCCAATGAGAAACACTTGCGATTCCATTATTAAGTAGGTCACATGATCATAAAGGAAGTGAATAAATAGGAAGTAGCGTGATGATTATACAGTCACTGTTCACTCTTCTTGTCTATCCACTATTGCTATACGTTCACTCATTCTACGCTACTACTATACAGATTATGATTCTCTTCTGATCATTATACTATTTGGCGATTACTACTTGAACAAGTATTACTAGTGTGGCTCTTATTGGAAGGCGTATGATTTCTACTATTCATTTTCTACTATCGTATGATATTTAACAACTGCTGGAATTATGAAATATGAGAGAGTGGATAGGCAAGAAGAGAAAGACAATGCAAGACCACACAATGCCAGGTTGACTAAGAAAAAGTTCGAACAGACAGACGGTGTTGAGAGTCTTCCACATCCACCATTCAGTCTCTATGCTGCTTCGGGTGACTATAGACTAGTCTGCTCAATGATACGCTTCCTCCGCAATCAGCTATTCATTACTTTTGATGAAGTGAAGGAAACTTGTTTAGAGTTTTTATTTTTTTTATTCAGAGCCAACGAACTGGTATCTAGATCAGATTCGGATGCTGGCAGCAGATCGTTGAGAATGATGGACTTCATTTTGAAGAATAAATGTCGATCCATAAAATTTTGTTGTTTTCATTCTGCTTCCTAAGTGAGTCAGAACTTTCTGGCCAACCTAATATAACAGACGTTCGCGTTTTTTGATGCCCCATCCTTTCTTAAACATATATAATTCCGAGGAGTGAAGGTAGTTAAATAAAATATCAATAATAAACATTACTTCAGTCCGATGACGATGAATTTATTTACATAATATTTTTTTGAGATATATACACATTTATATATATATATATATATATATATATATATATATAGTAGCGTCCAAAACTAAGGGACAAAATTTTAAAACCTAATATTTGTTAGAAATAACAACTGTGAAAAGCTGAAATTTTGACAACTGGTAGTCGTTATCATCCATAATAACATACTAAAATTTTAATCATTTGCAAAGGATAGAAAAAGAATTATAACAATTATTTATTTATTTTCAAAATAGGATCGTCCAAAAGTAAGGGACAAAATATATATATATATCATATTCTCCAATATATATTGAACCTTTGAAGGAACACTTCATCTCTCCTTATATTCGGAAAGCCGTAAATTATACTAACGCTGGTTCAACAAGGCGAATGCCGTAAAACATGATTAACCAATGAAAATCAAACAACACAAAAGTAAAAATATCAGAATTTCTTTCTTTTCACTCGCAAGATTTAACGCATTTGACTGCATATAAAACTAACTTTAAAAAATGCTAGCTGAATTGTTGCGTAAATACTGAATGCTGGGCAACCTCCTCACAGATGAAGAGGCAACTTGATGCAACCGAAATGTGGTTCTACAGAAGGATGTTGATGATACCATGGGCCGAACGAGTGAGCAATGACGAAGTTTTAGAGAAAATGGAAACAAAAAGGAAAGTTATACTTAACATCAAGAAGAGACTGTTTAAATTTCTGGGGCACATATTAAAGAAAGAGAGCTTGGATAATTTGGTACTCACAGGGCAGATTGAAGGTAAGAGGGACAGAGGAAAGCAACGCACTAAGTGAGCTTGAGTAAATGGATGGCGGGAAGAGGTTTAGGAGAAACAACAAAGAGATGTAAAGGGTTGCAAAGGACAGAAAATTTTGGAGAGCCATGATCGCCTACGCCCCCAAAAGAACAGAGCAAATAAAAGAAGAAGAATCTAGCTTGCTTGTTTTTTTTATATAATGTTTTGTTTTATATTCCTTTTTAACATTATCCAATATACAGGGTGACCCAAAAAAATGGGAATGTTTGAAGTGCGTATTGCCAGACATGAGCAACTGGCAACTCTGCGAGACTGTGACCTTGAGCAAGTAAACATTTCACCATTTAGAATTCAAGATGAAATTCACAGTACCCCAGCTGAGATTTTGCAGCAGTCAATGAGGAATCTCAACAGCAGATTTCAAGAATGAATTCGTACAGGAGGACGCCATCTACAGGACGTAATTTTTAAAAAATGAAAATTCCATCATTGTTTCTTAAATGGCATGTTTTAAGGTTTCAATTACTATGAATAAAATATTTTTCTTCCATCACTCTTGGTTTTATTGGATTATTAAAAAGTTCCCATTTTTTTAGGTCACCCTGTACATCGCATGGTTTAATACGGTAAGAACTTTTTTTCGTAAACATGCTCGATTGGAATAGAAGCGTGTTTAATATACACATCCGTTTCTTTTATCGCGTCCACTAGAGTAGATTCAATTTCTTTTTTTAAAAAAAGCGTCAAAGTGAATGTTGATATCAAATTTGACAACTTGTTCATGTTTAGAAGGCCACAAGAAAGACCAAAATATATATTTTTTCATTTTAAGTATCAAATTCAACTTCCGATAAAATGGCCGACCGCCATTGGACAGATGACGCATGCGTATCTTGGCTCTACCGGTGTTCAATGACAATACTACTGTTCAAGTGAAGCAATCATACTGTGTCATTGGATATTTAACAAGCCGAGAATCTTTGATGCTCAACTGACCCACCATCACCCGGTTGACCCAGACGAGTATTGGGTGCCTGGATAACAGCAGGAGAGAAAAGATCGGCGATGATTATATGAACTACGGGTTTGTGTGATCCTCCAAATTGGTAGAATAACAATTAAATGATGACCTTTTGCTTGTTCCGAACAAATTATATTTACCCGATTGGAGACTGGATTTTTCTGACCTTTAGAGAGCTTGCAAAAAGCCAGAATCTCTCTCTCTCTCTCTCTCTATATATATATATATATATATATATATATATATATATATGTGTGTGTGTGTGTGTGTGTGTGTGTGTGTGTTTGTGTGCGTGTGTGTGTGTGTGTGTGTTTCGGGAGGTGTATAATGCTATCCGAAGCAAAAATGAAAATGAAACAAAGTGGAAAATTTATTAACGACGCGTTTCGCCAAAGTTCTCTTCCGCTTCCTCGGGTTAGAATGAATGTAAGACAAAACTTTGTGAGAGAAAATGTCTTGTGATACCCGAAGAGGCCTGGGGACCATAAATCAGAATTTTATCTCTATCAGAGGCGTTTGGTGTTGATGATTTTTTTTAAACCAGTCCACCGAAACTAGAGTGTTATATATATATATATATATATATATATATATATATATATATATGGCGTAACTCCAAAATTGTCCAAATTTGTAACAGCATAAATATCTAATATCTATTTTAAAAAATGTTTAGTATCTAAAGTAATAATGAACAAATTGAGTCTCTTTTCTCTAGGTTTTTGGATAAGACGTTTAGCCATCTTGACACTATTTGTCGTAAGAATCACTGAAAAACCCTTTCAGTTATTCCGCTAGAAGGGGAGCAGATTAAAACCGTTTTGTGTCAGCCCCACTGTGTTTCCAAATGAGCAATGGCGAGAAAAAGAAGATCGTTCAGGACTTCAGCAATGTTACCAACATTCATAATATGGTTTCCATCTTCAAAGTCCTGAAGCATCAAGAGAACGGTGAATAAATTAAAAAAAAAGAGGGAACAGTAGAGAGGAAAACTAGATCAGCAGGTGACCACAGGAAGTGGGATCACCGTTTCTACTTAGAGCTAAAGAAATCAATTAGAAAAGATCTAACACAATCCATAACAGATTTGGCACGTGAGAGAGGAGTTTCAGCTATGACAGTTCAGAGAGCAGTGCAAAAAAGATATGAAAATGAAATCATACGTGATACTTGGAAGGCACCTTGTTACACCAGGAGAAAAAGTTAGATGTTTATAGAGGGCGAAGATCATCTTGAATAAGTTGGAAAAATATCATGAAATATGTATGGATATGAACTTTATTTCAATATTTCATGAGGTTCCGATCCTTAGATATGATTAATCAATGATGAACATGTCATTTTCGTTGATGATCGATTTCATCAATATTTTCTTTATTAAGCTTAGAGAGTATTTATACATTCTTATCGCTCACAGTATGGACCTGCATATATGTGTAAAGACATACACACCCAGATATGTACATATATTAGAGCCTTTTTTGTATAATTCTATATATATTCTCCACATCTTAGAATGGATTTTTATTAGTCTGACATATTTTTTATCACTTAAACGTTACCATAAATAGATACTCGTATTTGAGTAGGCTCTTCATTTAATATATATATATATATATATATATATATATATATATATATATATATATATATATATATATATATCTTAAGACATTTTTATATACATTTATACATCCTTTTTTTGTAGATACAAATATTTAAACATAAAAATGTCTTAAAATAATTGTTGGACATTTTCATTTCAGAATGTGTGACGTTATTTGTTTACATTTGGATACGCTTTAAGCAGATATGAATGTACGTAAGAGATTCATGGGAGATTGTAGTTTAAAGGCAGTAAAATTGACCTTGCTAATCGAAACGCTCCTCTGTGGCTCCATCGGTTAAGGCACGTCAAGCAATATGACGGTTCCGGATAGGATACAGGTTCGATTCCTGTCGGTGGGCGAATATTTTCTATGAAAATTTTTCGGACATTCAGGCCGGTAAATGTTATTAATACTGTTTATTACAAACAGAGCATTTACTTAAATATTTGTATCTATAAAAAAGAATGTATAAACATAAAAATGTCATAAAATAATTGTCGGACTTTGCCCATTTCATATATATATATATATATATATATATATATATATATATATATATATATATATATATATATATATATATCATCGGTATTATTCCATACAAGGAAGTAAAGCTTTTAAAACACACATGCATTTATATACAGTACGTGGCATGCTATCGACTAAATACTGCCTTAAAGAATAAACGTTATCTAGACAGGCATGACGAGGGTAAATTATACCTCTTCCAGTGGCCTAGTCAGAGCCGTGACCTTAACCTTTGGACGATAAGGGACAAGCGTGCCCGTAAAAGTCAAAACAGAAGGTCTTTTTCGCGAATTAAAGGGATGCTGGAAAAATCTAGCAAAGGACGTCGACTTACTAAAGAATTTAGTCTATAACATGCCAAGAAGACTTAAGGCCGTTATTAAAGCAAAAGGTTACCCAAGAAAATACTAAATCATTGTTTTGACTTGTGTAATATATATATATATATATATATATATATATATATATATATATATATATATATATATATTATATATATACACCTTTATTAATACCCTGTATTAATAAACGAATTCTAATACTCACTTGTCTTGGGAAAAACATAAAAATCGACTTTCTCTAACTGCATCCATTTTTTGTCCTCGTACAATATATATATATATATATATATATATATATATATATATATATATCGATATCATCCCATGGAAGTCAATAAAGCTATTACTACACAAGGAGTTACAGGGTGTGGAAGAATTAGGAACAGAAACATTAATAATGAGCAGAAAGAGAGAAAAAACGTAAACAGGCGGAGACCAGGTAGCAATTGACATTGCATGTAATTTTTGTAGATTAAAAGCATGGAGGCAGAAGGGTGTTCCACAAGCGAGAAGTGCGAGAGATGAAACTGTCAGCATAGAACTTATGGTTAGATAAACAAAGAAAATGTATAAATTGATTTTCGTATGTTTACGTTTTATTCAAATTCTAATCATCACTTTTTAAAACATTGCAGTGAAGGCTGTTAAATAAAATATCAATAATAATCATTTTTTTTATTTAAAAGTAGAAATTTTGGCAAACAGGGACCTTCACCCCTACAAAAATATAAAAAACAGAATGTCAAAAGAACATTTTTCCCCCATGACACCCGTTATTGCTCTAATGACCTTCATTCTTCAGAAATGTTCATTGTTTCAAAAAGTGATGATTAGAATTGTAATAAAACAATATGATGAAACTGAATTTCTATATTTTTTGTTCTTGAGAATTTACAATGCAAATATTAAACACTATTTATTTATTAGATTGTTTAGAAGAATAATTTTATATTTACAAGATTCTAAAAACTAATACAATTAAAACTAATGTAATAAAATATATATCATTTACTAATTTATAAAAAAAGAAATAAATATGAAAACTGTTCTAATGGAATGTCCCACACTCCCTATCGCCTATGTGGACTGACTATATCAGTAAATATATATAGTGAGCACAGGATATACCTGGGGACTCCCTTTGGGAATCAGTTGGAGAATCGTCTTCAGCTAAGCTAACTCTCTGCCTTCGGGCGGAGAGGAACCCAGACGAGACTATGCCGAAGAGCAGAGTTTCGTCTGGGGGGGTAGACAGCTACCCGGCCCCGTTTTTACGGAGTCTACGGGGAATTTTTGCCCGAGGTCTACGGGCTCGGTTTTAACCACGCGTTAAAAACGGCCTTGTGCCACATCCTGCCTCGCGTGGAGGTGAGGTAAATAACTTTCCTTCGTGAAATAGATGGAGATTCGTCTCCTGCTGTGCTGCTCGAACTCTCTGTCTTCGGGCAGAGAGGATCCCCAGACTAGGCTCTGTCGAAGGGCAGAGTATCGTCTCGGGAAACAGCTACTCGACCCCGTTTTATACGGGGAATTTTTGTCCGAGCTCAGATACCCTAGAATAAATTCAGCCTTGTGCCACATCTGACCAAAATAATAGCAGTGTCAAGGGAAACCTCGTCCTTTAGATATGCCTTTTTTGTCACTATCCATACATCGCGTGCAATCAAGACATTGAAACGTTACAAGCTTAGCTTGGCCAAATTTGTTCAAAGAACGAAACCTAGTAAGATTTGGTACTGCAAATGGTTTTGGTTTCTCAAAAATAAACTAGTAATCAAACAAGGAACTTTGTTCTCTATTTTATATAAGAAGGAACTATCAAGAACTGATTTTTATTCATTCTACTTTTTAATACACTGAAAGCTTTCAGGATGGGGTAAAATTAACCATATACGTTTTCCGACTCTGGCAAGGAAGGTTGTATCAGAAAATCAGTAGAACGTGTTCAAGGGGTTAAGATTGTCAAAATAAAACTTTTATATTTACTTTATTGTGCATTTTTCCTCGCCTTACAAAAAACATCAGCTTTTATAGGTCGTTCGCGTTGTGAGTCAGTTTCGATAAATTTACAGCACAATCCTTTATTAGTCATAAGTCAAAATCTTTATTGAACACCACACCTTCGCGAGGCTTGTTTCTGTATTAACACTAAAGCATTTCAAACAATTACAAAAAAATATCACCCTGTGCAAGGCAGTAAAGCCACTAAGACACATGGTAACCCACTGTGTATAAAAGATTAAGAAAACGGAGAAACATTATTAAGGACAATGAAATATCTGTCAATATTTCTGGGATGAGGTATTATGTACACTATTTACATTATTCGGACTATTGTCCTCATCTTTGTTGCCATATTTATTACAACGTTTCGACCTTTCAGTATCTGTCTATATTTCTGAGATGAGGTATTATGTACATTGTTTACATTATTCGGACTATTGTCCTCATCTTTGTTGCCATATTTATTACAACGTTTCGACCTTTCAGTATCTGTCTATATTTCTGAGATGAGGTATTATGTACATTATTTACATTAATCGGACTATTGTCCTCATGTTTGTCGCCATATTTATTACAACGTTTCGGCCTTTCAGTATCTGTCTATATTTCTGAGATGAGGTATTATGTACATTATTTACATTAATCGGACTATTGTCCTCATGTTTGTCGCCATATTTATTACAACGTTTCGGCCTTTCAGTATCTGTCTATATTTCTGAGATGAGGTATTATGTACATTATTTATATTAATCGGACTATTGTCATCATCTTTGTCGCCATATTTATTACAACGTTTTGGCCATTGTACGCTCCGGCCTTCTTCAGGTGGTTGGAATGTCGAACTTAGCCTTTTATTTCGCTCACTGGGGTAGACTGTTCTAGTTCCACGTGCCATGTCTAACGGATATCAGTTATCAGTTATCTCCTGTTAATTTCTCTCTGAAAGTTCTCCACTGCCTTAACCAGGTATTGAACTCACACTCTTTGGGTCTGTCACTGGATCTAACCCACGTCTTTATCCACTGTGCCATAAGAATCTTCTGTCTCATGGGTTGTGCAATTTGCCGTAGGCGGAGATAGCGTCATGTTTTGAGGACCTTCAGTCACATGTGTTGAGCAATCTGCCATAGCCGGAGATACCGTCATGTTTTGAGGACCCTCAGTCACATGTGTTAAGCAATGTGCCATAGGCGGAGATAGCGTCATGTTTTGAGGACCTTCAATCACATGTGTTGAGCAATCTGCCATAGGCGGAGGTAGCGTCATGTTTTGAGGACCTTCAGTCACATGTGTTGAGCAATCTGCCATAGGCGGAGATAGCGTCATGTTTTGAGGACCTTCAATCACATGTGTTGTTGTTATCTGGCGCGGGTGGAGATAGCTTCATATTTCTGAAAACTTTCAGTCCCATGGTTTGTGCAATCTGCGGTAGGCGGTGATGGCGCTATGTTTTGAGAATTTTCGATACTATGTGTTGTGCACACTTGCTGCTGGCGAATTTTGTCCTATTTTGCGGACCTTCAGTCACATGTGTTGACCAATCTGCCGTAGACGGATATAAATGTTTTAAGGACCTTCAGTCACATGGGTTGTGCAATCTGCTCCTGGTGGAGATAGCATTCTGAGAATTTTCATTTCCATTGGGATGCCCGATGTGCCATAGGTGGGGATAGCGTCATATTTAGTGAATTTTCGGTCCTATGGGTTGTTAAATCTGCTGCCGGCGGAGATAGTTTCACATTCTGAGAATTTTCAGTCTCTTAGGTTGCGCAATCTGCCGTAGTCGGAGATTGCGTCATGTTTTGAGAATTTTCGACCCCGTGGGTTGTACAAATCCTGCTGCTAGCGGAGATAGCGTCATATTTTCAGAATTTTCAGTCCTATCGGCTGTACAATCTGCAGTAGATGGAGATAACATCATATTTTGAGGACTTTCGGTCACATGTGTTGGGCAATCTGCTGCAGCCGGAAATATGTCATAATTTAAGAATTTTTAAGTCCCATGGGTTGTACAATCTGCCGCTGGCGGAGATAGCGTCACATTCTGAGAATTTTCAGTTTGATGGGCTATGCAATCTGCCGTAAAGCAGAGAAAGCTTTATGTTGTGAGAATTTTCAGTCCTATGGGCTATATAATCTGCCGTCGGCGGAGATAACGTCATGTTTTGAGGACCTTCAATCACATGTGCTGTGCAATCTGGCGAAGGAGGAGATAGCTTAATATTTTTGAGAATTTTCAGTCCGATGGGTTGTGAAATCTGCCGCTGGCGGAGACAGCGTCCTATTTTGTGAATTTTCGGCCCCATGGGTTATGCAATCCTGTCTCTGGCGGAGATAGCGTTACATTTTGAGGACCTTCAGTTACACGTGTTGGGCAATCTGCCGTAGGCGGAGTTAGCGTCATATTTTGAGGATTTTTAAGTCTCACGGGGTGCGCAGTCTGCCTCAGGCGGAGATAGCGTCACATTCTGAGGATTTTCGAGAATTAAAAGAGAATTCTTTGATTTAAAGGCGGAATCGTTCTTTTATGCAATATTTTGAATACACTATTTTACCAATGAAATAAATGCAGTCATAAAGTTATACAAAACGAAGGTAAATATTTATGTTGCATTACGAATATTCTTTACTAATAATCATCCAGTAACTGCTTTGAATCCAATCCGAATAAATCCAGACATGATTCCTGTCAATTTTTGAAGTTACTGCGTCATTGTTTGCAATGTTGAAATATATGTGAAAGGTGCGACAATGCACCTGCATTCTGTCACGTATTAATGTCATAACGAAACAGAAGTTTGGTATTTGTAAATTTAAGAATCCGTATTTGCACAACCACACCTTACGTTCTTCGCTTACCTTCCTAACAAGACATTACAAAGCGTATATTTTAGGAGATTTTATTTTACAAGTAACTTACAAGGCTACAACTGATACGACACACAGTTTATCATGATTCATAGAACTGTATCTGTGTTCTTTCTTTTATGTGCCGTTTTCGTTTCAGGACGTACGCGATTATGGCTCTCCCCTGCCTCTATCCTTTGCAACTCTCAACAAGTTCCTTCCCTCTGCTTCCTCCCCCAGACCACGATCTGTCATCCATTTGTTTAAGCCCGCCAGGTATGTCACGTGTTGTTTTTCCCTGTCTCTCTTTCCCTCTATTCGACCTGTGAGTATCAGATTCTCCAGGCCCTCCTTCCTCATTATGTGTCCCCAAAACTTCAGCTACCTCTTCCTGATGTTAAGTATAAACCTCCTCCTTGTTTAGGACGTAGGCGATCATGGCTCTCCACCTGCTCCTATCCTTTGCAACTCTCAACAAGTTCCTTCCCTCTGCTTCCTGTCCTAGACCACGTTCTGTCATCCACTTGCTTAAGTCCGCCAGGTATGTCACACATTGTTTACCCTTGTCTCTCTTTCCCTCTATTCGACCTGTGAGTATCAGATTCTCCAGGCCCTCTTTTCTTATTATGTGTTCCAGAAACTTCAGCTGCCTCTTTCTGATGTTAAGTATAAACCTCCTCGTTGTTTTGGAACCTCTCATCACTATTTTCCATTCATTTAATTTCATTTTTCATCAATTGTAATTAAATGAATGGCAACTAGTGAATGAGAGAGTTGAGCCGTTCAATGTCGAGTCATATACACATTAACAGTTTTGAAAAAGAATGCAACTGAAGACGTCAGAAACAATCAAGTACAGAGGAGTTGTAACAACCAAGGAAGTGTTATAACACACGAGAGAAATATGTGACACAGAAATCCGTGGACGATATGGACTAAAAGAAGTAAATGAAAGTCTTACTTGATAGCTAACTTGGTCGTACAGTGATGTGCCCAGGCCATAAATGTCGATAGAAAAAGGCCTAAAAATAGATGTGTTGTTCCGAGAAAAATACTCACCAGCCGCCTAGACGACTCACTGGCCAGACAGTCACGTAGATATCTACTTGACCCCCGACTGAGTCAGGTTGTGACAGATAGTCAGTTTTTTTTAACGTGGGGACTCGAGTGTTTTCATTCAAGCCGCTGGTCTAAGCTGGTCTTGGCTTGTCATAGCTGGTCTTGGCTTGTCATAGCTGGTCTTGGCTTGTCATAGCTGGTTCAAGCTGGTCAGAACCGGTCCAAGCTAGTCGTAGCCGTGATACCATCAGCACAGCGAAGGATCCCCATGCCAGTCACGTGATGCTTTTTTCTAAATCTTTGACATGCCCATAAATTATAGCTCACTCAAGGGCAGATAATTAAGTCGTGTAATGCTACACCAGCATTTGTTCTGATGTTTCAGGATTAAAAAAAAAGAAATGTCGCTTCTTATTAGCGCAACTGGTTCTAATGAATTTCAAATTAACGTGTCTGTGAGAATGTAACGTTTAATTTTTGGATGGGGACAGAGGGCCCTCGCGACCGGAAGTAGCTTTCTACCATTTCCGTTAAACATGTTTTCCCAATTTATAGAGGCGTGAATGCAGCTGCCTGCAGAAGTATGAGTCTTCAGGAATCATTTCATTTGGATTTCATACAACATGGCGGAATATTTTATTACTGTGTGAGCCGACGCGTATGCAAGGAAGTCGACAAAAAGTTTTCAACCTCCTTGGTTTTGCAAGCAACGGGGAGGTACAAGCACGGGAGAACAGACCTCCTGTAACAAAACATAATTCTTAATTACTCTGAAGCAATAAAACGCCAGGATATATATATATATATATATATATATATATATATATATATATATATATATATATATTCCCACACTGTTCATATATATTTATGTTTGCGTGAGCTGCAATGCGTGAACGTGCGTGTCTGTCTGTCTGCATACGTATGAGTGGTTTTCCGACGACAATTTTCCCTCCCACTACAATAAAAACACCGATATAGACAACCATATATAAATCCCAAATTTAAAAATCAATCAGTTTGACGATCGCAAATAGCGTGAAACTCAGTGTCACAAACATCAATCCAACTATATATATATATATATATATATATATATATATATATATATATAAAGAGAGAGACACACACACATAGAGAGAGAGAGAGAGAGAGAGAGAGAAGGGGTTATAGTTGTTCCAACGAGAGAAAAGTGTATATTTTAAAGAGAGAAACCGCAATTGTTATTGGTTGTAAGGTGGATTTTTTTAAAAATATATATTTTATTTTCCATAATTTTACTTTGCGACCTTCGTCAGGCAAAGAGTGCATATTTCCACATGCTATTAAAATGAATTAATTTTCCTTGTGGTTTTCAATGTTAAACATTCTCTTTTTTATGTGGTAGTGATACAAATGTCTTTCTTGGACTGATAGTAAGATAGTTCCTTTGCTTATAGTGTAATAAAACAATTAAGATTGGTCCGAGAAAGGCAGTGGAAAGATATCTGTATTCTTATCTTTTAATAACCCCTTTATGTTCTTAGATCTATTTCCATTTTTGTGTATTGTTTGTGCATTTTTTCTAGTATGTGTATATATATTCCCTCTCCATACACACATACGGTCTTATTGTAAGGAATTAGTATATACATATATATATAGATAGATTGTTGTAAGTATGTATTTATATCATCTTTCATTTTCAAAACACGGTCAAGATATTGTGTCCATGTTCATTATTTCATATTATTGGGTCTTCTTTTTTGTTTATTGTTAAATATAATATATCTACAGGTACATCGTCTACATGTAAAAAAGGCTAAAAATAATGGAAGCATATATATATATATATATATATATATATACATACATATATATATATATATATATATAAACATATATATATATATATATATATATATATATATATATATATATATATATATATAAGTAAATATATGGATATAGATCCGACAGTATGAAGAAAAATATACGGAAAAGATTCTGAAATCATCTTCACATATTTCCCTGACTACATCAAACTCTACTTGGAATTAATAGCACGAGCAACCAACATATTACATCCGATGCTTGCATCTACTAAATCTCATGCAAAAACTGTGACTTAAAATATGTGGGCTCGACAAGCGTACTTATAAATTTTAGATCAAATAGAATTTCTTTCATTTTTCATTTTTTTTTTTTTTGTTTCTTTCAAAATATTCAAATTTAGGAATACGTTTTCACAGCGTCGCCTACGTGACGACAACGTGACCATGTTTAAAACGGAACGCTGATCGTATAAAACTTTCAGTTATCTGTTTGGATAAGTCTTGTTCTTGTGTCCATCGTCTTTGTCATGTTCAATTTGATAATGTTAATTATATTTTATATTTTATATTATATTGAATATGTCCTGAAGATGGTTTATTGACCGAAACGTCCGACGTCGACATATTAACATTAAAACAGCATTATTGCATATAAGGATTTTTGTTTGGTTTTTCCGTATATTTTTCTTCATATATATATATATATATATATAAGGAAAAAACATGTTTATTTTTTATATATTTGTAGGAAGATACTAAAGTAAATGCAGGCAGAACCAAATTACTTATTTACATTCTTCGAACTGTTGTGCTCATCTTTTTCTTGCTACTTGGCTAGATTTTTCTAGTTCCACGTGTCATGCCTCTTCCAGGTGTCTCATTCAGTTTTTGTTTACCACTGCAATGGCACGTGGAACTGGAACAATCTACGCCAGTAGACGAAATAAAGGGTTTAGTTTGAAATTCCAGTCACATGAAGAAGGCCGGAGCGCACAACGGGCGAAAAGTGGTGAATATGGCAAAAAAAAAAGAAAAAAAGATGAGGACAACAGTACAAAGTATGTAAATAGTGTAAATAATTACAATACCTCATCTCAGAAATATAAACAGAATTAATCTAAATCTAGGCAGATTTTAAGAATTTAAATGTTACATTTAAAGTATCTAAGTATAGGTAAAAGTGTAGGCAGATTTAAATCAAGTTTAATATACGCAGAATTATATTAAATGCAGACAGATTTAAATCAAATTAAAGTCAGTCAGATTTAAATTAAATTAAATGCAGGCAGATTTTAATTAAAATTTGAATGTTTTATTGAAAGCATTTGGATGTTTTATTGAAACCATTTGGGTGTTATATTGAAAGCATTTGGATGTTTTATGGAAAGTATTTGGTTGTTTTATTGAAAACATTTGGATGTTTTATGGAAAGCATTTGAAGGTTTTATTGAAAGAATTTGGATGTTTTATTGAAAGCATTTGGATGTTTTATTGAAAGAATTTGGATGTTTTATGGAAAGCATTTGGATATTTTAATTAACGCATTTGGATGTTTTATTGAAAGAATTTGGATGTTTTATTGAAAGCATTTGGATGTTTTATTGAAAGCAGTTGAATGTTTTATTGAAAACATTTGGATGTTTTATTGGAAGAATTTGGATGTTTTATTGAAATCATTTGGATGTTTTATGGAAAGCATTTGGTTGTTTTATTGAAAGCATTTGGATGTTTTATGGAAAGCATTTGAAGGTTTTATTGAAAGAATTTGGATGTTTTATTGAAAGCATTTGGATGTTTTATTGAAAACATTTGGATGTTTTATTGGAAGAATTTGGATGTTTTATTCAAAGAATTTGGATGTTTTATTGAAAGCATTTGGATGTTTTATTGAAAGCATTTAAATGTTTTATTGAAAACATTTGGATATAGACAAATTTAAATTAACTGTCGGCATTTTTAACTTGGTAATGGTCATTTAGCGCTAAAAGAAACACGCAAGCAATGATGTAAAAATATTATCATTATTCCTTGACTTTTTTAACCGTAGGGCGGATCCGAATGCAGAAACTCTTTTCTCCATAACGGTCTATTAACGGAATCCATCAGCAATTTTGGTACAGTCTATCCCTGTCCATTGTTTGACATTGTCCAACCAGTGTTTGCTCTAGCGCCCTCTTCTATATCCAAATTCAACAGTGTCTTCCAAGATGATCTTGAACTGACTATCGTACCTTGTAACGTGTCCAAACCACGCCATTTTACTCCGTTTGACAGTGACGAGAAGAGGTTCTTGGTGTCCCACAAAACTTTCAATCTGAACATGTAGCATTGAATCATTAAAAAAAATTCTATATTTAATAAGGATTATCTCATTTCGTATTGAATTATTCCCCTTGATTATAGCAGTTATTGTAACGAGCATGCGCGGAAGCGTCCTCGAACTGCATGTGCGTGTTGTCGCCGGGCACACCTTGGAGTACTATAATGGACTCGACCGAGGACTACAAGATGAAGACGCGCGAGTCGTTTGGCGTCTTTTCTTTGGCGAAAAAAGCCGTTGCGGTCGGTCGTCCGTCGGCAGCAGTCTTGGGTGCTGTTTTGTTCGTTTGCTGTCGTAAAGTGTTCGTTCGGAAGAGAAGGCGTCCGTTTCAGGTTCACAAGAAGGCGCTCGTTTCAGGTTCGCAAGTAGGCGTTTTTCCCCCGTTTTCTCGCACAGTTATTAAATTTCGGCCGTTGAATCCTACTGTCTTCCTCAGGTGTTTGTTCACTTTTGGTGACGTTCCTGTAATATCAAAACCAAACACTTTATTCAGTCTACGTCAGTGAAAAGTTCTCATCATACTGTCCATAGTAGGAGTAATGAATCTTATTAGTTCAGTCTGGCGATTTGTTTTTCCCACGGAACCCGGATTTCATGGTCCTGAACCGCCATATATTCAAATTGCCCTAAAAACGGTAGAAACGCCGTGACCATAAAAACAAAGATAAGGACGTTCGTCTAAGCAGATTAATGAATAATAATTTAGAATTTGTCGCCGCAGGAATAGAGGAAACCTTGTAACACAAACAACAAAGATGAGGACACTAGTTCGAAGAGATCCGTGAACAATAATGAAACTGCCGACATATTGTGACTGCAACAACAAAGATGAAGACACTCATCTGAATAGATCAAAATATAAAAATGCATTTTCCTCATTCCTGAAATAACCAAACTGTTGCGACGATAACAATGGATGATGGGTGACTTCATCTTGGTTCCGAGAGTTTTGTGTGACCAACAATTATCCTGTGGACGAGTTTGCTTTCGGGCGGCCGCCCACTTGACCAGAAGAGAATAAAATAATAGATAATTACATGAAAACATATGAGAACAAGTGACAACAAAACCGGACATTGAGGATTTCCTGTCATAAGCTTATATTAGACATCGCAGTTCGGACAGAGATAGTTGAGTTCTGGATCTCCCGTTAACATGGGGACAGATTGACCCTTCTGTTAGTTCTACCAACTGTTAGAGCTGCCAGCCGGGAAAATGAGATGGGTAGATAGTTGGTAGGAGAAATTTAGATTCCAATAGAAAAGCGGTTCTGTTAGACTGAGATGTCAGAATTGGGCAGCCCGTGTAAAAGAAAACCTGGATAAACAATGAAAATCTATTTGGTGGCGTTTATTTTTGCCTTTCGTTTGTTTGCGTGTTCGCAGCGGGCCCTTCCCGGTTTTCGGTGCACACCAATCAGAGCGAGAATAGAAGCAACCGGGGTGTTTTAATTTTCCGGTGTTGGAAATCTGACAGGCGGCTCCGTTGTATTTATACAGTGGAGGCGAATAACTGTCATAAAAAATAGGGGGTTGAGCCTGCGTATGCTGTCTCCCTGTGGTTGAGTTAACTAGTGTCTCAGCTTGCGTTTTTTATTGTCTGCTCTGTTTCTTTCTATAAACCCACTTTAAATCGGCCTTGTGCCACATATATTCCTCGTGGATGGGATATTAAATACAGAGATACGTCGAGATACAGTCTCTGACTGTGTGCAACGTCTGTCGAACTCTCTGCTTTGGTAGAGAGGAACCCGGACGAGACTTTGCCGAAGGGCAAAGTTTCGTCCTGGGAGGTAGACAGGCCCTGAACCCGTCTAGGCGGGTTTAAAGGGTATATTTTTGGCAGCCTACGGGCTCGGAGAAACTCACTTTAAGCTCGGCCTTGGGCCACATATATTTCTCGTGGGTGGGATATTAAATACCGAGATACGTCGATCCACGGTCTCTGGCTGTGCGACGTCTGTCGAACTCTCTGCTTTGGCAGAGAGGAACCCAGACGAAGCTTTGCCAAAGGGCAAAATTTCGTCCGGGAAGGTAGATATTCCTCGCGGGTGGAATGTTAAATATCAAGATACGGTGAGATACGTTGAGAGATACGGAGACAGACACAGGTTGTTCTCATCGTCAAAAGGTAGACGGACAACTAAAGCAAGGACAACATTCTTTTTCCTCCACGCTTGCAGCCCTTGGTGTTCCCAAGCGGTCACCCAGCTTGCTACGGACACGGATCGACGTTGCTTAACTTTGGTGATCGTGCCATAATCGATGTTTCAACCTGATATGGTCGTAAACTCTTTACACTACCCGCAGATGCAAGCTTAGTGGACTTGGTGTTTCAAAGCGATCACCCAGCTGACCCGGCTCGACGTTGCTTAACTTCGGTGATCGTTCGATTATTGATGTTTCAACGTGATATGATCGTAAACTCTTTATACCATTCGCACATCCAAGCTTAGTGCACTTGGGGTTCCAAAACGATCACCCAGCTAGCTACTGTCCTGGCTCGAGGTTGCTTAACTTCGGTGATCCTTCGATAATCGATGTTTCAACGTGATATGGCCGTAAACACTTTACACCATCCTCACATACAAGCTTAGTGCCCTTGGGGTTCCCAAGTGGTCACCCATTTAGGTACAGCCTAGGCTCTACATTGCTTAACTTCTGTGATCCAACGGGAACTTGCGTTTCAACGTGATATAGTCGTAAGCCCTTTGCACCACCTGTACATCCAAGCTTAGTGCACGTGTTGCTTTCAAGTGGTCACCCAGCAAACTGTTGACCCGGCACGACGTTGCTTAACTTCGGTGATCGTACCAGTACAGTTGTTTCAACGTGATATGTCCGTAAGCACTTTACACCCTATGCACATTCCAGCTCACAGCACTTGGTGTTCCCAAGCGGTCACCCAGCTATGTACTGACCAGGATCGACGTTGCTTAACTTCGGTAATCGTACAGGAAGTGTTCTTTCAACGTGATATAGTCGTAAGATTTTTACACCACTCACACATCCAAGCTTACGGTACTTGGTATTTCGAAGCGGTCACTCATTTAGGTCCTGACACGGCACAAGCTTAATTTCGGCGATCATAGGAGAACCGGTGTTTCAACCTGATATAGTCGTAAGCGTTTAACCCTGCCGACGCGTTTAAGTAAATTCTGTTCAGAACTCAACGCCCTGTGTGGTCCCATGAATAGAAAAGAATATCTCTTGGGACATAATTAGTACAGAAATTAGATCGCCCACTTTTTACGCAGACGCAGGAAAAATTATTTTATTACATAAAAGGGGGATATTTAAAAAAAAAAAAAAACCTGCCTACTAGCCCGCCTTTGGTTTCTGACAGGCGACGAAAATAGCCAAGTGCCTTCAAAGGCAGCATTTCCCGTTGGATAAACATTAAGACTAGGATACGTAACTTTTTTTTTTTTAATCCATTTAGAAAAATGACCTAGAATAGTGTAGGGTTGATTGCATTGAGATTATGAACATTTTGTATTTATTTCCTTTGATTTCTACTGTCTACTCGTTTCTTTCCGGGTCCCGACAGAGACTTAAGGTCAGAAATGACATTTTAACATTTTCCACTGAGCTATTTAAAAAAAAAATCACACTTATTTTACATGGATAAAACTCTTCGTAAGGTCTGAGCTGTACTCATATTATTATTATTATTATTACTATTTGTATATGTTATATTTCCTGCTTTGTATCCTGTAGCGCCAGGACCAAACTATGGTCCGTAGGCCCTATAGGAGAATTGTCATTTGATTAATAGCACTTTTTTTAGTATATAGGATATTCCTAGTAGGGCGATCTTCTGGACAACTTGTATGTCGATGTTACCAGGGACATTCTTGGTAAAATTGTCCATTTCTTTTCTCACGATTAGCTCCGACTAACAGCATGGCCCGGCGTTGCTCGTGCTTGATTAAAAAAATCGTACGACTCATACAGCAATCACTATCACTTGACTTAAAATATTTTTACCCTTCCTTGCCTTTAAAGGAGTCCCCTTTGTCGTGCTGATGTTGCTACATGCCTTACTTCTTGCCTATCTCACACTGCGAATTTTTTCTAAGCTCTATACTAAGCATTAAATCTGTTACGAAAAAAGAACTAAACAAAATGAACACAAAACGATCAGCTTTAAAAAAGGACTCGTAACTGGAAAAACCGAATGAAAAAAGAATGTTAACAACAATTACTTTTTCATACCCAACCCAGTTCTGCGGAATCAGAATCAACGTTGAGTTTAAGCAAGCGAATGAGCCAATTGGAATAAAGTGCCATGTAGATTTAAATTTTTCCCACTTGTGACGAATGCAGCAATCGATATTTTTTGTTTGCATGCTAGCATGCTAGTTAACATTCGTGTCAGTCAGATGTTGGCTCTCACGCTGGCCAATAGAATCTTCCTGCCTATTCGATTATTTCCACTATCGATCGGAGTTGGGAAATGCAAAGTCGGTCTTGGCCTTTCCGCTAACTTGGAGCATGTGCATGTACATTTTGGTGCAAATCAGTCGAAAATTGCGGCCGTGCATTCGTTACACACACACACACACACACACACACACACACACACACACACACACACACACATCCTGCCTTTTATAGATAGAGATTACTATTGGTACAGTCTCAGTCTTCATTTCCCACATCCTGTTTATTTCTATTATTATTATTTTTTTTTTGTGTATGTTATATTTCCAGCTTTCTATCCTATAGAGCTGAGTCCAAACTGGTCCTTAGACCCTATAGAAGAATTTTCATTTAATTGATAGCACTTTTCTTAGTCTATAGAATGTTCTTAGTAGGGCGACCTTCTGGGCAACTTGTATGTTGATGTTACCAGGGACACTTTTAGTAAAATTGTCCATTTCTTTTCTCACGAGGCCCAGTGCTCCGATTACTATTGGTGCAATTTCAGTCCTCATTCCCTACATCCTATTAATCTCAATCTCCAGGTCCTTTTATTTGAATAAATTCCCATAATATTCATGGAAGTGTTTCTATCAATTGGTACTGCTATGTCAATAAGCATAAACTTCCTGATTTTTTTGTCTTTTATGATAAGATCAGGTCTGTTGGCTTTTATCATCCTGACAGTTTGAATTGGCATGTCCCAGAGGATAGTTACATCGTTAATTTGGGTAACTGTGTCTGGTTGGTGGTCATACCATCTCTCAGTGGTTTTGATTTTGTGCTTCTCGCATATTTTCCAGTTCACATATGTCGCTACCTTGTTATGTCTGTAGGTATATTTATTTTTGCTAGTTTTATCATCATTATTATTATTATTATTATTAGGTTGGTGCAAAAATAATGACGTAATAATGTCGTTTTTTGACGTCACCAACCTAATAATAATATTTCCTTTGATTTCTGTTGTATACACATTTCCTTCCGGGTCCCAACCAGAGACCTAAAGTTAGAAGTGGCTTTCTGACATCTTCCACTGATCATTTTTATAAAAACAAACCCCCAAAAAACAAACCCCCAAAAAACAAACAAAACAAAACAAAAAAGATGGAAGATTTATATAGATAAAGCTCTTCGTAATGTGTGAGCTGTACATTATCATAGGCCTTTCTTATATATGCTGTCATAACGCATTGTAAACTCTAAACACCCCTTCAGTAATTTTAAACACCCGTCATCGTCCTCGGCGATACTCAAATTGTTTAATTTAACGCTTCAATTATCCTCTACTCGTGAGAATGGGGGATTTGGAGTGGGGAGGGTCCACCAGTGGAATAGCCTAAGGCCTCTCTTCATCTAAATGCGAGTACCATTTTTCATATTTTTTTAAGACATGGTCTACCAGGAATGTATTCAACGTGGCTATCTGAACCCTTTCCAATCAATCCGAGGGCTCCAACTACAACTGGAAATATAGCGGCAAATCAACATCCTTATGGGCCATTTAATGCCAAAATTTAATTTTCTTGGGAGCATTAGTCTTTTATAAAAAAAATGTATTGCTGGTAATATATTCCCTGACAGAAATATTTTTTTTTTTACTATGAAATGAAATATATATTGTCGGTATTTTTAATAGATTTTCTTTAATACTTTCATAATTTTTGAGCCCAGATTGGGGATCAACTATTTGCCCATATCCTGGCCCCTAACAGGATTTTGGGACAGAGGTTGTACAGTAACGTAAACAATTATTATTATTATTATTATTAATAGGTAAATAAAATACTACCTATGTCTCATAATGGTTGTTACATTCAGTATACAAGAGTACAAGTTTTTTTGTATTTCTGTAAGACATGGGCCAGCAGAAAACCATTCCATGAGTTTATCTGAACCTTTTCCAATCAACCCGAGTGCTCCAACTACAACTGGAATTATGGTTGTTCTCAAGCACCATTTTTTTTTTTAGATTTCCATTCCAAGATTCTTGGATTTTCATAGTATTTTTGAAGATCTTCAGAGATCCATTACAATTTGCAGAAAATGTCATGTCAATAAGAAAGCACAATCTGTTCTTGTGGTATCGGATTACGGTGTTGAAGTGATTACCTTTAATTGTTCTGTCTATATATTGTAAAGTTTCATAAAACCGTCACAAGTCCTATCTCTGTAATCAGCTCTGGATGATGTTATTGTGGGCTCGCCCCTTGTACACAAGATGGACTCGTCCAAAGTATACTTATACTACAGAGAGATAGCGTGACAAAAACGTCGAGACAGGGTGTTCACCCAGAGTTATACGAGAGTCCAGAAAGAGAGATAATTACGGCTTCACTTACAGAGACTTGTACATATACTTTTCTACTAACCCGAATTCCTGGACTACTAATCTTCATTTCAAGTTTGTATTCTTACGTTTAATACACATATTTTTCTATTTCAATTACTGGCGTTGTTTATTTATTGGTGCAGGATTCCATCTCCGGAATCCACAACAGTTGTTCATAGCAGTTTCTTGAAGTTTCCTTTCCATAAAAATTGTATTTTCCAGTGCAGATATTGGGCCACTCTATCATGCTGACTTTTCTATTCAGTGGGTGCTAACAACGTGAAACCTGATACAAGATGGTCAATTGTTTCTGGATATTTATCACAGAATCTGCATTAAGGTGCCAACACAATTTTTCATTATGTGTGTTTGGTAATTTCTAGTTGGCTAACATTAGTACTGTGCAGCAAGAATAAAAAATTATTATTATTATTATTATTATTATTATTATTATTATTATTATTATTATTATTATTATTATTTTCTTAGATTTCTGGCGTTTACACATTTCTTTCCGGATCCCGCTCAGGGACCTAAGGTTAGAAATGGCATCATGACACTTTCCACTGACAAAAAAAAAAAAAAAATTACATAGATAAAGCCCTTCGTAAAGTGTGGGCTGTACTTTTCAGAACAATTTTTTGTATCTCCTTGAGGCATGGACTTCCGGGAATCCCGTCAATTAGTCTACTGCAATCTTTTCCAACCAGTCCTAGGGCTCCAACTACAACAGGGATTGTTAATGTTCCCATATGCCACATATTATTATTATTATTATTATTATTATTATTATTATTATATTTTTGCTATTGTCACACTACTTACCAAGTCTGCTGGAAGACCTAAGGCAAATAGTGGTGTGTTGTTATGACTGCATTTCATGATTTGTTTTGCTAACTCGCTTAACGTTACAGGGACAAAGTCCTAAGTGTGTGGGCTGTACTTAAGCCGGGATTTCCAGATTATTATTATTATTATTATTATTCGGTTGAACTAGCTCGAGCATTCATTAGTCTGACGCGGCAACCACCACGGTCCTGCATCAGGGTCAAAACGTCATTAGGGTGGCATACTGTATCCTTCTGTGTCATAACATCAATGTAGATGGTTTCTGGGCAACCGGCCCGTCTAGTTCAATGGCTGTGTGTCCAAAGCAGTAGATAACTCACCAGCACTGCAAAGTGCATTCTTTGTTCGTGTAAGATTGCAGAAATATCAGGGCTGGGTCCATATGAGCTGTGATTTAGTTGGATGTTGTCTCCAAGTGATGTTAAGTGTAGCCCTCAGCTAAGTCTTGATGGAACCTGCCTGTGGGATGCTGAGGGTTACACTTTGACTAACTAAAACTCCAAGAGTTTTAGTTAATCCAAGCATTGTCACCATACATGAAAACCGCATATGGGAACGGGGCATGATCTTCATTGAAATTGAAAGGGTGCTACTGTAATTAAGGGCCTTTGAAAAATGCTCATTAGGGTCAGATGTTTAGCATATCTCTTTGTTATGGGACATTACCCATAATAACATAATGGACTATTCCATACGTAATAAATACTGTGCCTCAAGAGGAAGCAGGGAGTTCCGTCTGAAGTCTGGAGTTCCGTCTGAAGTCTGGAGTTCCGTCTGAAATCTGGAGTGAAGTCCGTCAGGAGTCTGTCAGTCAGTCAGTCGAGTCAGAGGCAGTTCGAAACAGAGTTGCGTTCAGACAATTACTACTAAACCTGATTGTTCGTACTAACACTTTCTACTTCTATGTATATATTCCTGTTTGTAATATATCTGTGTTATTCCATATACGTGTTCGAGTTCTTCTTTATTGGTTCTACCTTGGACTATCACCGTGGTACAAGGAACCGGACCATAACACTATTGAACTTAGAATCAATATTTCGATCGTTTACATTATTTTCTAGTGATATTTGCACCTGTAACATTATTCTGGGTTTTATGTGAACAAGTCCCTGTTTTTTTGTTTTTATAACACAATTCCAAATGTGATATTTTTTCGGTATCCACACCTAAATGTTGGATCTCTCAGTTTTCCTTTCAATGCGTCTGCCGGCGCATATATATATATATATATATATATATATATATATATATATATAACTAGACTCGTTTCGAAAAACCCTTGAATTTTTGATTTGCAAATAAATCAATCTCGAGGGAAAAAAAGGTTTTAAAAAAAGAAACAGCTACAAACATGAACTACTGTCGAACAAATCGCACAGATGCAGGTCTGAAGCCCAAAGAAAAAACCCCGATACGAGTAGACAACTAACTAACAAAAGAGCTCAATACAATCGTAGAGCAGACCTAGATACACCTAGTGAGCCAGACAAACCTACCCAGGTTTCACCTAAACGGATCGTCAGGGAAAGTATGGCCATACTTTCCCTGACGATCCGTTTAGGTGAAACCTAGGTAGGTTTGTCTGGCTCACTAGGTGTATCTATCTATCTATCTATCTATCTATCTATATATATATATATATATATATATATATATATATATATATATATATTCAGTCGAGCTATCTCGGACATTCATGAATCTTCTCACCAACCATCACAGTCTTGTATAAAAGTCATCGGGTCATTAGATTGACATTCTGTATCATAATTGGGTAATGTAGGTGGTTGTTGGGCAACCAAACTGTCTTAATTCATGACTAAATGTCCAGAGCAGTAGATCACTTACGAGTTCTTGTTTGGTTTGACAGCAGTGTCTTGCCTTCTGCGTTCATGTAAGATCATATAAATATCAGCGATGGGTCCATAGAGCTGTGATTTAGTTGGATGTTGTCTCCAAGAGATGTTAAGTACAGTTTTCAGCATCCGAGTGTAGGCTCCATCAAGATTAGACAAAAGGTGAGATTTTTTTTCCTCTTAAGATTAACATGATCAGGATCAACTATGAACAAACGTTTCCCTTAGAATCAATATTTCAATTGTTTACATTATTGTCTATTGATACTTGTACGTGTAACAGTATTCTGGGGTTTATGTGAACAAGTCCGTGTTTTTTTTTGTTTTGTTTTTATAACACCATTCCAGTCGAGATATATTTTCAGTATTCACACCTAAATTTTGGATCTGTCGGTTTTCCTTTCAATGTATCTGCTGGCGCATATATATATATATATATATATATATATATATATATAGAGAGAGAGAGAGAGAGAGAGAGAGAGAGAGAGAGACAGAGAGACAGAGACAGAGAGAGAGACAGACAGACAGAGAGACAGACAGAGACAGAGAGACAGACACATTATGTAAAAGGACAGTGCCCGACAATTATTTAAAGACATTTTTATGTTTATACATTCTTTTTATAGATACAAATATTTAAGTAAATGCTCTGTTTATAATAAACAGTATTAAACAACATTTACCGGCCTGAAAGATCCGAGAAATTTTCATAGAAAATATTCGTCCTCCGACAGGACTTGAACCTGTGTCCTATGTTAAAGTCACGTCAGGCTATATGACGGTTCCGTATAGGATATAGGACTAGCTCGTTAACCATTACCCTATGCGGAATTGGCCAAGTTGGTAATTACTAATTTTGGCTGTATTTCTCACAGATAAATGAGTACTGGGTACCCAGCAAGAATCGAACTCAGTATTCGGTTGTAATGGTCAACTAGACTAGCTCGTTAGCCATTACCCCATGCTGAATTGGCCAAGTTGGTACTTACTAATTTTAGCTGCACTTCGCACAGAGACATGAGTACTGGGCACCCAGCAAGGATCGAACTCAGTATTCGGTTGTAATGGTCAACTAGACTAGCTCGTTAACCATTAACCCAGACTGAATTGGCCAAGTTGGTACTTACTAATTTTAGCTGTATTTCTCACAGATACATGAGTACTGGGCACCCAGCGAGGATCGAACTCAGTATTCGGTTGTAATGGTCAACTAGATTAGCTCGTTAACCATTACCCCATGCTGAATTGGCCAAGTTGGTACTTACTAATTTTAGCTGCATTTCGCATTGAGACATGAGTATTGGGCAGCCAGCGAGGATCGAATTATTCGGTTGTGATGTGCGGACGTCTTCAATATCAAAGACCTTTACCAAATAACAATCACCACATCACTTGAATACTTCCAACAGCAGCAACAACTAAAATGGATAGCATATGTTGAACTTACTCATTACTTCAAACAACAAGCTGGAAAGAATTATGGCAGAATGACTTGAGAATCCTATTTTTCCGAAAAGTGTTTTAACAAAATTTCAGCTGACAGTAGCATTGGCTGCTCGGTCAATAAATGTTTTATGTTTCCTTATAAGGAAACGGCTAATATTATCATTGCTGTTAGAGATGAGGAGAAGACATACAGCGCATCAAGGGCCAGGAAGTGAAAAATTGCGTAACATGAGTAGCAAGTAGATACGGATAATATTACCATTATAGATCAGGAGAAGAGATAGTCCCCTTTGTTCTCCCCTATGTACAGAGATCGAAGAAAAACATAACTCCAGTAGCCCTGGCTTACCGGTCAATGAATACCGAAAGTTTCCTTATTAGGGGACGGGTGATATTACCATTAGACATCAAGAGAACATATATTCCTGTTTGATCACAGCCCTATGTACAGAGATCGAAGAAAAGCGTAACTCGATTAGCACTGGGCGTTCGGTCAATGAAGCCCGAATGTTTCCTTATAAGGAGTCGGGTGATATTACGATTTGAGTACAGCAGAAAAGATATTACCCGTTGATCTCAGCCGTAAGGGCAAGGAGTTGAACACCCCTTTGATCTCAGCCCTATGTACAACGAGTAAAGAAAAGCGTAACTCAGGTAGCACAGGCTTCCCGGGCAATGAATACCATATGATTCCTTCTTAGGGAACAGTTCATATCACCATTAGTGACCAGGAGAACAGACTTGATCTCAGCCGTATGAACAGTGAGCGATGAAAAGAAAAGCGTAACTTTAATAACTGAAAGCCAGGAAGTGAAGAAAAGCGTAACTCTAGTAGCACTGGCTGCTCGGTCAATGAAGACCGAATGTTTTCGATTTGAAGAAACGGCTAATATTATCATTATAATTAGAGATGAAAAGAACAGTTACGACACATTGATCTCTGCCTGAAAGCCAGGAAGTTAAGACAAGCGTAACTCTAGTAGCACTGGCTGCTCAGTCAATGAAGACCGAATGTTTTCGATTTGAAGAAACGGCTAATATTATCATTATAATTAGAGATGAAAAGAACAGTTACTACACATTGATCTCTGCCTGAAAGCCAGGAAGTGAAGAAAAGCTTAACTCTAGTAGCACTGGCTTGCTCGGTCAATGAAGACCGAATGTTTTCCCTTTGAAGAAACGGCTAATATTATCATTATCAATACAGATGAAAAGAACAGATACTACACAGTGATCTCTCCCTGAAGGCCAGGAAGTGAAGAAAAGCTTTATTCTCGTAGCACTTACCGCTCGTTCAATGAATGCAGAATACTTCCTTATTAGAGGTCTGGTAATATTACCACCAGCATTAACAATGTACTTGGCTTTCTTTTTTATTTTGGTTTTCTATTTTTCATCGCTAATGACTCTTTTGCACTAAAATTATCTTTTTTTATGTGTCGAGAAAAAAAAAAGAAAAACAAAAGACAAATGCTGCAACGCTGACCGATTTGTGTTTCCTTAAATTCATATGGAATCCATTTTAAAACCGTCTGCATGTTTCCTAAGGCATGTAAACGACTTGCTGCGCAGGAAATAAAGAATTCAGTAAAATGCCAAAGACACTTCTTAGAGTACCCGAACATTGGGCAGAATATGGCGGTGGAAGCCATTACAGCAGTCTAATGCATATTTCTTCACACTAACTTAAATTAAAAGAGGCAGCTGGGCTCATTAGATTATAGGAATTCATGGAGATGCAATTTCGGTGGACTAGTTTAACCTTGTCGTTAAAATTGACGTTATGTTCTTTGCGAAGTCATTACTAATATTAGAAAGCATTCATATGTGAGACTTTAAATATATTTTTTCCAAATTTATGAACATGTAGTAATTTTGTAGGAGCGAATGGTTACTTACTAGCAATAACACAAAAACACACACTCATACATACATCTGTTTTTTGTCCCGTGACCAGAAGAGTGGTAGGGGCACCATGTGTACTACTGTCGCAGTAGAAGTGGTGTGTCTTGGGCAAGACAGCCGGAAGGAACCCAACACTCTCGAAAAAAAAAAAAAAAAGAAAAAAGAAAGAAATATAACAGCAATACATTATCAGAGTAAAAAATAGCACCAAGTAATATAAGTAATTATATGTATAATGTAAATGCATTACTAATGATTTTACTATAGGAATGCATTGAAAATCAGGAAGAAAGGGATTGTCAGTGGTCGGGAATGAATGCAAGAATTACTGATAGAATAGGGCTATTATATGTATAATGTAAATGCATTACTAATGATTTTACTATAGGAATGCATTGAAAATCAGGAAGAAAGGGATTGTCAGTGGTCGGGAATGAATGCAAGAATTACTGATAGAATAGGGCTATTATATGTATAATGTAAATGCATTACTAATGATTTTACTATAGGAATGCATTGAAAATCAGGAAGAAAGGGATTGTAAGTGGTCGGGAATGAATGCAAGAATTACTGATAGAATAGGGCTATTATATGTATAATGTAAATGCATTACTAATGATTTTACTATAGGAATGCATTGAAAATCAGGAAGAAAGGGATTGTCAGTGGTCAGGAATGAATGCAAGAATTACTGATAGAATAGGGCTATTATATGTATAATGTAAATGCATTACTAATGATTTTACTATAGGAATGCATTGAAAATCAGGAAGAAAGGGATCGTCAGTGGTCAGGAATGAATGCAAGAATTACTGATAGAATAGGGCTATTATATGTATAATGTAAATGCATTACTAATGATTTTACTATAGGAATGCATTGAAAATCAGGAAGAAAGGGATCGTCAGTGGTCAGGAATGAATGCAAGAATTACTGATAGAATAGGGCTATTATATGTATAATGTAAATGCATTACTAATGATTTTACTATAGGAATGCATTGAAAATCAGGAAGAAAGGGATCGTCAGTGGTCAGGAATGAATGCAAGAATTACTGATAGAATAGGACTATTATATGTATAATGTAAATGCATTGCTAATGATTTTACTATAGGAATGCATTGAAAATCAGGAAGAAAGGGATTATCAGTGGTCAGGAATGAATGCAAGAATTACTGATAGAATAGGACTATTATATGTATAATGTAAATGCATTACTAATGATTTTACTATAAGAATGCATTGAAAATCAGGAAGAAAGGGATTGTCAGTGGTCAGGAATGAATGCAAGAATTACTGATAGAATAGGGCTATTATATGTATAATGTAAATGCATTACTAATGATTTTACTATAGGAATGCATTGAAAATCAGGAAGAAAGGGATTGTCAGTGGTCAGGAATGAATGCAAGCATTACTGATAGAATAGGACTATTATATGTATAATGTAAATGCATTACTAATGATTTTACTATAGGAATGCATTGAAAATCAGGAAGAAAGGGATTGTCAGTGGTCAGGAATGAATGCAAGAATTACTGATAGAATAGGGCTATTATATGTATAATGTAAATGCATTACTAATGATTTTACGATAGGAATGCATTGAAAATCAGGAAGAAAGGGATTGTCAGTGGTCAGAAATAAATGCAAGCATTACTGATAGAATAGGGCTATTATATGTATAATGTAAATGCATTACTAATGATTTTACGATAGGAATGCATTGAAAATCAGGAAGAAAGGGATTGTCAGTGGTCAGAAATGAATGCAAGAATTACTGATAGAATAGGACTATTATATGTATAATGTAAATGCATTACTAATGATTTTACTATAGGAATGCATTGAAAATCAGGAAGAAAGGGATTGTCAGTGGTCAGGAATGAATGCAAGCATTACTGATAGAATAGGACTATTATATGTATAATGTAAATGCATTGCTAATGATTTTACTATAGGAGTGCATTGAAAATCAGGAAGAAAGGGATTATCAGTGGTCAGGAATGAATGCAAGAATTACTGATAGAATAGGACTATTATATGTATAATGTAAATGCATTACTAATGATTTTACGATAGGAATGCATTGAAAATCAGGAAGAAAGGGATTGTCAGTGGTCAGAAATAAATGCAAGCATTACTGATAGAATAGGGCTATTATATGTATAATGTAAATGCATTACTAATGATTTTACGATAGGAATGCATTGAAAATCAGGAAGAAAGGGATTGTCAGTGGTCATAAATGAATGCAAGAATTACTGATAGAATAGGACTATTATATGTATAATGTAAATGCATTACTAATGATTTTACTATAGGAATGCATTGAAAATCAGGAAGAAAGGGATTGTCAGTGGTCAGGAATGAATGCAAGCATTACTGATAGAATAGGACTATTATATGTATAATGTAAATGCATTACTAATGATTTTACTATAAGAATGCATTGAAAATCAGGAAGAAAGGGATTGTCAGTGGTCAGGAATGAATGCAAGAATTACTGATAGAATAGGACTATTATATGTATAATGTAAATGCATTACTAATGATTTTACTATAGGAATGCATTGAAAATCAGGAAGAAAGGGATTGTCAGTGGTCAGGAATGAATGCAAGAATTGCTGATAGAATAGGGCTATTATATGTATAATGTAAATGCATTACTAATGATTTTACGATAGGAATGCATTGAAAATCAGGAAGAAAGGGATTGTCAGTGGTCAGAAATAAATGCAAGCATTACTGATAGAATAGGGCTATTATATGTATAATGTAAATCCATTACTAATGATTTTACGATAGGAATGCATTGAAAATCAGGAAGAAAGGGATTGTCAGTGGTCAGAAATGAATGCAAGAATTACTGATAGAATAGGACTATTATATGTATAATGTAAATGCATTACTAATGATTTTACGATAGGAATGCATTGAAAATCAGGAAGAAAGGGATTGTCAGTGGTCAGGAATGAATGCAAGAATTGCTGATAGAATAGGGCTATTATATGTATAATGTAAATGCATTACTAATGATTTTACGATAGGAATGCATTGAAAATCAGGAAGAAAGGGATTGTCAGTGGTCAGAAATAAATGCAAGCATTACTGATAGAATAGGGCTATTATATGTATAATGTAAATGCATTACTAATGATTTTACGATAGGAATGCATTGAAAATCAGGAAGAAAGGGATTGTCAGTGGTCAGGAATGAATGCAAGCATTACTGATAGAATAGGACTATTATATGTATAATGTAAATGCATTACTAATGATTTTACGATAGGAATGCATTGAAAATCAGGAAGAAAGGGATTGTCAGTGGTCAGGAATGAATGCAAGCATTACTGATAGAATAGGACTATTATATGTATAATGTAAATGCATTACTAATGATTTTACGATAGGAATGCATTGAAAATCAGGAAGAAAGGGATTGTCAGTGGTCAGAAATGAATGCAAGAATTACTGATAGAATAGGGCTATTATATGTATAATGTAAATGCATTACTAATGATTTTACTATAGGAATGCATTGAAAATCAGGAAGAAAGGGATTGTCAGTGGTCAGGAATGAATGCAAGCATTACTGATAGAATAGGACTATTATATGTATAATGTAAATGCATTACTAATGATTTTACTATAAGAATGCATTGAAAATCAGGAAGAAAGGGATTGTCAGTGGTCAGGAATGAATGCAAGAATTACTGATAGAATAGGACTATTATATGTATAATGTAAATGCATTACTAATGATTTAACTATAAGAATGCATTGAAAATCAGGAAGAAAGGCATTGTCAGTGGTCAGGAATGAATGCAAGCATTACTGATAGAATAGGGCTATTATATGTATAATGTAAATGCATTGCTAATGATTTTACTATAGGAATGCATTGAAAATCAGGAAGAAAGGGATTGTCAGTGGTCAGGAATGAATGCAAGCATTACTGATAGAATAGGAATATTATATGTATAATGTAAATGCATTGCTAATGATTTTACTATAGGAATGCATTGAAAATCAGGAAGAAAGGGATTGTCAGTGGTCAGGAATGAATGCAAGAATTACTGATAGAATAGGGCTATTATATGTATAATGTAAATGCATTACTAATGATTTTACTAGGGGAATGCATTGAAAATCAGAAAGAAAGGGATTGTCTGTGGTCAGGAATTAATGCAAGCATTACTGATAGAATAGGGCTATTATATGTATAATGTAAATGCATTGCTAATGATTTTACTATAGGAATGCATTGAAAATCAGGAAGAAAGGGATTGTCAGTGGTCAGGAATGAATGCAAGCATTACTGATAGAATAGGACTATTATATGTATAATGTAAATGCATTGCTAATGATTTTACTATAGGAATGCATTGAAAATCAGGAAGAAAGGGATTGTCAGTGGTCAGGAATGAATGCAAGCATTACTGATACAATAGGACTATTATATGTATAATGTAAATGCATTACTAAAGATTTTACTATAAGAATGCATTGAAAATCAGGAAGAAAGGGATTGTCAGTGGTCAGGAATGAATGCAAGAATTACTGATAGAATAGGACTATTATATGTATAATGTAAATGCATTACTAATGATTTTACTATAGGAATGCATTAAAAATCAGGAAGAAAGGGATTGTCAGTGGTCAGGAATGAATGCAAGAATTACTGATAGAATAGGACTATTATATGTATAATGTAAATGCATTACTAATGATTTAACTATAAGAATGCATTGAAAATCAGGAAGAAAGGCATTGTCAGTGGTCAGGAATGAATGCAAGCATTACTGATAGAATAGGACTATTATATGTATAATGTAAATGCATTACTAATGATTTTACTATAAGAATGCATTGAAAATCAGGAAGAAAGGGATTGTCCGTGGTCAGGAATGAATGCAAGCATTACTGATAGAATAGGACTATTATATGTATAATGTAAATGCATTACTAATGATTTTACTATAGGAATGCATTGAAAATCAGAAAGAAAGGGATTGTCTGTGGTCAGGAATTAATGCAAGCATTACTGATAGAATAGGGCTATTATATGTATAATGTAAATGCATTGCTAATGATTTTACTATAGGAATGCATTGAAAATCAGGAAGAAAGGGATTGTCAGTGGTCAGGAATGAATGCAAGCATTACTGATAGAATAGGACTATTATATGTATAATGTAAATGCATTGCTAATGATTTTACTATAGGAATGCATTGAAAATCAGGAAGAAAGGGATTGTCAGTGGTCAGGAATGAATGCAAGCATTACTGATAGAATAGGACTATTATATGTATAATGTAAATGCATTACTAATGATTTTACTATAAGAATGCATTGAAAATCAGGAAGAAAGGGATTGTCAGTGGTCAGGAATGAATGCAAGAATTACTGATAGAATAGGACTATTATATGTATAATGTAAATGCATTACTAATGATTTTACTATAGGAATGCATTAAAAATCAGGAAGAAAGGGATTGTCAGTGGTCAGGAATGAATGCAAGAATTACTGATAGAATAGGACTATTATATGTATAATGTAAATGCATTACTAATGATTTAACTATAAGAATGCATTGAAAATCAGGAAGAAAGGCATTGTCAGTGGTCAGGAATGAATGCAAGCATTACTGATAGAATAGGACTATTATATGTATAATGTAAATGCATTACTAATGATTTTACTATAAGAATGCATTGAAAATCAGGAAGAAAGGGATTGTCCGTGGTCAGGAATGAATGCAAGCATTACTGATAGAATAGGACTATTATATGTATAATGTAAATGCATTGATAATGATTTTACTATAGGAATGCATTGAAAATCAGGAAGAAAGGGATTGTCAGTGGTCACGAATGAATGCAAGCATTACTGATAGAATAGGACTATTATATGTATAATGTAAATGCATTACTAATGATTTTACTATAGGAATGCATTGAAAATCAGGAAGAAAGGGATTGTCAGTGGTCAGGAATGAATGCAAGAATTACTGATAGAATAGGGCTATTATATGTATAATGTAAATGCATTACTAATGATTTTACTATAGGAATGCATTGAAAATCAGGAAGAAAGGGATTGTCAGTGGTCAGGAATGAATGCAAGAATTACTGATAGAATAGGGCTATTATATGTATAATGTAAATGCATTACTAATGATTTTACTATAGGAATGCATTGAAAATCAGGAAGAATGGGATTGTCAGTGGTCAGGAATGAATGCAAGAATTACTGATAGAATAGGACTATTATATGTATAATGTAAATGCATTACTAATGATTTTACTATAGGAATGCATTGAAAATCAGGAAGAAAGGGATTGTCAGTGGTCAGGAATGAATGCAAGAATTACTGATAGAATAGGGCTATTATATGTATAATGTAAATGCATTACTAATGATTTTACTATAGGAATGCATTGAAAATCAGGAAGAATGGGATTGTCAGTGGTCAGGAATGAATGCAAGAATTACTGATAGAATAGGACTATTATATGTATAATGTAAATGCATTACTAATGATTTTACTATAGGAATGCATTGAAAATCAGGAAGAAAGGGATTGTCAGTGGTCAGGAATGAATGCAAGAATTACTGATAGAATAGGGCTATTATATGTATAATGTAAATGCATTACTAATGATTTTACTATAGGAATGCATTGAAAATCAGGAAGAATGGGATTGTCAGTGGTCAGGAATGAATGCAAGAATTACTGATAGAATAGGACTATTATATGTATAATGTAAATGCATTACTAATGATTTTACTATAGGAATGCATTGAAAATCAGGAAGAAAGGGATTGTCAGTGGTCAGGAATGAATGCAAGAATTACTGATAGAATAGGGCTATTATATGTATAATGTAAATGCATTACTAATGATTTTACTATAGGAATGCATTGAAAATCAGGAAGAATGGGATTGTCAGTGGTCAGGAATGAATGCAAGAATCACTGATAGAATAGGACTATTATATGTATAATGTAAATGCATTACTAATGATTTTACTATAGGAATGCATTAAAAATCAGGAAGAAAGGGATTGTCAGTGGTCAGGAATGAATGCAAGAATTACTGATAGAATAGGACTATTATATGTATAATGTAAATGCATTACTAATGATTTAACTATAAGAATGCATTGAAAATCAGGAAGAAAGGCATTGTCAGTGGTCAGGAATGAATGCAAGCATTACTGATAGAATAGGACTATTATATGTATAATGTAAATGCATTACTAATGATTTAACTATAAGAATGCATTGAAAATCAGGAAGAAAGGCATTGTCAGTGGTCAGGAATGAATGCAAGCATTACTGATAGAATAGGACTATTATATGTATAATGTAAATGCATTACTAATGATTTTAGTATAGGAATGCATTGAAAATCAGGAAGAAAGGGATTGTCAGTGGTCACGAATGAATGCAAGCATTACTGATAGAATAGGACTATTATATGTATAATGTAAATGCATTACTAATGATTTTACTATAGGAATGCATTGAAAATCAGGAAGAAAGGGATTGTCAGTGGTCAGGAATGAATGCAAGAATTACTGATAGAATAGGACTATTATATGTATAATGTAAATGCATTACTAATGATTTTACTATAGGAATGCATTGAAAATCAGGAAGAAAGGGATTGTCAGTGGTCAGGAATGAATGCAAGAATTACTGATAGAATAGGGCTATTATATGTATAATGTAAATGCATTACTAATGATTTTACTATAGGAATGCATTGAAAATCAGGAAGAATGGGATTGTCAGTGGTCAGGAATGAATGCAAGAATTACTGATAGAATAGGACTATTATATGTATAATGTAAATGCATTACTAATGATTTTACTATAGGAATGCATTGAAAATCAGGAAGAAAGGGATTGTCAGTGGTCAGGAATGAATGCAAGAATTACTGATAGAATAGGGCTATTATATGTATAATGTAAATGCATTACTAATGATTTTACTATAGGAATGCATTGAAAATCAGGAAGAATGGGATTGTCAGTGGTCAGGAATGAATGCAAGAATTACTGATAGAATAGGACTATTATATGTATAATGTAAATGCATTACTAATGATTTTACTATAGGAATGCATTGAAAATCAGGAAGAAAGGGATTGTCAGTGGTCAGGAATGAATGCAAGAATTACTGATAGAATAGGGCTATTATATGTATAATGTAAATGTATTACTAATGATTTTACTATAGGAATGCATTGAAAATCAGGAAGAAAGGGATTGTCAGTGGTCAGGAATGAATGCAAGAATTACTGATAGAATAGGGCTATTATATGTATAATGTAAATGCATTACTAATGATTTTACTATAGGAATGCATTAAAAATCAGGAAGAAAGGGATTGTCAGTGGTCAGGAATGAATGCAAGAATTACTGATAGAATAGGACTATTATATGTATAATGTAAATGCATTACTAATGATTTAACTATAAGAATGCATTGAAAATCAGGAAGAAAGGCATTGTCAGTGGTCAGGAATGAATGCAAGCATTACTGATAGAATAGGACTATTATATGTATAATGTAAATGCATTACTAATGATTTTACTATAAGAATGCATTGAAAATCAGGAAGAAAGGGATTGTCCGTGGTCAGGAATGAATGCAAGCATTACTGATAGAATAGGACTATTATATGTATAATGTAAATGCATTACTAATGATTTTACTATAGGAATGCATTGAAAATCAGAAAGAAAGGGATTGTCTGTGGTCAGGAATTAATGCAAGCATTACTGATAGAATAGGGCTATTATATGTATAATGTAAATGCATTGCTAATGATTTTACTATAGGAATGCATTGAAAATCAGGAAGAAAGGGATTGTCAGTGGTCAGGAATGAATGCAAGCATTACTGATAGAATAGGACTATTATATGTATAATGTAAATGCATTGCTAATGATTTTACTATAGGAATGCATTGAAAATCAGGAAGAAAGGGATTGTCAGTGGTCAGGAATGAATGCAAGCATTACTGATAGAATAGGACTATTATATGTATAATGTAAATGCATTACTAATGATTTTACTATAAGAATGCATTGAAAATCAGGAAGAAAGGGATTGTCAGTGGTCAGGAATGAATGCAAGAATTACTGATAGAATAGGACTATTATATGTATAATATAAATGCATTACTAATGATTTTACTATAGGAATGCATTAAAAATCAGGAAGAAAGGGATTGTCAGTGGTCAGGAATGAATGCAAGAATTACTGATAGAATAGGACTATTATATGTATAATGTAAATGCATTACTAATGATTTAACTATAAGAATGCATTGAAAATCAGGAAGAAAGGCATTGTCAGTGGTCAGGAATGAATGCAAGCATTACTGATAGAATAGGACTATTATATGTATAATGTAAATGCATTACTAATGATTTTACTATAAGAATGCATTGAAAATCAGGAAGAAAGGGATTGTCCGTGGTCAGGAATGAATGCAAGCATTACTGATAGAATAGGACTATTATATGTATAATGTAAATGCATTGATAATGATTTTACTATAGGAATGCATTGAAAATCAGGAAGAAAGGGATTGTCAGTGGTCACGAATGAATGCAAGCATTACTGATAGAATAGGACTATTATATGTATAATGTAAATGCATTACTAATGATTTTACTATAGGAATGCATTGAAAATCAGGAAGAAAGGGATTGTCAGTGGTCAGGAATGAATGCAAGAATTACTGATAGAATAGGGCTATTATATGTATAATGTAAATGCATTACTAATGATTTTACTATAGGAATGCATTGAAAATCAGGAAGAAAGGGATTGTCAGTGGTCAGGAATGAATGCAAGAATTACTGATAGAATAGGGCTATTATATGTATAATGTAAATGCATTACTAATGATTTTACTATAGGAATGCATTGAAAATCAGGAAGAATGGGATTGTCAGTGGTCAGGAATGAATGCAAGAATTACTGATAGAATAGGACTATTATATGTATAATGTAAATGCATTACTAATGATTTTACTATAGGAATGCATTGAAAATCAGGAAGAAAGGGATTGTCAGTGGTCAGGAATGAATGCAAGAATTACTGATAGAATAGGGCTATTATATGTATAATGTAAATGCATTACTAATGATTTTACTATAGGAATGCATTGAAAATCAGGAAGAATGGGATTGTCAGTGGTCAGGAATGAATGCAAGAATTACTGATAGAATAGGACTATTATATGTATAATGTAAATGCATTACTAATGATTTTACTATAGGAATGCATTAAAAATCAGGAAGAAAGGGATTGTCAGTGGTCAGGAATGAATGCAAGAATTACTGATAGAATAGGACTATTATATGTATAATGTAAATGCATTACTAATGATTTAACTATAAGAATGCATTGAAAATCAGGAAGAAAGGCATTGTCAGTGGTCAGGAATGAATGCAAGCATTACTGATAGAATAGGACTATTATATGTATAATGTAAATGCATTACTAATGATTTTACTATAAGAATGCATTGAAAATCAGGAAGAAAGGGATTGTCCGTGGTCAGGAATGAATGCAAGCATTACTGATAGAATAGGACTATTATATGTATAATGTAAATGCATTACTAATGATTTTACTATAGGAATGCATTGAAAATCAGGAAGAAAGGGATTGTCAGTGGTCACGAATGAATGCAAGCATTACTGATAGAATAGGACTATTATATGTATAATGTAAATGCATTACTAATGATTTTACTATAGGAATGCATTGAAAATCAGGAAGAAAGGGATTGTCAGTGGTCAGGAATGAATGCAAGAATTACTGATAGAATAGGGCTATTATATGTATAATGTAAATGCATTACTAATGATTTTACTATAGGAATGCATTGAAAATCAGGAAGAAAGGGATTGTCAGTGGTCAGGAATGAATGCAAGAATTACTGATAGAATAGGGCTATTATATGTATAATGTAAATGCATTACTAATGATTTTACTATAGGAATGCATTGAAAATCAGGAAGAATGGGATTGTCAGTGGTCAGGAATGAATGCAAGAATTACTGATAGAATAGGACTATTATATGTATAATGTAAATGCATTACTAATGATTTTACTATAGGAATTCATTGAAAATCAGGAAGAAAGGGATTGTCAGTGGTCAGGAATGAATGCAAGAATTACTGATAGAATAGGGCTATTATATGTATAATGTAAATGCATTACTAATGATTTTACTATAGGAATGCATTGAAAATCAGGAAGAATGGGATTGTCAGTGGTCAGGAATGAATGCAAGAATTACTGATAGAATAGGACTATTATATGTATAATGTAAATGCATTACTAATGATTTTACTATAGGAATGCATTGAAAATCAGGAAGAAAGGGATTGTCAGTGGTCAGGAATGAATGCAAGAATTACTGATAGAATAGGGCTATTATATGTATAATGTAAATGTATTACTAATGATTTTACTATAGGAATGCATTGAAAATCAGGAAGAAAGGGATTGTCAGTGGTCAGGAATGAATGCAAGAATTACTGATAGAATAGGGCTATTATATGTATAATGTAAATGCATTACTAATGATTTTACTATAGGAATGCATTAAAAATCAGGAAGAAAGGGATTGTCAGTGGTCAGGAATGAATGCAAGAATTACTGATAGAATAGGACTATTATATGTATAATGTAAATGCATTACTAATGATTTAACTATAAGAATGCATTGAAAATCAGGAAGAAAGGCATTGTCAGTGGTCAGGAATGAATGCAAGCATTACTGATAGAATAGGACTATTATATGTATAATGTAAATGCATTACTAATGATTTTACTATAAGAATGCATTGAAAATCAGGAAGAAAGGGATTGTCCGTGGTCAGGAATGAATGCAAGCATTACTGATAGAATAGGACTATTATATGTATAATGTAAATGCATTACTAATGATTTTACTATAGGAATGCATTGAAAATCAGAAAGAAAGGGATTGTCTGTGGTCAGGAATTAATGCAAGCATTACTGATAGAATAGGGCTATTATATGTATAATGTAAATGCATTGCTAATGATTTTACTATAGGAATGCATTGAAAATCAGGAAGAAAGGGATTGTCAGTGGTCAGGAATGAATGCAAGCATTACTGATAGAATAGGACTATTATATGTATAATGTAAATGCATTGCTAATGATTTTACTATAGGAATGCATTGAAAATCAGGAAGAAAGGGATTGTCAGTGGTCAGGAATGAATGCAAGCATTACTGATAGAATAGGACTATTATATGTATAATGTAAATGCATTACTAATGATTTTACTATAAGAATGCATTGAAAATCAGGAAGAAAGGGATTGTCAGTGGTCAGGAATGAATGCAAGAATTACTGATAGAATAGGACTATTATATGTATAATATAAATGCATTACTAATGATTTTACTATAGGAATGCATTAAAAATCAGGAAGAAAGGGATTGTCAGTGGTCAGGAATGAATGCAAGAATTACTGATAGAATAGGACTATTATATGTATAATGTAAATGCATTACTAATGATTTAACTATAAGAATGCATTGAAAATCAGGAAGAAAGGCATTGTCAGTGGTCAGGAATGAATGCAAGCATTACTGATAGAATAGGACTATTATATGTATAATGTAAATGCATTACTAATGATTTTACTATAAGAATGCATTGAAAATCAGGAAGAAAGGGATTGTCCGTGGTCAGGAATGAATGCAAGCATTACTGATAGAATAGGACTATTATATGTATAATGTAAATGCATTGATAATGATTTTACTATAGGAATGCATTGAAAATCAGGAAGAAAGGGATTGTCAGTGGTCACGAATGAATGCAAGCATTACTGATAGAATAGGACTATTATATGTATAATGTAAATGCATTACTAATGATTTTACTATAGGAATGCATTGAAAATCAGGAAGAAAGGGATTGTCAGTGGTCAGGAATGAATGCAAGAATTACTGATAGAATAGGGCTATTATATGTATAATGTAAATGCATTACTAATGATTTTACTATAGGAATGCATTGAAAATCAGGAAGAAAGGGATTGTCAGTGGTCAGGAATGAATGCAAGAATTACTGATAGAATAGGGCTATTATATGTATAATGTAAATGCATTACTAATGATTTTACTATAGGAATGCATTGAAAATCAGGAAGAATGGGATTGTCAGTGGTCAGGAATGAATGCAAGAATTACTGATAGAATAGGGCTATTATATGTATAATGTAAATGCATTACTAATGATTTTACTATAGGAATGCATTGAAAATCAGGAAGAAAGGGATTGTCAGTGGTCAGGAATGAATGCAAGAATTACTGATAGAATAGGGCTATTATATGTATAATGTAAATGCATTACTAATGATTTTACTATAGGAATGCATTGAAAATCAGGAAGAAAGGGATTGTCAGTGGTCAGGAATGAATGCAAGAATTACTGATAGAATAGGGCTATTATATGTATAATGTAAATGCATTACTAATGATTTTACTATAGGAATGCATTGAAAATCAGGAAGAAAGGGATTGTCAGTGGTCAGGAATGAATGCAAGAATTACTGATAGAATAGGGCTATTATATGTATAATGTAAATGCATTACTAATGATTTTACTATAGGAATGCATTGAAAATCAGGAAGAATGGGATTGTCAGTGGTCAGGAATGAATGCAAGAATTACTGATAGAATAGGACTATTATATGTATAATGTAAATGCATTACTAATGATTTTACTATAGGAATGCATTAAAAATCAGGAAGAAAGGGATTGTCAGTGGTCAGGAATGAATGCAAGAATTACTGATAGAATAGGACTATTATATGTATAATGTAAATGCATTACTAATGATTTAACTATAAGAATGCATTGAAAATCAGGAAGAAAGGCATTGTCAGTGGTCAGGAATGAATGCAAGCATTACTGATAGAATAGGACTATTATATGTATAATGTAAATGCATTACTAATGATTTTACTATAAGAATGCATTGAAAATCAGGAAGAAAGGGATTGTCCGTGGTCAGGAATGAATGCAAGCATTACTGATAGAATAGGACTATTATATGTATAATGTAAATGCATTACTAATGATTTTACTATAGGAATGCATTGAAAATCAGGAAGAAAGGGATTGTCAGTGGTCACGAATGAATGCAAGCATTACTGATAGAATAGGACTATTATATGTATAATGTAAATGCATTACTAATGATTTTACTATAGGAATGCATTGAAAATCAGGAAGAAAGGGATTGTCAGTGGTCAGGAATGAATGCAAGAATTACTGATAGAATAGGGCTATTATATGTATAATGTAAATGCATTACTAATGATTTTACTATAGGAATGCATTGAAAATCAGGAAGAAAGGGATTGTCAGTGGTCAGGAATTAATGCAAGAATTACTGATAGAATAGGGCTATTATATGTATAATGTAAATGCATTACTAATGATTTTACTATAGGAATGCATTGAAAATCAGGAAGAATGGGATTGTCAGTGGTCAGGAATGAATGCAAGAATTACTGATAGAATAGGACTATTATATGTATAATGTAAATGCATTACTAATGATTTTACTATAGGAATGCATTGAAAATCAGGAAGAAAGGGATTGTCAGTGGTCAGGAATGAATGCAAGAATTACTGATAGAATAGGGCTATTATATGTATAATGTAAATGTATTACTAATGATTTTACTATAGGAATGCATTGAAAATCAGGAAGAAAGGGATTGTCAGTGGTCAGGAATGAATGCAAGAATTACTGATAGAATAGGGCTATTATATGTATAATGTAAATGCATTACTAATGATTTTACTATAGGAATGCATTGAAAATCAGGAAGAAAGGGATTGTCAGTGGTCAGGAATGAATGCAAGAATTACTGATAGAATAGGGCTATTATATGTATAATGTAAATGCATTACTAATGATTTTACTATAGGAATGCATTGAAAATCAGGAAGAAAGGGATTGTCAGTGGTCAGGAATGAATGCAAGCATTACTGATAGAATAGGGCTATTATATGTATAATGTAAATGCATTACTAATGATTTTACTATAGGAATGCATTGAAAATCAGGAAGAAAGGGATTGTCAGTGGTCAGGAATGAATGCAAGAATTACTGATAGAATAGGGCTATTATATGTATAATGTAAATGCATTACTAATGATTTTACTATAGGAATGCATTGAAAATCAGGAAGAAAGGGATTATCAGTGGTCAGGAATGAATGCAAGAATTACTGATAGAATAGGGCTATTATATGTATAATGTAAATGCATTACTAATGATTTTACTATAGGAATGCATTGAAAATCAAGAAGAAAGGGATTGTCAGTGGTCAGGAATGAATGCAAGAATTACTGATAGAATAGGGCTATTATATGTATAATGTAAATGCATTACTAATGATTTTACTATAGGAATGCATTGAAAATCAGGACGAAAGGGATTGTCAGTGGTCAGGAATGAATGCAAGCATTACTGATAGAATAGGGCTATTATATATATAACGTAAATGCATTACTAATGATTTTACTATAGGAATGCATTGAAAATCAGGAAGAAAGGGATTGTCAGTGGTCAGGAATGAATGCAAAAATTACTGATAGATTAGGGTTATTATATGTGTAATGTAAATGCATTGCTAATGATTTTACTATAGGAATGCATTGAAAATCAGGAAGAAAGGGATTGTCAGTGGTCAGGAATGAATGCAAGCATTACTGATAGAATAGGGCTATTATATGTATAATGTAAATGCATTGCTGATGGTTTTACTATTGACATCGCCCGTTTTACGCTCCTCCTCGTTCTTTTGAACAGGAGTAGAGATTTATTCTTTGTTTCCTGTTTAGGATTGGGTTTACTCTTCCTTCTAAAGTCTACTTCGCCTCGATATTTCTAACATCTCGGACTGAACTCTTAAATGTTATTCCTTAATTAAATATTGACCTCTCCAAATCTATATTTCGCCATTATCTCTCCTACATCACCTCAAGAACTTCACATATGTCTGTTCCTCACGCTTACGCAACACCACACAGAAGCCTTCTACCTTGTGTGGCTCTTGGGCCTTATATTGTTTCAACATTGGTAAAAAAGACAGCATTTATTATTATTATTATTATTATTATTATTAGATTTTACATGGAAACATGATTGATTGAAATCATTGATTCAATTTCTACGGCTTATTTTTTGCGGGTTATTTAAAAGCAGAAAATATTTTTACGTTGTATATCTACATTTTTTTTAAAAAAGATAAGTGATTTAGTGACAGAACAGTGTTCGGGAAAAGTAACAAAAAGACAATTTATTAAGGAACAGGAAGATGTGGAGGGCCTTGATTCCAAACGTCTTGAAGGGACACGGTACATAAAAGTAAATGACTTGTTTTATTTTATTACGTTTTATTTTATTTTTATTTTTTTTTGGTGGGGGGTTACGCCCAGTGGGTTATTTAATGCCAGCAAGATTTACAATAGATTCGTATGAATAGAATATTTATTCTTTGTAAGAAATCATTTTGCAGTTTTGGTTCGTTTTACGCCATATCAACCTCTATGGGTTAATGTAATGTCGATAATTTGTATTGCTGGTAATAATTTTTACAATCTATTTCTGGTATTAAGACCTATTTTTACATTTTTATAGTGTTTTGGCCCTAGTTTGGGGTTAACTATTTGCCCATAGCTGGCACCCTAACAGGTGCTACCACCCCGGGTAGACACCAGCAATTAAGAGGTGGTTCCACGCTCCTCAAAACCTCCTGATCAGAGACTTTGCCGTTGGACTTAGTTTATCGTCTTACCCAGAACATGGCATTATCCATTAAACCACATGCACATTCAAGGTCACTGCAACTGGCATTCCCAAGCGGTTACCCACCTCGGGACTAACCGTGCTCCAAGTTGCTCAACTTCGGTGATTCTACGAGAAGCGATGTTTCAACGCGATGTTGTTGAAAGCTAAAGCTTTATATATATTTTCACCAACAACATTAATATAGAGTATTTCTTTTCAGCTTATTACTTATAACTATGGAAAATACCAACCGCGACTTTAAGTCCAGTAGAAACTTACAGAATTAAGACTAATTTATTCTTGCCGTAAAATATGGCGACATATTTTATTAGGTTGGTGCAAAAATAATGACGTAATAATGTCGTTTTTTGACGTTAAAAAATACGTCAAAAAACGACATTATTACGTCATTATTTTTGCACCAACTTAATATTAAGTCATTATTATTACTAGAAGTTTTTTTTTTCTTACATGAGAACGTTTAAAAATATTTTTCCCAAACATATTAATAAGTAAGTCGGCTTATTACTTAAGTCTTTATTATTATTAAAAATAAAGAAATCTTAATAAAAAAAAACTTGTAAAATTTTCCTTGTCTGTCACATGCAATGAAACATACATACATACATATATATATATATATGTATATATATATATATATATATATATATATATATATATATATATATATATATATATATTATAAATTAATTGATTTAAAATATGTTTTTTCCGCTACACAGTTCTAACCATGTTTCAAAAATGGAAGGTCCAAATTTAAATTTGTAATTAAATTAAAGACATTAGTTCCATTTCATCCTCAAGCGAATTTTGGAGTAACTTTTATTTTGTAAAAATATCTATAAGAACACCAGTTTATATATCTTACTGTTCTTTCTTGAAGTTTTAACTTTCTGTTTTTGAAACATGGTAATTCGTGTGTAAAGATGAATCCATATTTTTAAATTAGTAAATTTATAATATTTATGCTTTGCAAAATTGTATTCAGCACTGTTTTTTGAAAATAAAAATAATTAATAAGAGCACCGTTGCTCTTATTAATTAATTTTATTTTTAAAAAACAGTGGACAATACAATTTTGCAAATTTATATATATATATATATGGATGTATATTTAATGTAGATTGCTTCGAGGATTTGTAGTTTCAATTTGTTATATAAATTATATAAATTTGTTATATAGAATGTCGCTGCTCATCAAGAGTTAGAAATGAGTAAATGTCGCTCGGGAGGAGGGGTAAAGTTTCCTTTTATATATATATATATATATATATATATATATATATATATATATATATATATATATATATAAGGTGTCCCAGAAAATGTATACACTCTTTAAATATTCATACACGTTTATCGTTGAACGAAGAATTGTGAATTTCTTTCTTCGTTCAACGATAATGTTATTAAACTTATCAGACGTTACGAAAAAGATTTACATAAAATAAACAGACAACACTTGTCTATATATATATATATATATATATATATATATATATATATATATATATATCCGATAGAATGAGAACGAAAATAAAATATAAATTCTAATGTTCACAGCATTAATTCAAAAGAGGGTTCAATACCAATAGTAGAGCAATAATTATTTATTATAAGACATATAGACAAAAACAGTTTGCTCACTACAAAGATGCAGCTTCGTTTCATATATATATATATATATATATATATATATATATATATGCTATGGAGAAAACATAAGAAAAATTAATTCCTTTTAATAATATTTGGAAATATCCACTCTTTGCCTGATGAAGGTTGCAAGACCGGAAACCCGTGTAGCAAAATTATGGAAAATAAAGCATAATATATTTTTAAAAAAAGCCACATTACAGCCAAAAACGTTTGCGGTGTCTCTCTTCTTTTTATTATACACACTTTTCTTTTAATGGAACTACTATAACCTCTTCCCTATATATATATATATATATATATATATATATATATATATATATATATATATATATATATATATATAGTTCTATTGATGTGAGTTTGTGACCCTGGGTTTCACGGTTTTGCGATCATCAACTAAATATGTTAGCTTTATTACTGATATTGAGCGCTTTAAAATAAGTATCGCACATATATAATAAATAAATAATATACATAATAAATATATATATATATATATATATATATATATATATATATATATATATATATATATATATATGTGTGTGTGTGTGTGTGTGTGTGTGTGTGTGTGTGTGTGAAAATCTATAGAAAATAGGAAAGAACTGGTTAGGGAAATAATCCAAAGTTCTTTAGTATTTTTGTTATTATTTAAAAAAAAATAGTCCTTGATACAAAAGTAGAGCATAAATATAATTATTATTATAAGTTTTCGGCTCTTGTTTTGAAACATGAAAACTCTTATGGAGCATGCTGGAATCATATTTTTAAACAAATAAATATATATATATATATATATATATATATATATATATATATATATATATATATATATATATATATTGTTGACACCAATATACATAAACTACACAAAGAAAATAATATAGAAAACTTCAAAGTTTCGAGGCCCTCTATATCAAAAGTAACCAAGCAACAGCGAACATGTTTTATTACGAGCATTGCAGCAATATTTTAAAATGCATTTGACTTGACTAGCATTTAATACTATGTTGCAATTTAACATCTCTGGTTACCCCTCTTTGCATTGGGAATGCTTGTTTACAAAACATCGTAACCACAACGATTAATTCTAACATAATTATAACAGATCGCCTTTACGAAAACCCGTGTTTAGAAAATATCACCATCAGTACGATTGCAATTACATTAAGTTTGGCTTCGCAATTCACGCCTGAAGATGATTTCAAGAGGCTCGAAAGTACATTGGTTTGTCAGAACAACGGTGCCTTCCTTGATGAATTTCAACTTAACATAAAGAAGATAATTTGAGGAACCGAACGGGTTGTTCCAAAAATAAATAGACGTATATTTATATTATTTAATGAAACGTGCTTATATATATATATATATATAAACCTCAGGAAGCACTGGACGGCCGTTTCGTCCTATATTAGGGACTCATCAGCAGTGCGCATCCACTACCGAGGGAATCGAAACCCCGACAGTTAGGTTGGCAAGCGAACACTATACCAACTGCTCCGCCGGGCCTCGGTGATGAAGAGATTGCAAATCAGACTCTAAGAAGCGTCGCTCACTCCCACATTCCGTGGTGGAACTCAACTGAAATTCTCTCTCACCATATATATATATATATATACACCTAGTGAGCCAGACAAACCTACCTAGGTTTCACCTAAACGGATTGTCAGGGAAAGTATGGCCATCCTTTCCCTGACGATCCGTTTAGGTGAAACCTAGGTATGTTTTTATCTGGCTCACTAGGTGTATCTAGGTCTGCTCTACGATTGTATTGGGCTCTTTTGTTAGTTAGTTGTCTACTCGTATCGGGGATTTTTCTTTGGGCTTCAGACCTGTATCTGTGCGTTTTTTTTCGGCAGAAGTTCATGTTTGTAGCTCTTTCTTTTTTTAAAACCTTTTTTTCCCTCGAGATTGAGTTGATTATTTGCAAATCAAAAATTCGAGGGTTTTTCGAAATGAGTCTAGTTATATATATATATATATATATATATATATATATATATATATATATATATATATAATATTAGTGGTTAATACACACACACACACACACACACACACACACACACACACACACACACATATATATATATATATATATATATATATACACTTACATGTATATAAAAACTTCCAAGAGGATAGAATCCAGATAGAACTCAATGTCCAGGACAGAGTAAGAATATAATAAAAAGGCTTAAACACTAATATTAGTGTTTAAGCCTTTATATATATATATATATATATATATATATATATATATATTCATACACGTTTCATTAAATAATATAGACAAGTGTTGTCTATTTTATGTAAATTTTTTTCGTAACATCTGATAAGTTTAATAACATTATCTTTGAAAGTAGAAAGAAATTCACAATAGTGATCCATATTTTTTTAATACAATCTAAACTTTTGGCTTACTTAAGCCATTATCAAAGATGTCAATTACAACATATTAAACAATATTCTGACAAGACAGTGATGATAATCTGTCAATGTTTACATAGATGATTTCTAAGCAACGATAAACACGTGCATATAAGACGCTAGAAGCGAAACTCGCACCGCATCTCATGACGTCACACATGACCACACGAGAGTGAATTGTAGAAGTATGAATCGAAAGCCGTTGGAATAAACCAATGGCTTCTGTTACCAATTATAGACATTTAAGAATATTTGTAGAGATGCCATAATTGATTTTGTTTAGGTTGGGTTTCAACTGTTTGATGTATAATGCTTCAAGGATTTTTAGTTTTTGTCTATTGTTTTCATGTCGAAGTATAATTGTGTTTTCGACAAGTATTTTACGGAATTGTGTATGCAGGCAGGCATGTTGTTTTAAATGCCTAAAAATGTTAGAGTTTTCATTCAAATATGGATCACTATTGTGAATTTCTTTCTTCGTTCAACGATAATGTTATTAAACTTATCAGATGTTACGAAAAAAATTTACATAAAATAAATAGACAACACTTGTCTATATTATTGAACGAAACGTGTATGAATGAAAAGATGCTGCCTAAATACACACAATATATATTTCATCCTCCTTGTGATTACCCATACGGATTACCAAATTTTTCATAACTTAAATAAATACATATATATATATATTTATTAAAGACATTTTTATGTTTAACGTTCTTTTTATAGATACAAGTATTTAAGTAAATGCTCTGTTTTATAATAAACAGTATTAAATAACATTTACCGGCCTGAATGTCCGAGAAATTTTCATAGAAAATATTCGTTCTTTGACAGGATTCGAACCTGCATCCTATACGGAACCGTCATTTACGATGACGTGCCTTGACCGCTCGGCTACAAAGGATCGCTCGGTATCGCAAGGTCGAATTTACTGTTTATAAACTTCAATCTTCCATGAATCTCGTACATTCATAACTGCTCATGGCGTATCTTAATGTATGACGTCATTTGTTTACATTTGACACGCCATGAGCAGATATGAATGTACTGTTGACTAGTGATGATATGATATTGTTTAGAGATCAAGTTAATGGCCTTTTAAGCTTCCTTCACGTGAATTGAAGTAAAATTTTGAATATGTAAGAATTAAATATTACAGTTGGTGGGGGAAGGGAATCAAAATTTTAGAAATACCAAAGGGGGGGCATCGCCAAAAATCGATTGGGAGCCATTGGGTTAGACCTATTAAAATGAACGACTGTTGAATTGAATGTACTCTATTTTTGTTGTTGTTGTATAAGAACCCCTTTTTTCTGTTCATATAATCAGAGAGCGTCAAGACCCAGGAAGATTCTATTTTAAGGAACGCTCCCTCGTTCAGATTTTCCCCAAACGCCCCTATCACCGCCATTTTATATCTGAAACAAAAACAATGGAATTTTTAAACAGTTCATGGATTTATTTTGAATCCGATATTGCTTCAGACGTTATTGCCCAGTGGATACCCGTGCTTGAAATAGACGCCCCCTATACACACACACACACACACACACACACACACACACACACACACATATATATATATATATATATATATATATATATATATAATATTAGTGGTAAATATACACATGCATATGCAAAATATATAGATATATATACATACATGCACACACATACATATTTTTTTTTTAATAAAAAAATTCCAAGAGGATAGAATCCAGGTAGAGCTCAATGTCCAGGACAGAGTAAGGATATAATAAAAAGGCTTAAACACTAATATTCCATGGTCATAATTTATTCCATTGGAATCGTAAATACGATCCAATTCATCAGACCTACAAATTCAAAAAGAAAACAGAAAAAACAACTCCGGGAATAAAAAATAAAATTTAGAGAGAGTGTAAGTATGAGAGTGTGGGACGAATGTTAGAGCTATAGAGAGGGGTAACAAACGAGAGAAGGTAAGGGATTAAAACTTAACAGAGAGAAGTTTTAGAGAGGTGAGTTAAAGACGGTTTAAGTGAGAGAAATATGAATGTTGTCGGATGTCTAATACATTAAAGATGTAACCGGAAGGGATACATTTTGTGGTGACATACACACACAATAGACGATCTAATCTTAAAGATCAGAAGAAGAGGTAGGTCTGATGAATTGGATCGTATTTACGATTCCAATGGAATAAATTATGACCATGGAATATTAGTGTTTAAGCCTTTTTATTATATATATATATATATATATATATATATATATATATGAACAAAAAATTAATATCACAGAATTTATATATTGTTTTTCATTAAAAGGGAGCTTTTTCATACAAAACTTCTTAAGGAAGGTTCGTTGGAAGAAAAAAAAACATACAAAAAATATAATAATAATAATAATCATAAACGGCGTCACTGTGCTTGGATATGTGTTGAGATGTTGAGTGTTTCCGCGTGTGTGCATTGAAATAAGGACAAACACATACGTAGGGAAAAATACTGGTATATTCGAAGAGGTATTTACAACAGAGAGATTAGTAGTCAAACGAACGCAGGTTAGTCAGTAACAATCAGAAAGAATATAAAGTCCAACTGTATCTTCCGGTAGAGAGACGGAAGTGTGATGGTCACCTGATCTCCCCAGAACTCTATAGAACTGTCCTATTAGTAGTAGAGAGATCAGTCCATTCTGATGAGAAGGTCGGTGCGCCCCAACAACATTTAAATAAGGAGTCACGACTAAATTAAATTTAATAGTAAAAGAAAATAATAAACAATAAATCGATCTCAATCAGCTCCTAGTGAGTATATAAAAACATTGTACTCACGAAACACCTATGCGACACAGGGAACTAAGAAAGTTTTCCTTCTGCCTGCACAAAGTCGGTCAGCCGGGAAGCTTTATATGAACAGCATCTAAAATACGTTTTTTATTTACTCCATTCTTTATTTCCCGATTATTTTGCATCATCAGTGATTCAGCTGGCAAAGCAATAACTCTGTGTAGGTATAGATTACTGATATTTTTTTAACGTTTAAATGCAACGACTGACCGTTATGCATTCATTAGAACGTAAAAAAAAATATCCATTAAGGAAATTTTTTCTTTTATTTTGGAATTTCATGGACAAGCGCACATTAAATTGTGAAAATTTCTTTTTATAGGTATCTTAGAATATTATTACAATATTCGTAGCTCTTTTTATTCAGTGTAGGATTCATTTTTTTAAAAGTTAGATTGTTTCGAGGATCTGTAGTTTTAATTTGTTATATAAATTGTGTATATCCTATATTCTACGACGTACCAAATTTAAATAATTTTTGAAGAAGTTTTAAAATGGCGTCATACAGAATGTCGATGCTCATCAAGAGTTGGAAATGAGTAAATGTCGCTCGGGAGACTACTGAGACTGCGCAGATAGTACTGGCGGCTTAATCAATGTCGGCCGTTCTCTGCTGAATCTTTTACAGCCTGAACAAATAGTAAGTTTTGGGTCAGTGTTCCAGATATATTGAAACGTGGATAATCTTTGACCTTTTCTTTAACATTCAGAGTTAGACAAAACGCGACTAAAGTTTGAGTGAGGATTGGCCTCACCGAAGAGCAAGAGGAAAGAATAAATGAAGAAGAGAAGAAAAAGAAGGAAAGAGAGAAGCAATGCGAGAAAAAAAGCATAGCGTAAAAGAGAGAGAGAAAAAAAAACGAAACAAAAATTAGAAGATAAAAAAAGAGATAGAGAGAAGAAGAAGAAGAAGAAGAAGAAGAAGAAGAAGAAGAAGAAGAAGAAGAAGAAGAAGAAGAAGAAGAAGAAGAAGGAGAGAATGAAATAGAGAACAGGAATGAGAACATAAAAAGTAATTTGAGGAGAGAAAAAAAAAACATCGGAATTAAAAAAATAAAAAAAAATTGTTACAAACACATGACTTGAAAATCAATGCGGTAACATTCGAAAGTACTCGGGGTGGGTCAGAATATTGGGTTGGTGCATAATTATCAGGCGTTCTTAAACAATATTTATTATGAAAAACGAAACGTAATTCAACAATAACATTTTTAAATGAGTATGATTATCGATACGCATCTTTATAACTTGAAAATTAAATAATGTTTTTATTAAAAAAGTAAACAAAACAAAATTTTTTATTAACAAACAAGACGCCTACAAAAACGTCTGATAATTATGCACCAACCCAGTATTATAAAATTTAATTATTATAAAATTTAATTATTATAAAATTTAATTATTATAACATAAAAATGAATATAGCGATAACACAAAAGAAGTCATTCGGAAATTTGAATAATTTAATTAAAAAAAATCATGTTTGAGAGAATTGTAACTGATGACGTACATGCATTAGTGTGAAAATATTGTAGAAAATAGGAAAGAAACTGGTTTGGTAAATAATCCAAAGTTCCTTACTATTTTTGTAATTATTTTTAAAAAATAGTGCTCGATACGAAAGTAGAGCATAAATATAATTATTTATTTAAAAATATGATTCCAACACGCTACATAAGAGGTCTCATGTTTCAAAACAAGAGCCGAAAACTTCAAAATAATATTTGAATTAACTTGAGTTAAAGTAGGCTCTGTTCCATCTTCAAGCGAAATTTTTTGGGAATGACTTATTTCTGAAGTTTACGAGTTTTAATGGTCAGAATTGAAATAAAAAATTTCCATGGTAACATCAAGGGCGGATTGTTTAGAATCGGCAGGGGTGGGTGTTAATAATTTGTATCGGTATAGAGTTATTTTCATAGATGCCGGGTCACGGTAAGGTGGGGGTGGCTAAATTTACGACGGAGGAAGTTTTCGCATAGTCTGGCTTGAGCGTCTACGGAGATTTATTTATTTTTAATTTATTCTTTTATTATATCTCTTTATGAAAGGGATTTGTGTATATGAAAAGGCCGTAACTTTTGTTATTTGACGACTTCATAAAGGGTTATCAATTTTTGTGGGTAATTAAAACTATGTATATGGGTTATGGATTTTAAAATTTATATGCGTGTTTTAGGCTAGTTATTCAGAGCATAAGTTCGGTTGTGTCGGCAGAAAACCGTTAATTCTTGCTGGTTGTTTAATAGGTTTTTATTGTTTAGGAGCTTATTAACACCCCACCCCTTCCGATTCCAAACAATCCGCCCTTGATGTTACCATGGAAATTTTTGATTTCAATTCTGACCATACTATTAAAACTCGTAAACTTCAGAAATAAGTCATTCCCAAAAAAATTTCGCTT
>OZ010614.1:49698974-49788974 GCA_963932145.1 Acanthosepion lycidas
AAAAAGAGGTGGATAAAGGAAGTGAGACGAGAGAGAAGAGGAGAAAGGAAAGAGATGGGGGACGAAATAAAGAAGAGGAGGATAAAAGAAGTGAGACGAGAGAGAAGAGGAGAAATGAAAGAGATGGGAAAAGAAGGAAAAAAGAGGGGGATAAAGGAAGTGAGACGAGAGAGAAGAGGAGAAAGGAAAGAGATGGGGGACGAAATAAAGAAGAGGAGGATAAAAGAAGTGAGACGAGAGAGAAGAGGAGAAATGAAAGAGATGGGGAAAGAAGGAAAGAAGAGGGGGATAAATGAAGTGAGACGAGAGAGAAGAGGAGAAAGGAAAGAGATGGGGGACGAAATACAGAAGAGGAGGATAAAAGAAGTGAGACGAGAGAGAAGAGGAGAAATGAAAGAGATGGGGAAAGAAGGAAAAAAGAGGGGGATAAAGGAAGTGAGACGAGAGAGAAGAGGAGAAAGGAAAGAGATGGGGGACGAAATACAGAAGAGGAGGATAAAAGAAGTGAGACGAGAGAGAAGAGGAGAAATGAAAGAGATGGGAAAAGAAGGAAAAAAGAGGGGGATAAAGGAAGTGAGACGAGAGAGAAGAGGAGAAAGGAAAGAGATGGGGGACGAAATAAAGAAGAGGAGGATAAAAGAAGTGAGACGAGAGAGAAGAGGAGAAATGAAAGAGATGGGGAAAGAAGGAAAAAAGAGGTGGATAAAGGAAGTGAGACGAGAGAGAAGAGGAGAAAGGAAAGAGATGGGGGACGAAATAAAGAAGAGGAGGATAAAAGAAGTGAGACGAGAGAGAAGAGGAGAAATGAAAGAGATGGGAAAAGAAGGAAAAAAGAGGGGGATAAAGGAAGTGAGACGAGAGAGAAGAGGAGAAAGGAAAGAGATGGGGGACGAAATAAAGAAGAGGAGGATAAAAGAAGTGAGACGAGAGAGAAGAGGAGAAATGAAAGAGATGGGGAAAGAAGGAAAAAAGAGGGGGATAAAGGAAGTGAGACGAGAGAGAAGAGGAGAAAGGAAAGAGATGGGGGACGAAATACAGAAGAGGAGGATAAAAGAAGTGAGACGAGAGAGAAGAGGAGAAATGAAAGAGATGGGGAAAGAAGGAAAAAAGAGGGGGATAAAGGAAGTGAGACGAGAGAGAAGAGGAGAAAGGAAAGAGATGGGGGACGAAATACAGAAGAGGAGGATAAAAGAAGTGAGACGAGAGAGAAGAGGAGAAATGAAAGAGATGGGGAAAGAAGGAAAAAAGAGGGGGATAAAGGAAGTGAGACGAGAGAGAAGAGGAGAAAGGAAAGAGATGGGGGACGAAATACAGAAGAGGAGGATAAAAGAAGTGAGACGAGAGAGAAGAGGAGAAATGAAAGAGATGGGGAAAGAAGGAAAATAGAGGAGGATAAAGGAAGTGAGACGAGAGAGAAGAGGAGAAAGGAAAGAGATGGGGGACGAAATACAGAAGAGGAGGATAAAAGAAGTGAGACGAGAGAGAAGAGGAGAAATGAAAGAGATGGGGAAAGAAGGAAAAAAGAGGTGGATAAAGGAAGTGAGACGAGAGAGAAGAGGAGAAAGGAAAGAGATGGGGTACGAAATAAAGAAGAGGAGGATAAAAGAAGTGAGACGAGAGAGAAGAGGAGAAATGAAAGAGATGGGGAAAGAAGGAAAAAAGAGGGGGATAAAGGAAGTGAGACGAGAGAGAAGAGGAGAAAGGAAAGAGATGGGGGACGAAATAAAGAAGAGGAGGATAAAAGAAGTGAGACGAGAGAGAAGAGGAGAAATGAAAGAGATGGGGAAAGAAGGAAAGAAGAGGGGGATAAAGGAAGTGAGACGAGAGAGAAGAGGAGAAAGGAAAGAGATGGGGAAAGAAGGAAAAAAGAGGGGGATAAAGGAAGTGAGACGAGAGAGAAGAGGAGAAAGGAAAGAGATGGGGGACGAAATAAAGAAGAGGAGGATAAAAGAAATGAGACGAGAGGAAGAGGAGAAATGAAAGAGATGGGGAAAGAAGGAAAAAAGAGGGGGATAAAGGAAGTGAGACGAGAGAGAAGAGGAGAAAGGAAAGAGATGGGGGACGAAATAAAGAAGAGGAGGATAAAAGAAGTGAGACGAGAGAGAAGAGGAGAAATGAAAGAGATGGGAAAAGAAGGAAAAAAGAGGGGGATAAAGGAAGTGAGACGAGAGAGAGGAGGAGAAAGGAAAGAGATGGGGGACGAAATAACGAAGAGGAGGATAAAAGAAGTGAGACGAGAGAGAAGAGGAGAAATGAAAGAGATGGGGAAAGAAGGAAAAAAGAGGGGGATAAAGGAAGTGAGACGAGAGAGAAGAGGAGAAAGGAAAGAGATGGGGGACGAAATAAAGAAGAGGAGGATAAAAGAAGTGAGACGAGAGAGAAGAGGAGAAATGAAAGAGATGGGGAAAGAAGGAAAAAAGAGGGGGATAAAGGAAGTGAGACGAGAGAGAAGAGGAGAAAGGAAAGAGATGGGGGACGAAATAAAGAAGAGGAGGATAAAAGAAGTGAGACGAGAGAGAAGAGGAGAAATGAAAGAGATGGGGAAAGAAGGAAAAAAGAGGGGGATAAAGGAAGTGAGACGAGAGAGAAGAGGAGAAAGGAAAGAGATGGGGGACGAAATAAAGAAGAGGAGGATAAAAGAAGTGAGACGAGAGAGAAGAGGAGAAATGAAAGAGATGGGAAAAGAAGGAAAAAAGAGGGGGATAAGGGAAGTGAGACGAGAGAGAAGAGGAGAAATGAAAGAGATGGGGAAAGAAGGAAAAAAGAGGGGGATAAAGGAAGTGAGACGAGAGAGAAGAGGAGAAAGGAAAGAGATGGGGGACGAAATAAAGAAGAGGAGGATAAAAGAAGTGAGACGAGAGAGAAGAGGAGAAATGAAAGAGATGGGGAAAGAAGGAAAAAAGAGGGGGATAAAGGAAGTGAGACGAGAGAGAAGAGGAGAAATGAAAGAGATGGGGAAAGAAGGAAACGAGAGGAGGATAAAAGGAGTGAAAGGAGAGAGAAGAGAGAAATGAAAGAAATGGGGGAAGAAGGAATGAAGAAGAGGAAAAAGAAGGGAAACGAGAGAGAAGAGTAGAAAGGGAAAAGATGCGGGAAGAAGGAAAGAAAAGGAGGATAAAAGAAGTGAAAGGAGAGAGAGGAGGAGAAATGAAAGAATTGAGGGAAGAAGTAAAATAGAGGAGGATAAGGGAAGTGAGAGGAGAGAGAAGAGGAGAAATGAAAGAGAGATGGGGGAAGAAGGAAAGAAGAGGAGGATAAAAGAAGTGAAAGGAGAGAGAAGAGGCGATATGAATGAGATGAGGGAAGAAGGAAAGAAGAGGAGGATAAAAGATGTGAGACGAGAGAGAAGAGGAGAAATGAAAGAAACGGGGGAAGAAGGAAAGAAGAGGGGGAGAAAAGGAGACGAGAGAGATGAGGAGAAATGAATGTGATGAGGGGAGTAGGAAAGTAGAGGAGGATGAAAGTTTGAGACTTAATAGTCGAAGTGAATGCAAAAAGACGTTGAAAGAAGGAAAGGAGAGTAAAAAAAAAGGATAATAAAAGAAAGAAATGTGTCGAAAAGAACAGATTGAGAAGAGAGAAGGGACGACGAGGAAAATTGAGAAGATTAATATAAAAGAGACGAAAAGAGAAAAGGAGGAATAACCACGGAGAAAGGTTGCGCAGAGGCAGGACAATTCGGTAAGATAACAAGTAAAACTAGAATTATCAGAGACAGAAAGAAAAACAAAAACAAATGTAAAGTTTTTGCGTAATTATCAGGTCACTTCCCCAAATGATCAATTGACATTAAAGAGGCTTGTGTGTGCGTCGAAGCGTGTGTGTGAAATGATTGGGTGATCACGTTATTAAGCTTCATGAATATTCATTATGTACTGACCTGCCTCTCAAAGCGACCATCATCCTAATTTAAGCAACGTAAACGATTAGTCGTAGACAGAGTGAAACTATTTATTGTCCTAGAACAAACGCACACATCCAATTCCTAGACCATATTAATTTGCCAAGCCTTTATATATATATATATATATATATATATATATATATATATATATATATATATAGTTATTGTGTATTATATTTGACAAACTCATATCACGTGGAAAAATTCAATAAAAAAGAAAAGACTAAAAACATCCATGTTGGTAATCAATCAGCACTGCAATACCTAGTCAAAAGAAGAAAAAAAACCGACCGAGTAAATTAAGTAAAATTATAAAAGTGCTCAATATACTACGTAGAGCAATATCTAAAAAAATACTTAGTGAGCCAAAACCTACCTACCCGTTTCACCTAACGGATCTTCATGGTAATTACCCTGAATATCTGTTATGTGAAACCTTATTAGATAGGTGCTGGCTCACTAAGTGTTATATATATATATATATATATATATATATATATATATATATAAATATATTTTGAACAATAAAAAAATATAAAAAAATTAAAATCTTCAGACACACTGGGTTGTAGATTAATATTCTTTCGTTTTTTTATTATTATTTGATTTACATTCCTCGACTAGTTTCGTCCAAAATGGCCATCATCAGGAGAAGAAATATTTGTGCTTGTTGGTAGCAGTAAACTACAGAAATGAATGTCTTGATGGAGAAAATGAACTTTTGACTGTAGTTTTCCTTTGTTTTTTTATTTTTTTATCTATTTAACATGAATCTTTTAACATTCCTTGTGTTGGTCAAACAGTCTCATTTAAGTTGTTATTTGAGATAAGAGCTGGATGGATCTATGCTTCCCTGAATCCCTTGGTCAGTTTGACAGTTTTATTGGTCCTGGTGAGAGGATGTGTCTCTGTTTAGTGTCTGCGTGTGTGTTATTTGGTTCTTAGGGAGTGAGTGTGTATGTGTGTATATTCGTGTGGGTGCGTGTATAAGTGTGAGGCCTCCACACCTCCGTAAGCATGTCTTGTGTGGGTGAGAAATGTGGGTAGGTTTTGATTTGTTGAGTTATATATTAGTACAGTCTATATTGTCAAATTTATGGTTTAGCCCGGCTGGATATTTTGTTTTTAGACGTTGCATCCACTTATTTTCATGTGACTCTAAAATCTTTCTAATGCTATCTGCTCTGAACTCTGAAACGCTGGTCTGCAGTGAAGAGCCATCATTCCCCTAAAAGAGATTACATTTTGCATCTAACCAATGTAGACTTCAGTTTTAAGGGTTTTCAGTGTAAAAAAAAAATGAATTCAACACACCCCAAAACATAGGAAAAGACGTCTACGTCAGGATTTTCTGATACACACAAAGGAAAGTATGTCGAAAATTTATACATTGTATCCGAGGTAACAGGACAAAATCCCAACTTCCAATTCCAAAAGTGGACAAAATCCAAGTCTCATAAATTCCAATAATGTTATCAGTAGTTGTGTTTAGCCTAAAAAATAAAAACAGAACATTCTGTACTTGATATTCCTGCAAGGTTATCATTATAGGAAGATGTAAAGAATTGACAAATTTGAAAAAAGAAATGATTGTTAAGTTCTGGAAAGAAGGTAAAAATTACAGGAAAATCTCAGACAACCCGAATATTCCATTTACTACTACTAGTTCATTTATTGTAATTCATTGACTCTTACAACAAGATAATGATCCTAAGCTCTCTGGGAAATCTACAAAGAAAAGGCTTGCTAAAAATAATGTAAATATCCTGAAATGGTCACGTCAGTCTCCAGATTTAAACCCAATCAAGAATCTGTGGCATTATTTGAAAATTCAAATTCAGTCAAGCACTCCAACAAATATCTCGTATCTGAAGACCATATGCAAAGAAGAATGGAACAAAATACTGACTAAAATTTGCAAATCATTAATTGATAACTACAAGATTATGTATTCTTTTTTGTATTGTACATAAAATTTATAAATATAGATTTTGGCATTAAATAACCCATATGCTACCAAACAAAATACACCAACCGACATGAAAGAAATCTTTCATGATATTAATCCATATAATATTCAACAATTTCTTAACGAAATAAAACTGTAATCCAAAATATTACTTCAACAAAACTACAACACCTATCACCGCCTGTAGTAATTATGTCCACACAAACATGTATATGCACAAAAGCTGAGTATTATCTACCATGTATTCAATTGTGAAAGCAGAATAACATATATCATAATTGCTTCAAAGCTCCCAAGAAAATTAAATTTCAGTATTAAATGACTCATAAAGGAGTCGATATGATGTTAAACAAAATCAACCAACCCTTTTCACCATATGGCAGGATTCCTCGCACTTTCTAAGATTCAAAAGGTTTTTCTGGATAATATACATATATTATTGAAAAATCTCCATTCTTTCCCGCATATACATTTACATGGATTATCTTTTATAAATAATGGATTCTAAATTCTGTAAATAAGAAAACAAGGAAAAAAAAAAAGATTTTCCCCCTCTCTAAAATTCGCCACGGAGATGGAGGGGGGGGAGTATTTGTACAGTGCAAATTTCAGATTTTAAAACTTTTAAATTACTTTAATACTCTAGATTATTCAAGTGACATTCTAGAATGTTCCAGTAATGTTATCAGTAGTTGTGTTTAGCCTAAAAAATAAAAACAGAACATTCTGTACTTGATATTCCTGCAAGGTTATCATTATAGCAAGATGTAAAGAATTGACAAATTTGAAAAAAAAAAATGATTGTTAAGTTCTGGAAAGAAGGTAAAAATTACAGGAAAATCTCAGACAACCCGAATATTCCATTTACTACTACTAGTTCATTTATTGTAATTCATTGACTCTTACAACAAGATAATGATCCTAAGCTCTCTGGGAAATCTACAAAGAAAAGGCTTGCTAAAAATAATGTAAATATCCTGAAATGGTCACGTCAGTCTCCAGATTTAAACCCAATCAAGTACCATTTAGTTAATTCCTTGCAAAGGTATAAAAAAAACTCAAAACTGTTGGAAACCAAAGAAGGACGATGCCCTACGGAAGATTTCTTCAAGTTCTTCGAGGAAATTAATGCGTCAAATTAAACAAAATCCAATGCTTACTCGTCAAGTGTTTCACATTGATTTGATTTCATCAGGAATCTTTCATTAAACAGACAATAAACAATGAAATTCATAGGAACAATCTAAAGTCACGCTTCCCTCGGAAAACTCCACTGCTATTGAAAAGACATAGAGATACCAGGTTGAAATTCGTTCGTGAACATAAGGATAGGGGGAAAATCGTATTGGAAAAGAGAATTATGGACAGACGACAGACGAAACCAACACTGAGTTGTTTGGACATAATTTTAGAAATCATATATGGAGGAATGATGGCGATGCGTTTCAAAAAAACAAAAAAAAACAAAGTAAAATTTGTTAGTGGAAGCAATACGGTTTGGGGATATTTTTCTGCAAAAAGTACTGGCAACATAAATAGTAATAAATGATAGAATGAATAACGCAGCATATGAAAACATTTTGGAAGGAAATTTAATGATTTCATTTGAAAATCTTGAACGTCCTCCTGACTGGATCTTCCAACAAAATAAGGATCCTAAGCACACTGCAAAATCTACAAAGAAATGGCTTGCTGAAAATAATGTAAATAGAAATGGCCAAGTCAGTTTCCAGATTTAAACCCAATCGAGAGAATCGTTATTTGAAAATTCAAATCCAGCCGAGAGCTCCAACAAACATCCCAGATCTGAAGACCATATGCGAAGAAGAATGGAACAAAATACCAACTGAAATTCGCAAATCGTTTAGATCTACAAGAGGTCTGTTGCTGTAGAAGTGAATAATGGCTATTCTGTAAAGTATTAAATGAAGATTATGTATTCTTTTTCGTATTGTACGAATAGTTTTTTCACCCATCAAAACGGATAAATGGGATTTATTTCTATTAAATCTATTTTTTTTTTCTGTTTCCTATGCATATTTAGTTATTATGCATCTGTGTACAGTTAATTATATGAAAAGTATGATTGTTCATTAATTGGAAATATAATAAATTAAAAAATTACCATGTTTACGAATATTTATTTCTCCTCACTGTAAGTAGACAAAACTTGTCTAAATTATTTAATGAGACATTTCTTAATATATATATATATATATATATATATATATATATATATATATGTGTGTGTGTGTGTGTGTGTGTGTGTCCTTAAATATGGCGGACAAGGCGAATTTTATTAGTTTTTATTTAATCTTTCCTGCGTTCTTACATTTTTCCGTTTAGTGAGAGTGACAGAGTACAAAACCTATTCATATTGTCCATTGCCCAAGTGCTTTCGCCCACTTCCTTCACCATTTAAAAACTCCCCCACCATCAACCTCATCTTATTTAACAATGGGAGCGGCGTGCTGAAAGTATTAAAAAAAAATAGAAAGTCACTCATTCGCCCAACACACGAAGCCTCGGAATTAAGGTTTCTGTTAGTATCCAAAAACCAAACAAATAACAGTCAAATCATGATAAGAAACGAAAAACAGCAAAAAAAATGGATAAGAAAGTGCCCGAAAGCGCTTGGGACAATGGACGGTATGGACAGGTTTTGTCTTGACACACACCCAGCAAAATTTCATTAAAGACGACTAACAAGGCACAGCGATTAAGCTTTTCACTTAATTTTTCTTGTGTTCATATAAGGGTTTTCTTTTCTGGACAGAAAGCGTGTAAAAACTGTCCAAATGTTCTACATATCCGAGCGCTTTCGGCTATTCTTTTAGCTATTATACTTGTAGAAATTACAAGTAAAATCACTTCATCCACACGTAAAAAAAAAAAGAGTAAAAATAATGGAAGCCCTGATAATAAAAAAAGAAAAGCCCGACACTGAATGACATTAACTATGAACACATGTTTATACAGCATTTTTCAGTATATAAAAAAAAAAACAAACAAAAAAACAAAAATACATTCAGTTAAAAATAAAAATAATAAAAATCATCCTTTTTAATACCAATATCTAAATATTTTGTGCGCAATTTTATTTTAATAATTTTTTGAAGTGGGGGGAAATAATAATAGTTTTAGTGATACAAGTTTTACTAATTAACCCATATCTGGGGGAGAAGAGGTGGATTCATACTTTTCCGAAGGCTATTTGTGCGTAACTGAATCCAATAGAAATTGGAACACGGCTCCGATTGACAATTCGGAGCCATTATTCATTACACCACCCCCACACCCAAGGTTACAGAACCTGGTACTCTCAAGCGGTCACCCATCTAGGTACTGTCCAATCTCGGTGTTGCTAAACTTCGATCTTCGTAAGAGAACCAGTGTTTCAATGTGATGTGGCCGTAAGCCTAGGCAACTAATAAACTGTGGGTTAAATAAGTTGTTAATCTTAAGCCGCAACTAATCTTGACTGAATTATTCGTTGATTTTTACGGCTTATCAACCCTTTGCCGGTTATTTAACGCCAGAAAATATTTTTAGATTGTAATAATTGTTTGACGGGGTGGAGTTCATGATTTACTGATACAAGTAAACCCATAACTTGGGGAAGAAGTGGAGTCATACCTTTCCCAAAGGTATTTCGAGGTAAGTGAACCTAAGGAGAGGTAATTATGGTTTAGTGATACATGTTTTATTAATTAACCCATAGCTGGGGGAAAGAGGCGGATTCATACCTTTCCAAGGGGTATGCACGCCTGAGTGTTATTCTTCTTTTTTTACAGTGAAAGGCCCGAGAGCCACTCGTGGTAAAGGGTTACAGATTAAGAAACACTGTTTATGCGTATTTGTGTAAAACATAACTGTTAACTCCAGACATGGGCAGGTTAAGATTGTAGTAATTGGGAGAATATCCTCTTGGTCGTCTGTTCCATAGAACAGTGGTTAGCGAGAAGAAGCTGTTCGATTGGAACTTACATCACACCAATGGAAAACGGCGTTAAAGAGGGTGGTGTCGCTACAGTGCGTGTCTTAGACGGGTATACCGGTGGAGGCTGGAACTGGTGGAACTACAAAAAGTACAGTGGACAAAGAAAAGTTTTTAGCCAGGAGAAATAAATTACATCCAATTTCAAAATTTAATTACGTAATCCCAACCTAACATAGAATAACAGTATTTGGAACTAGTATGGAGTAGGTCTTCGATTTGCTAGTTTCAGTCCTTGTAATCGATTCTTCATGGATTTGAGCAAGTTATTAACAATCGTCTGATCCATACTTTGCCACTCTTTTAGCAATGTTAAGGATTGCCATTGACGTGATTTTGGTTGCACGCTCTCGAAGTTTTCGGTCAAAGTGCTCCCAAACGTGCTCTATTGGACTCATGTCAGGACTTTGGGTTACCCATGCAGTGACTCGATTCCTTGCAATTCTTTCCAGGCCTTTGCTATTTTGATTGTATGACATGGCACTTCATCTTCTTGAAAAAAAAAGTCGACATTCTTGTCAATTTGATTGGTTTCAAACAGTGGACGTAATCCTTTCTCTAATATTTGACAGTATTTTGGACCATTTAACCGCTCGTCAACAAGAATCAGTTCAGATTTCCCTACAGACCAGACAACGCCCCCACCATTACTCCAATCCCTCCATGTTTCACGATCGCCTGCAGACATTCAGTGTTCCAAGTCTCATTCTGATTTCTTCAAACATAAACCTGTCTCGAATTCGAATATTGGCAGAATTTACTTTCATCTGACCAAATTACAGACTGCCAAAATTCATAATCTTTGCTCTCGAATTCTCTCGCCCAGTCCATACGCCTGTTCGTGTTAACCTCTGAAATCAAGGGCTTCTTTCTTGTAACTCTTCTTTGATAGCCTAGCAGACTCATTTTCACTACATATGGTGATATTTCTATGCTGTTGGCGACATCTTTGACGCTCTGACAACGATTTCTGATGACTTCCCTCTTCAGCGCCCTTTTCGTTCGCTCAGACATGATAGTTGGTCTTCCTGGACGTTGTTCCACAAGACAATGGCCGTCTTCATTAAATTTCTTGACAATATTATTAACCGTTTGATGATTAACCAGGAAAAACCTAGCCATTTCTCTATTTGACTTGGCACACTGATGCCTTCCTATTATTTACCCTCGTTGAAATTCACCAATTTTCTTACTTCCGTGAACTTTCATTGCAAAATATAAGTCAACTATTGTTCATAGATGAGGGTAGCTTGATAGTAACATGGTATTGTCTGAAAAAAAGAAGAAGAGACGTTATTAAACTAGCCAAAATTGCTGTAATCAAGGCTGGCTAAAAACTGATCTTAGCCTACTGTCTTTCGGCTGAGCACTTTCCATGGAAGTGGCAATAGAGCAGTGAAAGTTTTGTGACCTTTCGCCCGTGAGAGAGCGGTTGTAAGTCTGAAAATAGTTTGTCACCTACAAGGACGTGGAGACGCTTTTCGACTCTATCGAAACTGGAAAGCGAGGACTGGACAGCTCCTGCTCACATATGAAACTAGCACACTATTTCTGGCTTGATCTGGCTCTTGTGAAGGCAGAGGATAGCAGGAGTCAAGTACTTACTAGAGCGTTACAAGGAGCCGATAAATTTTTTTTTCCTGCCTCTTTAGCGATGGAGAGTATCTACGTCTTCCACTTGAGGTCTGCGCTGAGTTTGGCTCAATAGTCAGGGGACCTCCCTAACGAACCCAACGGGAATTGAAACTCTGCTTTCCGATTAACAATTCCGAGCCATTATCCATTATACCAGTGCTTCTCAAACTATCTTATGTGGCGTAGCGGCAGATTTATTTTTTTTTTCAGTGTGCGAGGGACCGGCAAATGAACTTTTCCAATCCTGTTGTAGACCCCCATTTTTTTTTAAAAATATGTTCTATTTGAGAGTCATTTTGTGGCTATCTGTACTAAACATAAGGACGTGATGTTTTATTCATTTTAATTCTAGTCCTCACTGACACAAGTTTTCTTTCTCTCTCTCTCTCTCTCTCTCTATATATATATATATATATATATATATATATATATACACAGTACAACCCGGATATAAGAGAGTTGGCGGGACCAGAGACGAAGTCTCTTATATCCGGGTTTCTCTTATATCCGGGTTTGATCTATTTTTGTTTAGGTAAGTATGGCTCTAATTTGGGACCAGAGAAAATCTTATATCCGGGTTTCTCTTATATCCGGGTCTCTTATATCCGGGTTACACTGTATATATATATATATATATATATATATATATATATATATATAAGAGACGATGTGTGTCCCTGTGTGTCTGTGTGATACCTTTTCAATCGTGATCTATCCAACTGAAATTGACCAAACTTGGCACATACATTGTAAAATGTAAGAGATAGATTCTTAGCGTAAAAAATCGATACTTTAAAAAATCAATAATCAATAAAGCCGATCAAAAATCGATAAATTCAATTTTTTCCTCCGATTTCGTTCGAACTCGGTATGTAGATTACTTACATCATGACGAGCTCAACGATACCTCATTTTTATTTCTAAGCCATTGCGTTTAGCGAAAAACTGCGAAAAAGGAAAAATCGATTTCAGCACAAATTTTAAACTACAAACTCCCTCAATTTTCAAGCAATCTAATGCAAACTTTACTCAATTGTAGCCAACAATAAATTGATTTTTTAACTTGATAATTGAGCTCACCCCTATAGGGAAAATCGTGTAAATCGTGTAAATCGCGAGAAATGGCGATTTTTACTGGTTGGTTTCTTATCTTACGTTGATTTTTGTCCCTACCCTTTTTTTTTTTTTTTTTGAGACTATCTGTCATAAGGACATGATGTTTTATTCGTTCTAATTCTAGTCCTCGTTGACACAACAAGTTTTCCCAGTGTGCCAGGCACCGGGACTATATTTGCGTTCTATAATTATATGATAACGATCCGAAAAATATAATGAATATAATAAAAATTACATCACTTTTTAATTTATTTTATATTGATTTTATAGAAATATATGACAATGAAAATAGCCTTTTGGCATTCTTAGGTACGGTCCCACAAAATCACATGTCACGTGATCATGACGATGGTATCATATGTATTTTAATTCACGTTTTGTTGTTCATATATCGTATTCGTTAGTTGTATTGCTGTTGTAACCTAGAGAAGGATACTGAATAGAATAATCACACGAAGGTTGGTAATGAACGATAATACTTAAGAGAAGAACAACGCATATAAGATTCGTCAGCGGGGCGTAGATGAAATAGTCAACTGTCAAAAGTGAGTCAAGTGAATTCCACAATGAATTTCCAACTGCATGATATCTATCAACCGCCCCACGCGGTAGGATGTGGCACAAGGACGGATTTAATGTGGGTATCCTAGCCCGTAGGCTCGTCCAAAAATTCTCCATAGATCCCGTATAAAACGGGGTCGGGTACCTGTTTCCCGAGACGAAAATCTACCCTTCGACGTAGCCCCGTCTGGGGATCCTCTCTGCCCGAAGGTAGAGAGTTTAACCAGCACAGCTGGAGACGAATCTCCAACTGCAGGATGTTTGCTAACCGCTCCACGCGGTCAGATGTAGCACAAGGCCGAGTTTAATGTGGGGTATCCGAGCCCGTAGGCTCGGCCAAAAATTCCCCGTAGACAACGTATAAAACGGTGTCAGGTAGCTCTTTCCCAAGACGAGACTCTGCCCTTCGATATAGTCTTCTCTGGGTACCATCCCTGCAAGAAGGTAGAGAGTTTGACCAGCACAGCTGGAGAGGAATCTCCAACTGCAAGATATCTACCAACCGCTTCACGTGGGCAGATGTGCCACACGGCCGAATTTAATGTGGTGTATCTGAGCCCACAGGCTCGGCCAAAAATCCCCGTAGACCCCTATAAAACGCAGTCGGGTAGCTGTTTCTCGAAACGAGGCTCTTCCCTTCGACATAGCCTCCTCTGGGGATCCTTTCTGCCGAGAGGAATCTCCAACTGCAGACCAACATACAGTACCTACTACTGTATTTATGTGAATGGGGACATACCCATTATCGTTCGTAGGTATGCTACAACAATAGCAATGACTTCTAAAATGAGAAATTGAACATTGCAACCATAAATATATAGATATAAAACTAAAATGAGAACGTTAAAAAAAATACGTGTTAGACATCGCGACAGTTTTCTTTTTTTGTAACGTGGAACGTGACAACTGTTTTCCCGGAAACTCCTGGCGTACCGGCAGACGATAGCTCGCGTATCGGCACCAGGAGACTTTGGATAGCACTGCATTACACCACACGCACATACATGCTTATAGTACCTGGGATTACCAAGCGGTATTTTTTTCTGCTTGTAGTTTCTCGAAGCCTTTAAAACATGAAATGACTTTTCTACACTTAGCAACGTTTGTCCTTCTCTACGGCTAAACATCAGAGATAATGTCTTTACAAATATGTGTGAACATCGCAGTTCACATGGAGATAAAGTGTTCTCACTAATGGCCAATTCATTATTCGACTCATTCCATCATTCTCTCTTATCTATTCAGCGTCGCAGCTTTCACTTTTGATATTTACATTTTGATTTGCCGCAGGGTGGTAGCTTCGGGGTCAATTTAACCAGATAGAGAGCGAGAGGGTAGCGCTTTCTTCTTCTTCTTCTTCTTCTTCTTCTTCTTCTTCTTCTTCTTCTTCTTCTTGCCTCCTCTCTCCTCCTCTGTTTCTTCTTCTTCTTCTTCTTCTTCTTCTTCTTGCCTCCTCTCTCCTCCTCCTCCTCTGTTTCTTCTTCTTCTTCTTCTTCTTGCTTCCGCTCTCCTCCTCTGTTTCTTCTTCTTCTTCTTCTTCTTCTTGCCTCCTCTCTCCTCCTCCTCCTACTCTGTTTCTTCTTCTTCTTCTTCTTCTTCTTATTGCTTCCGCTCTCCTCCTCCTCCTCTGTTTCTTCTTCTTCTTCTTCTTCTTGCCTCCGCTCTCCTCCTCCTCCTCTGTTTCTTCTTCTTCTTCTTCTTCTTCTTCTTATTGCCTCCGCTCTCCTCCTTATCTTCTTCTTCTTCTTCTTCTTCTTCTTCTTCTTCTTCTTCTTCTTGCCTCTGCTCTCCTCCTCCTCCTCCGCTTTATCTTCTTTTTCTTCTTCGTCTGTTCTTCTTCTTCCTGCCTCCGCGCTCCTCCTCCTCCGCCGTATCTTCTTCTTCTTGCCTCCGCTCTCCGCTCTCCTCCTCCTCCTCCTCCGCTTTATCTTCTTTTTCTTCTTCGTCTCTTCTTCTTCTTCCTGCCTCCGCTCTCCTCCTCCTCCTCCGCCTTATCTTGTTGTTGTTGTTGTTCTTCTTCTTCTTGTTCTTCTTGTTCTTCATCTTCTTCTTCACTTCCTTTCTCCCCCTCCTTGCTCCTCCTCCTCTTCCTCTTCTTCCTCCCCTTTCTCCTCCCTCCTCCTCCTCTTCTTCTATGCGCCGTGTCCCTTCCGGACATTGGCGAACATGTCTCTCCACAATTTCCTGCCTTTTTCTCTTAGGCTTACGGCCACATCACGTTGAAACACCTATTCCTGTAGATCACCGAAGTTAAGCAACGTCAAGCCTGGACGGTACCTAGATGGCTGACAGCTTGGGAATACCAGATGCTGTAAGCTTGTATGTGTGGGTAGTGTGATGCGAGCTTACGGCCGCATCAGGTTGAAACACCGGTTCCCATACGATTACCGAAGTTAAGCAACGTAGAGCCTGGTCAGTACCTAGATGGGTGACAGCTTGGGAATAGCAGGTTCTGTAAGCTTGTATGTGCGGATGGTGTAATGGATAATGGCATGGAATTGTTAATCGGAGAACCGGGTTCAAGTTCCACTCAGGTTCATTATATTCACTTACGCGCAAATACTCTTGGGGAAGCTATAAATCCAGCTATTCTCTCCCCACCTATGGGTTAATTAGTAAGACATGCACCCATAAACCATTACTATCTCCAAAAATAAAATAAAATTCTAGTTAAAAAATTAGATTTTAGCATTAAATAACCCACAGAGGTATTGATATGCCACTACACAAAAACAACCAACCGCCCTTTTCTCTTTCTGTATTTAGGCTTACAACCCCATCACGTTGAAACACCAGTTACCGTACGAAGTTAAGCAACGTTGCGCCTGGTCACTACCTCGATGGGCGACAGCTTGGGATTTTTTTTGCATTTACTCAACACCTCCCCACGAGGCCAGGTTGTGACACAAGATCGGTTTAATGAGGGGAGCCCGAGCGCGTACACCCGGGCTAAGAACAAAAATTGCCCGTAGCTCCAGTAACCGTCGAGTACTGTAAGCTCAGATGTATGGGCGGTATAATAGATAAAGGCGCCGAATTGTTAATCGGAGAGCCGAGTTCCAATTCCAGTTGTGTTCGTTATATTCACTTACACGCAAAAACCCTTCGGAAAGACATAAACCCACCTATTCTACCCCCAGCTATGGGTTAATTAATATGACTTGTATCACTAAATCATTATTTTCTAAAACAAAAAAATCTAAGTACTTTCTGGCTTTAAATAACCTGCAAAGGGTTGATAAGCCGTAGAAAACGAATCAGTCAATGAAATGCTGATTAGCTGCATAGGCATGTCTTTTGGATTTGTTTAAATTTTCTGTAATATAAATGCATAGAAACTACTGTGGCCATAAAGTGAGGGATCAACTTGTATAATGATTGTAATATAGAATTGATCCCCAATTTTATATCAACATAATAATTTAAAAAAAAAAAATTCTTATGATCTAAAAATATTTTCTGGCTTTAAATAACCTGCAAAGGGTTGATGAGCCGTAGAAAATGTATCAGTCTTTCCCCATTTGCCTCAATCGACAGTCTTTTTTGTTTCACTATGTTCATATGTAACTCTCAAACTTATTTCTTCTGCTTTGCACCGTGTCCCTTCGGGACGTTCTTGATCATGACTCTCCACAATTTCCTGTCGTTTGTACCTCTAGATAAATGTTGAGTTTTTCTTATCTCCCCTAACCCTTACTCACTCCCTCGTTAGATGTGTTGTTTTTCTTTCTCCCTCTTCACTTCAATATGTTCTGTAAGTATAAAAACATACAGAACAGGAATTTATATTCCTTGCTGGAATACCGCCCCCTGACGATAATCACAGGCGGGCGCGATATTTGAAAGGCTCTTCTTCTTCTTTTCCCTTTGTCTTTCAGGGCGGCAACACACATTTCCTTTGGGCATGTAAGCATTTCAGAGACACAGCCTAAAGATTGTTAAAATTTTCAACTTCATTTTTTTTAAATCTATCTGCAACGTCTTCTTGATACATTTATTATTTGTTTGATTTCCATGTTTTATGACCTTTTTTTCTTTTTTTTTTACCCCGGACTCACATGAGTCCGCCAATATTGTTTGCGGGACGAATGTACCAGGCGGCATAAAATGATAATATTTTCCATCAGGACCGATGTAAATGTCTTTTGTCCCTCCGAATCTATAATACGCCCCCCCCCCACTCTACTATATCTTAATAAGATACTTTTTATATAAAATACAAATTCTATTATAACTTAATTATGTACAATAATGGTTCATATGCAGAATAGGCGAACAATTCACCTATTAGGTTGGTGCCAAAACAATGACGTAATAATGTCGTTTTTTGACGTATAACGTCGAAAAACGACATTATACCGTTTGAGGATTAAACCGACAACGTGAGCAAATTGAAAACATTCCGGGCTGGATCCGAACTCGCAATCCTGATTTTGGATTCGCAAGTTTTCATTACTCCATTGTTTCTGGCAATTTTTTACGTGAATTTTTGATACGCATTTCTTGCATGATAATAATTTTTATAACTTGGAAATAAATTTGGGAATAATCGAAATTAATTCCAAAATCCAGAGAAAATCACCGATGAAATAAAAAATAGTTGCTTGTACGGAAAATAAAGAGCTACGTAGATCAAATTGTCTTCAAATTAAATGGCGACAGAAGAATTATCGTTGAACTTTTAAAAAGTAAGCTTTTAAACAATACTTAAATGCACCGATCAATTTTGAGTTCTTCTGTAGTTTATTGATGCCAATCGCATTTACTCCTCCCTTATTGTGATGAAGGCTTAATCAAGAGACCTCCCAAGGAGCTAATAAAATGCTGCCTGATACAGCAGCTTTTAAGCTAGTTTTAAATAAATCAACAATGTCTTGTGACGCTTTTTATCATCAACTGGAGATGCTGCTTGTTAAAAAGTTGCATAATTTGAACCCATCCAGCATTATGGATAAATAATAGAGAATTTTATATCTTTTTTTTTTTTTTTTTTCAAGACTCAGCATGTGAAAAACAAATTGATGGATTTGGACAAAAAAAAAAAACCAACAAAAAACAGGAATGATGTCAAATTATAGGAACATTATTTATCCTTTAATGGTTGTGCTTAGTTTAATTTGTAACGTATATTTTTTTTACAGTGATATTCGCCTTGTACAAGACCCAAGAGCCACTCGAGGTAGAGAGTTACAGAGTACGAAGTGCCATCCAAGCAAAGGTGAAAATCCCACCAACACTCAAGGCACCACAGGAAGTAAGAAGCAATGAAAACACTTTAGGAACCGGAGACCAATCCTAAGCAGGAAAGAAGAGATAAACCTCTACTCCTGTTCAAAACACTAGGGAGGAGTGTGAACCGGACGATAGGCGGAGCTATCTACTTCTATTAAATAAATGTAGGTGAGAAAAAAATTTTGATAAGATAACGAGGGTCGTAAATCTCCCAATCAAGCTTGCACCCCCACAGGCTCCGCTTTCCATTCCTTCTCTGTCAGTAATGTGCCATGCTATAGAACCTGGTCTACCCTGCTATTTACCCATTGCTGGGGAAGGAGAAGAGGAGGATTCATACCTTTCCCAAGCGTATTATCACGTAAGTGAATGTAATGTATTCCACTGGAAAGTCAGTCAGTAATGTGCTATGTGTGATACGCGCTTAGGCGATCATGTATCTTTCGATACATGACTGACGAAGCAGATTTTTTCCCGTAGCAGGTTGCCATTTCTTTCTACAGTAGACCAGGTGTCATCTAAGGCTATGGCTCTGTCCTGCTATTTACCCATAGCTGGGGGAGAAGAAGATGATTCATACCTTTCCCAAGCGTATTAGCACGTCAGTCAGTTCTGTGCTATGTGTGATACACGCTTAGGTGATCATGTATCTTTCGATACATGACTGACGAGGCAGATTTTTTTCCCGCAGTAGGTTGCCATTTCTTCCTTCAGTAGACCAGTTGCCATCCAAGGCTATAGAACCCGGTATGTCCTGCTATTTACACATAGTTGGGGAAGAGAAGAAGAGGATTCATATCTTTTCCACGGTTATTATCACGTAAGTGAATGTAATAGATTCGACTGGAAAGTCAGTCAGTTATGTGCCATGCGTGATACACGATTAGGCGATCATGTATCTTTCGATACATGACTGACGAGGCAGATTTTTTTTCCCGCAGTAGGTTGCCATTTCTTTCTGCGGTAAACAAGTTGCCATCCAAGGCTAGAGGACACGGCCTGCTTTGCTATTTACCCATGGCGGGGTGTGAGGGAGAGAAGAAGGGTGTTAGCACATAAGTGAATGCAATGGATTTGACTGGAATTCGAACTCGACTCTCCGATTCCTCAATCCGAGTCGCTTTTCATTACTCCACTCTCTTCTACATCATCCAAAATATATTTGTGTATGGTTCGTAGAATTAAAGATACTTTATCTTGGGGAGCAAATAGCAATGCCATCCCTCCCGACGGCAAACAATTAAGATGCAAAGCCTGTTCATAGGCGGTAACAGAAATTACTCTCCACGGTATCAAGATAAGTGTTGACAACAACACTCGGATAACATCAGCGTTTAACAACGATGAAACATTATCTCGTTATCTCGCAATAAGAATAAAAAAATATGCCGCGGTATGCTAGATGGCCCACTGTGTAAATGTTTGGAAGTGTCAGACATAACAGGCCACCATACAGCATCTCAGACGCCTTGAACGTTACAAGTGGGTCTTCTTCCTCCCTAGAGACGCTTAATGCTATTTCCTTAGCCTTCCCAAAGAATGCCTCATCCACTTTTTTTTTGCCTCGACGCCCGCCCACACACAACTAGAAGAGACAAGATCGGCACAGCTGAAACGACTGTTTGACGACTCCTACAAGTGAAAAAAAGACCCACAACTTCAGACGCTGAACAACTTCCTCGTTGAACACTTTGCAGTTCTTAGGCAAACGAAAGAAACCTAATAAGAAGATAGAAAACAAATATCAAGAAACCGACGTTTGTTTATGTGTGTGTTCGTGCGAGAAAGAGATATAAATTAGAGAAGGACAGAGAGAGAGGAAAGGTTCGTATGCACGAAATACAGGGTGTCCCCCACCAAAAAAAAAAAAAAAAAAAAAAATTGAAATCATTTTGCAGGCCAATAATTTTAGCAGTTCTTGTTAAAATAACCTCCAATATTCGCAGAATGTATAGAAACAGATCAAGATTTTATATCTAATGTTTTATTTTTGTTATCTCATTGAGAATTTGCCAGAGAGATGGATCGGGCGTGGTGGAGATGAAGACAGTTTTCTGATGAAATGGCCGCCGCGGTTACAGGACCTGTCCCCGTGTGATTTTTTTTTTCGGGATATTGGAAGGGACTGGCCTATGCCCCCGCCTCTTCCTGCTAGCATTGATGAACGTAAGCAGAAAATCATTTCCGCACTGGATAATGTTACCGCAGAAATGCTACAGCGTGTTTGGCAAGAGCTGAACTACCGAAGTGACGTGTGCCGTATCACAGGCGGTGCACATATTGAACACTTATGTAATCGGTCCCAGAATAAACTTATGATGTTCAACACCTAAACTGTTCAATTTCATTGAGCTAGACTTGGTAGTTTTCACGATAATTGCTTTTGAAATTATGTCAAATTTTTTTTTGGGGGGGGGATACCCTGTATGTCTGAAAAATATCCAGCCGTTTTGGATAACTCAAGAAAATCAGCTGCGCCACCTCACTGCTCATGCCTGAACAGACACTCACTTATGGCGTTACACATTTAGGACTGGAATTATTAATAATAATAATGTGTCGATAAATGGTAACGCGGGCTGACTAGGCGCATTTAACGTTACGTTTTATTCAATCCAATATCACGTCAGTTACTCTCGGACAGGTTGCGTGGCGACATTCGATGCATGGACCTTACATCTTGCATGCGATGTATGAGAAGCTGCCCAACTCTATAGTCGTTTATACGTCCATCTGTAGTGTTTAAATGGATTTTTTTAAAAAACTATATGCCAGCTCTATTTTCGTAATTGAAACATAAATACAGTAATTATTACACGGACTTTTTAATCCGACATTTTTTCTTGTCGTTTCATACGCTTATAAAGCCAGCAGATATAGATTCGAAAGGTGGTAAGTAATTGATCCTTACCTTATTATGACGGTTCTCGTGACCAAATTGGTAAGGAAACCTCTTTCCATAGTTGTTTATTTTTTGTTTACAATGATGTTCACCCTGTACAAGGCCTAAGAGCCACTCAAGTTAGAGTATTACAGAATAAAACGCACCATACTAGGCAATATGATAAAACCACCAAGTGGCAAGGGTCCACCGGAAGTGAAAGAGAAAGAAAACACTTTAGAAGGAACCGGAAGCGGAAACAAGTGATATTTAAAAGATCGAAGAGCAGTGTGAAACAGACTATAGGTAAACTCATCTACTCTTTATGGAATAAAGGGAACAGAGGTTCGAGTCCCGTCGGAGGGGCACATTTTTCTTTAGTAAAACCTCTCGGTCTAGGCTAGTAGACATTAATTCCATTTTTTAAGGCGTGGCCAAGAGCGCAATTGTGAACCTTACAGAGTCCCTACTGACAACATATGACTCGTGTATCTCCACTCTCCCAGGCCAGATTGGTGTGAAACTGAGTGCAAAGCCTATTCCGGCATAAAAGGCAACGCTATGTGGGTGACTGCCCAACCGCCTTCTCTCGGCCGGTTGTTTAAATATGCATCTGCGCAACGGTATTTGATACTGACGCACATCTAAGGCGCTGCTTTGCTCACAGTTTTTCTCATATCGGGGTCACCACTGACAACTAGCGAATCACAGACCAAGAAGCCGGAAGAGAGGTCCACACGCGAGAAGTGCGAGAGAAGAAACTGTTGGCGTAGACCCTACGGTTGCATCTATTTAATTCGACTTTGAAATGATGAGACCAAACCGACAATCTAGTACTGCACTCAAATTCGTAAAGTCGGGGTTCCAGAAGAGGAAAGCTCATCAGTACAATTAGCATTAAAATGTTCATAGATCAGCTCCACCTTTAAAAGCTTACTTGCAAAGGACATTGCAGCAGAAACTAGGGTCGAGGCACGCGCGTTTGCTGTCTTAATCCGAAGCTAAGCAATGTCAAACCTAGTCAGTATCTAAGCGGGTTACCGCTTGGGAATACCAGTCGCTATGGACTTGAATGTTTGAGTGGTGTAATGCAGAGGTTGGCAGCCTATGGCACGTGTGCCAAACGTGGCACGCTAAGCAATTTCCAATGGCACGCAGCCGCAAATGACATTACGAAGTCCGAACCAGTAACTACTACAAAGCAAAGAAGATATTTAGCTGTTTCAAAACTGCTCACTCGTTGGACTTCCATTAATAATAATAAAAAAAATCTTTTAGAAACAGTTTATTTCTGTTAATGGTTTGTTTTGTTTTACGGCATAAACAATGGATTATTTAATGCTGTAGAATAACAATAGCGACTGGGGATCACTCGACTCGTCCGTCGATGAAGAGCGCGGCTAGCCGCGAGAACTGATGCGAATTGCAGGACTCGGTGAACATCGACACCTCGAACGCACATTGCGGCCTCGAGATCCCTTGTCTCGGGGCCCCGTCCGGTAAGTGTGGTTTATTCCATTGTTATTCTACAAATGCCAACAAGATTTTATTACTGGTAATAATTTTTTTTATTTTCCAAAAAATGTATTTTTTTTTCAAATATGTATCGCAGGTATTAAAATATATTTTTATACTTTCATAGTGTTTGCCTATTTGCCTATAGTTGGCAGGTGCTACCACACCAGGTCAGGTTGAACCTGGAAACAACAGCAATTAAGAGGTGGTTACACACTCCTGAAAGCCTCCTGATCAGAGGCCTTGCTGCTGGATGTAGTTTATCGTCATACCCAGGATGATTCTATTAATGTAGTTTGCATATTATTATATATATTACCATATAAAATATATTGTAAAACAGGTATATTGACCTTGACTTGTATAAAAATACGAATGCTTTTGGCACACTGAATGAGTTTAAAACCCTAAGTTGGTAGATAGTTAGCAAAAAGGTTGCCGTCCCCTGGTGTAATGGATACGAGGTTCGTTCAAAATGTTCCAAGCCTCACCCAGAAAGAAGAGCCAGAACTGAAGTTTTTGGTTGTGACAAGACACTACCACTTATAAAACTAGAAAAAAAAAACAAATATTGTGCAGGTGAGGCCCACACAAAGTTGAGAGGTGTCAGACAAATCTAAAAATGGACAAAACACAAATAAAGTATCTACAAAAGAACGTATGACACCCAAGGAAATCCATGAGAATATGGCACAGATACTTACTGAGGACTCATCTTCCTATGCTCCTGTAAGTAGCATGCAGAATTCAGGCGACGGAGATAGCTCAGAAGATGACGCTCGGTCAGGTCGTCCATAAACCTCAACGACCGATGAACAAGTTGTTGTCATTCATCGTATGGCTTGGGACGACTGACGTCTTCTTGTAACTTTTTAGAATTAGAAATCGGAGAGCCGAGTCCCAATTTCAGTTAGGTTCGTTAGATTACACGCAAATACCCTTGGGAAACGTATGAGTTCACCCCACCTCCGCTATGGTTTAGTTAGTACGACGTCTGTCTGTAAAAAATCATTATTTTCTCCAAACGACTCTGACAATCTGAAGAAAAAACAAATCTGGCTGTAAAAACCTGACTTGACATCTCGAATTCAGTCACATTCTCACCGACGTCAAGCGGCTTCCCTCTGTCTTTTCTCAGAATATTTTCATGTCAACTGCTCTAACGATCTTTTTCTCCTAATGCCGCGACTACGTAAATTTAAGCGTGCTACTAGATTGGCATTTAGGTCCCACCATTTTTCTGTTGAAACAGTTAAATCTAACCACCACTTCTACTCCAGAATAATCTTTTCTCGCACTTTCCGTCCGTGGAACTCCCTTTCGTTTCCTTGCTTCCCTGATTGCAATCTTCAAAAAATTAATTGCAACGTCAATTGCCATCTTCTATATTCTTGAAACCCGTTCAGCTTTTATCCTTTCTTCGATTCCCCTATATCCAATCTTTTTCTCTCATCTCAACTCTCTGTAAGCCCCTGCGTACTAGTAAAATTTCCTGTCTTGCTTGGAGTGAAATGATTTTAAAATAAAAATAAAAAAATCAAATAAACGCAAAAGATTAATAAGCCGTAAGAAAAGTACAAATAAAAAATCAATCATTTTTATCAGCTAGCGGTCGGCGACCAGTCAGTGATGTAATAAAGTGGGTATTGGGAATAAATGATATCTCAGAACTTATATTAGTCATTACCTAACATTTTATTTCACTCCGTCAGTTACTCTCGGTTAGTCTGTGGTGCGGCCTCGCAGTGCCCCTGACCCAATTCTTTGATTATTATATTCTCGTCTCCGGTATGTGAGAGACTGCCCAACCAGCTTCTCTCGGACGGTTGCTTATACATACATCTTCGTAACATTATTTGATACTGGCGCACATCAAAGGCGCTAGTTTGCTCACAGGTGTTCACCTCTCCAGGGTCACCACTGGCGAATCACAGACCAAGAAGCCGGAAGAGAGGTTCACAAGCGAGAAGTGCGAGAGAAGAAACTGTTAGTGTAGAACCTACGGTTGGATCTATCTATTTCAACTCCGAAGTGATGAGACCTAGCAGCCAATCTAGTACTGCGCTTAAATTCGTAATGTCGTGGAGCCAAATGATCAGTGCAATTACCATCAAAATGTTCATAGAAAAGGGACAGAGAATCTACGTTACGGCGGTGGGAAAGTGACTGAAGCCGAGATGCCAGAGCAGGACCGATAGCATTGCGAATACTTCTTTGGATTTGATCAAGAATCACTAATTACATAGCAGAAGCACCAGACCAGATGTGACAACAATATACAATGTATGGACGAATGGAAGAATTATAAATGTGTCATATAAGATTCCAACGAGAAAAAATGCCATATAAATCAATTGTAATTGCTCCTTCGCTTTGCGCCATAACGCCCTACTTTCGTATGACGAGGATAACCGGAAATTCTCGAGCAGAAATTTGTAGACAATAATTAAAAATAAACGAATAAGAGACAAACTAATGAAACAGATTTCATATTTGGGTTGTCGTTGTTGGAGGCTCTTGGATCGCTCACAACCTTCTCCTGTATAAATCATTGGTAATTGATTTTTCGCTTTACGCCATAAAGCCCTACTTTCGTATGAAGGGGAAAACCAGAAATTCTCGTGAAGAAATTTGTTGACAATAATTAAAACTAAACGAATAAGAGACAAACTAATGAAACAGATTTCATATTTGGGTTGTCGTTGTTGGAGGCTCTTGGATCGCTCACAACCTTCTCCTGTATAAATCATTGGTAATTGATTTTTCGCTTTACGCCATAAAGCCCTACTTTCGTATGAAGGGGAAAACCGGAAATTCTCGTGAAGAAATTTGTTGACAATAATTAAAACTAAACGAATAAGAGACAAACTAATGAAACAGATTTCATATTTGGGTTGTTGTTAGAGACTCCTGGATCGCTCACAACCTTCTGTATAAATCATTGGTAATTGCTTTTCGCTTTGCGCCTAAAGCCCTACTTTCGTATGACGGGGAAAACCAGAAATTCTCGTGAAGAAATTTGTTGACAATAATTAAAACTAAACGAATAGACAAACTAATGAAACAGATTTCATATTTGGGTTGTCGTTGTTGGAGACTCCAGGATCGCTCACAACCTTCTCCTGTATAAATCATTGGTAATTGCTTTTTCGTTTTGCGCCTAAAGCCCTACTTTCGTATGATGGGGAAAACCAGAAATTCTCGTAAAGAAATTTTTTGACAATAATTAAAACTAAACGAAGAAGAGACAAACTAATGAAACAGATTTCATATTTGGGTTGTTGTTGTTGGAGAATCTTGGATCGCTCACAACCTTCCCTTGTATAAATCATTGGTAATTGCATTTTCGCTTTGCGCCATAAAGCCCTACTTTCGAATAACATTTTAAACTGCTAATTCTCGTGGCGAAATTAGCAGACACTATATGAATAAGAGATGAATGTAACGTATAAAATGCGTAGCATGTTTGGAACTTTGATGAGACATTTGGAGCGCTCAAACCCGAATCTTATAAAGGGTGTTCCAATAACTTGGACCGATTTTAAATGTAAATTAAGTTTAAGAGTCTAATGATTTTTTTTTTTCTTTTTCTTTCAGATTTAACAACTTAAGTCTTTGGCAATTTCAACCATGTAAAGATTAACAATCAAACAACTATCAAGCAGTCAGCCGGGGTTAAGCAAACTCTTTTTTCACACACTCACTTCACACCTAGTACACCGCACATTCAATCCGCTACAGTATACCACATACAAGAGACGTATTTATAACTTGTATATAAAAATAAATCGTTGGTCATTTATCTAAACAAGCGTCCAAGTTCGTTTCTTCTACTCCAAACAATGTCCTATCTCCGGATCAACAAAAACAGCAGGTTACATCCTCCACGCTCTGGTTTTATACATGAAAAAAATAGTTCCTCTATAGGAAAATCAGATTTTATGAGACCATTTTCTAGTTTTATTCTTGTCTAATTTTCCACCGGGTAATTCGCTTTCAGTCTTTTAATAGTTTTTTCCTTCAGATTTAACAACTCAAGTCTTTGGCAATTTCAACCATGAAAAGATTAACATTCAAACAACCAGAGTTCAGTAATTCGCTTTCAGTCCTTTAATAGTTTCAATGTGCGGGGTACATTAATTTAAAAAGATTCGTTAGCAAAGTCCTCGCAACGGTTATGTAATTCTAGATCTAGAATTAAAAGTAATAAACGGTGTTCCAATAACTTGGACCGATTTTAAATGTAAATTAATTTTAAGTGTCTAATGATTTTGTTTTCTTTTTCATTGAGATTTAACAACTTAAGTCTTTGGCAATTTGCCGATAAGGTGTCCAATGTTGATCTTGCAAAATGTAACTAATCTTCAGAATCTTTTCATCGCACTTAATCATTGAATCTGCCCTTTAGCTTTGATGGCTGCTTCAAGACGGAGTCGGAAGCGTTGATATGCCCGAATCAGATAATCTTTAACAATTATGGACATTCTCTTAGTTATGGCAGACTTGGGGAAATTTTATGTCCTTATGTGGACTCTGACTAACCTCTCTCTCGACTATGCACTTCACGTTGTAATCTAGTGAATGAATGTCTGGTGAGCTAGGGTACCATGTGTTTGGGAGAATTTGATCGTGGCGATTGTCTTATAAGTTGGTCTTAATCTTGTTGGAAAACGTGCAGTCTTCCGTTGCGTACGCAGGCTTCCCAGGGTTTCCCAACTCTCTCCAACACCTCCTGGTCGACAGCAGCATTGATTCATAATCCCCAAGGAAAGAAGTATGGCAGGCGTGACAATTTCCTCAGTGCTGACGAATCCTAGAAATATCACAGTTGCTTGGAACTTTCTATGCATGAACCTTACAATGTCAGTAGGGTCTCTGCATGTCTATGTAGAGGGGGAAAAAACGTGAAAAGTGAATAAAGAAATGATCTTCAAACACGACTCTACAAATTGAAATAAATTTTATTATTGAGTATTTGTTTCCGTTCATATCGAAAGAAACGAATTATAAAGATCTTTGCGAAACAAATTAACACAAAAATGCTTTGTTTTCTTTTTTAATACAACAGAATTAATTGCATCCTGTCTATATTTCTGAGATTAGATATTATGTACACTATTTACATTATTCGGACTATTGTTCTCATCTTTCTCGCCATATTTATTACAACGTTTCAGCCCTTCATTATCTGTCCATATTTCTGAGATGAGGTATTATATACATTATTTACATTATTCGGACTATTGTCCTCATCTTTGTCGCCATATTTATTACAACGTTTCGGCCTTTCAGTATCTGTCTATATTTCTGAGATGAGGTATTATGTACATTGTTTACATTATTCGGACTATTGTCCTCATCTTTGTCGCCATATTTATTACAACGTTTCGGCCTTTCAGTATCTGTCTATATTTCTGAAATGAGGTATTATGTACACTATTTACATTATTCGGACTATTGTCCTCATCTTTGTTGTCATATTTATCACAAGGTTGTACGCCCCGGTGGTTGGAATGTCGAACTGAATCCTGTAATTTGTCTCACTGGGGTAGACTGTTCTAGTTCCACGTGCCATGTCTAATGGATGTCAGTTATCAGTTATCTCCTGTTAATTCACCTCTCCAAGTTCCCAACTGCCATACACAGATGCCCTATGATAGTGGATAAAGGCGTTGGTTAGATCCAGTGACAGGATATAAAGAGTTGTGAGTTCAATACCTTGTTAAGGCAGTGGAGAACTTGGAGAGGTGAATTAACAGGAGATAACTGACATCCATTAAACATGGCACGTGGAACTAGAAGACTCTGCTCCAGCGAGCGAAATAAAGGGTTCAGTTCGACATTCCAACCAACTGAAGAAGGCCGGAGCGTACAACGGCCGAAACGTTGTAATAAATATGGCAACATAGATGAGGACAATAGTCTGAATAATGTAAATAGAATTAATTGCGTTAAAAGAAACAGAACGTGTTTGTATAAGTAGCAGACGGCAAACGCTGGATTATAGCTTCTTTTAAAGTTTTGTTTACAAAACTCCATTCGTATTTTTCAAGTGTGCTAAATATACTATAAAACTGTTAGTCCTTTTAAGAGGTTACTCGAATAAAGTATATGGAATGCTGAATAACAAATTATGCGAAGGGTTTTGAAAATTCAGCTTGTCGCCTACAACGAACAACCGACCCTGTTCAAAAGTTTATGGTAAAATGAATAATTTTGTTAATTTAAGCGATCGTATTTATACAGAAGAATAGGCCCCAGAAATGTAAAAGTTAGATTTTACTAAACTCAGAAGTTTATTCGTTAATAAATATTTTTCCCAATTTTTAAGTATCTATTTTTAGGAGGTAAAATATTGCTGATCATTTTCTGCAATGAGCCATCAAATTTTAGTAGCAGACGATAAGCATAGTTTGAATTTTTCAGCGCGTTTGCAATAATGTCGCTGATTGGTTAATATGTGCGAATATGGAAATCCAAACTGGAGCCTACATTTTGAGCTTTTTAAAAAATTATTAAAATTTATTGAATTTTTCTACAATTTTTTTTTAACGGGATTCCCCAACCATTCGCTGTTCCTTCACTTTACTTATTAACCCTGATCAATTTTTTTTTTCTCGTCGAAGAAAAGCCAAACCATTTCAGTCTGTTGGTGTTTTAACTTCAAATGGATCAAACGATTCTCTCTTTTTTTTCCGACATAAACTAACTTCTTCGCATCACATATTTGTGCTGGATGTCCTCATTGAAAACTCTTCTTGTGGGGCATTGTAATAAATTCAGGTCCTTTGCAATGGCTCTAATTGTTTTTCCGGAACTCCTATCGTTTTTCAGAACTTTTCGTACAAGTTTACGCATTTTCAAGTTATTAGGATCATTACCATGCGTTTATTTGATCCCCGTCAGCAATTTACAGTTGCTTTCGAACTTTCATAACGTAAGATCGCGAAACCTTCCGAGCTAGTTTTGTTTCACAATATATGTACTCACGCAGGTTGCGATGGATAAATTGTTATCTAAATGACGCAAAAATAAAAATAACACTGACATCTCATTTTAACATATGTATTTACCAAAATTACACAAAAATATCTTGAAAAACTAAAGAGAAAATTTCTTCAATAAAATCACCATTGGCTTCAAATACGGCCTCCAGACAACTTCGGAATCTTCTGCAGCGCTTCTGGACGGTCTCCTTGTTTAAGTTGTTGAATGCTGCCATAAACCTTACCTTCAGTTTATCTTTGGTGTTAGAAGGAGTTTTGTTGGTCTCTCGATCAAATGCATCCCATACATAATAATCAAGGGGGTTGCAGTCTGGGGAGTTAGGTGGCCAGATGTAAAGAGTGACGTTGTTGCAGAAATTGTCTGACATCCATATCTGTGTTCTCCTGCTTGTGTGGCATAGTGCAGAGTCATGTTGTCAGATAAAGGGTCTTGCAGCAGCCACCCTCTTGACCCAGGGCAGTACTACCTCCTCAAGGCACTTGATGTAGGCCTCCGTGTTAAGTCTGAGATTCTGTGTAATGATGAATGGAGGCATAACATCGCCACCACTAGTGATCACTCTAACCACGATGTTGAATGGATATATCATCCAACTCTTTCCGAAACATATGCACTGTTCTCAGATTAACGCCCAAAGTCTGTATTGGAGATTCCGGCGCGAATTCTGAGAAGTATGGCATGCCGTTTCTAAATTTCTGGTCCAGTGAACTGCGTCATGGTGAACTTTTTCTATTCTCTCGGGCGGTGCCCAACTGACCCGTTCTATACTGTGCAGTCGACAAAATCAAAAAACAAACAACGTGCATGCCCGAAATTAAAAATATAATATGGAAACAATTTACCCATCGCACCTGTATGCATATATATATATATATATATATATATATATATATATATATATATATACATATATACATATACATATATATATATATACATATATATATATATACATATATATATATACATATACATATATACATATACATATATATATATACACACACACATATATATATATATATCTGTGTGTATATATATATATGTATATGTATATATATATATATATGTATATATATATGTATATATATATGTATATATATACATATGTATATATATATAGATATATGTATATATATTTATATGTATATATATATATGTATATATATATGCATATATATATATATATATATATATATATATATATATATATATTAGAATTACGACTTTTTTAAATTAATTGATTTTATATATCATAATTCGATTAAATTTTGTTAAAAAATAATGAAAAAGGGTTTCATTCAGTTTACATTTTTTAACAATGTCACCCCAAAACAAAATTTCTAAAACCGTATATAAGTATAGTTGTACTATATATATATATATAAGTATACTAGTACTTATCTACTTACATATGTTATATACATATATATATATATATATATATATATATATATATATATATATATATATATATATATAACATATGTAAGTAGATAAGTACTATATGTATATATATAAAGTATATAGTATAGTAGTACTATATATATATATATAAGGTATATAAGTATAGTAGAACTATATATATATAAGTATATAATTATTGTAGTACTATATATATATATATATATATATATATAAGTATAGTAAAACTATATATATATATATATATATATATATATAACGTATTTAAGTATAGTAGTACTATGACTTTCCGGTCCCATCAGGATTTTCCGACATTTCGTCTGCGGGGAAAGGTGTTGTAGGGTGGAAAATAATTCGTCGCCATACCAGGACGCGGAGAGGCTTTTGGCGACAGAAACTACCACCCATATATGGTAGCGGTATTTTATATTCGACCTGATCTGGTTTTTGTAAAGATAGAGTTTAGCAGGAGAAGTCAGGTACTTGCTTCAGCGCTACAGAGAACTGGCCATTTTTAGAAGGTTGTATCCCTTATCATAATACGCAAGGATTTTCCAACAATGTACCGTACGTGTATAGCAAAATTACAAAAGTAAAATCAAGCAAGGATTTCTCTAAAATGCATTTGCCTATTTATCACTGTTTCTCGCTGAATCCCAAAGGGCATCTTGCTAAATTCTAGGTTTCCGAACTAATCTATAGCTGTTGCACTACCGCACACACACATACAATTACAAATAACGTTTTCAAATGACTCAAAGTGGAACGACTACATCAAATCAATAGCTGCATCTACTGCAAGTAAAGTTGGGTCACTGTGACGTGCCAAAAGGGTTTCTTTGTCAGAGTACATCTTGCACATTTACAAATCTATCATTCGTCCGTGCATTGAATACTGTTGCCATATCTGGTCCAGTGCTATATCTCGAGGTTCTTGACAAAGTCCAAAGAAGGATCTGCAATGTAATCGATCCTGACTTGGCATCTCGACTTCAGTCGATTTCTCACCGACGTGACATGGCTTCCCTCTGTCTTTTTTCTATAAATATTTTCCTGGCCACTGCGCTGATTAGCATTTTTCTTGGTGCCCCGACTGCGTGAATTTAAGCGTGCTATTAGCATCTAGGTCCGACCCTTTTACTGTTGAAATAGTTAAATGTACCCACCACTTCGACTCCAACGTTGCCGACTGGTTAGAATATTCGCATTCTGGCCATGAGACCCGGCTTCGAATCTCACTATGGTCGATTTGTCAGTAAGGCGACTTCCTAATGTTATCGGACTGGAGGGGTCGATCCCAGCGCGCGTCACCTTTGGAAAGTGCCTAAAAATCATGCCACGGGTTGACCCAAGCATTGTGAGTGAAATTGGGTAGATGAAAATCTTGGGGCCGTCGATAGTTGTGCTAGCACGAAGTCACAAGTCATCGTGGCCGAGGGCTTGAGCGTGCTGGCCTTGTTCAAGTTGTTGATCACGCTCTTTCCTAGAAACTGTAATTAAGGTCTGCTCAGCATAGTTGCAGTATAAACCACGGGTAGGCTCTATGGATGTTGAAAAAAGGTCTGAGCAAGCGTCTGCAATACCGATCGGCTAGCCGTCCTAGTAGATGACGAGTGGCCAGCTATAAATAAACACCAACATTTTCTTTTCTCGTACTTCAAGCCTGTGGAACTCTCTTCTGTATCCTTGTTTCCAATCATCAAAAAATTAAATGCAACGTCAATCACTATCTTCTATCTTCTTGAAACACGTTCAGCTTTTATATTTTGCTCTCTGTAAGCCCCCTGCGTACCAGTAACATTCCCGCATTGCTTGGGATGGAATGATTGAAAAAATAAGAAAAAAAAAAAGAGTTTTATTTACGGCATTGAAACACGCATTGTCTTTCTCTGCTGGTTAAGTCTCAGTTTTGACCTAAAATATCTAGGGAGAAGCACAACCCTTTTTTTTCTTCTGCTATGTAACATCACTCGACGTTCGGGTTGCATATGGCACAAAGATTTCAGTGCTTTTAAAGCGTTCTTAAAAAGTAGGACACACTTAAGATGTCATCTTCAAAATAGGTGGGACCTAGAACAGTGGTTTAGCATTACAATGCAACAACTTTGGTAAAATGAGACATGTTTCTTAAGCTTCTATTCGTTTTGTTTTAATTCTTCTTTTATGTGCCGCCCCTCCCCAGGATGTTGACGATCATGACTCTCCACAATTTCCTCTCCTTTGTATGTCTTAATAATTTTTTTGTTGTTGTTATCTCTCTTAAATCCTGTGCTGCCATCCATTTAATCAAGTTTGTTTTTATGTTCTATGTTCCTTTAAGGTGTTGGCGATCATGACTCTCCACAATTTCCTCTCTTTTGTAGCTCTTAATAAATTTTGTCTTTTTGTTATCTCTCCTAAGTCCTGTTCTGCCATCCATTTAATCAAGTTTGTTTTCATGTGTAATGTTCCTTTAGGGAGTTGGCGGTCGTGACTCTCCACAATTTCCTCTCCTTTGTAGCTCTTAATAAATTTTGCCTGTTCACAATCATTCGTAAACCCTGTTCCGCCAACATTTTACACAAGTTCGTGAGGCTAGGACCCGCCATGCCACTTTCTATTGTAACAGACCACACACATTTTCTCCGTATGTAATATTTCTGTCATATATGGTCTGGTGCTCCCGCTGTACGTCTCGAGGTCCTTGACAAAATCCAGAGACGAATATGCAAGATGATAGGTCCTGATCTGGCATCTAGTCTATCCTACAGACGCGATGTGGCCTCCCTCTGTCTCTTCTACAAATATTTTCACGGCAACTGTTCCGAATAGCTACTTTTGCTGTTTCTCGGACTTCATTTAAACGAACTATCAGGCTGGCATCTCGGTCTCATCCTTTCACTGTCTGTTGTGGTAGGATCCACCTAATTTGCATAGTGGAGCACCGACCATATAAATATGGTTGGTACCGGGAAGAGAGGGAAGGAATCAAGAGATTCCTCGGCGACTGTCGAACTCTCTGCATTGGCAGAGGGGAACCCGGACGAGGCTTTGCCGAAGGGCAAGGTTTCGTCCGGGGAGGTTGACAGGGCCTGAACCCGCCTAGACGGGTTCAGAAAGGCCATATTTTTGGCCGAGCCTACGGGCTCGGGGTACCCACATTAAAACGGCCTTGTGCCACATTCGATCCTCGTGGGTGGATTGATAAATACAGGAATCAAGAGATTCAACCAGAGACTCTGCCCGACTGCGACTCAGTCAACACATTCTCCAGGAACGGTCTTCCCAGGAATATACAAAAGACTATATGTAAATATTGTGTACACTTTCTTGTTTCAATACATTTTGTTCTAAGTACATTTTGTGTTGCATTATTATTCCATGCATTAGTCAAGTTTCAACACTGTGAAAATGGTTAAATGCAACCGTCTCTTCTACTCACATAGCCTCTTCTCCCGCACTTCCCGTCTATGGAACTCCCTTCCCCTTACTTGCTTCCCCGGTGACTATAATCTTCAAATATTTAAGTGTAATGTCTATCGACATCTGATACCCTGAACTTGTTCCCCGTCCTTCTCCGTATCCTTTCCCCAAATATGCCTCTTTACTCTTGTTCTCAATCCTCTGTAACCCCTTGCGTGCTAGTGGCACTCCCGCCTTGCTTGGGGCGAAAAAGAATTCCATTGTTCAGAAATTCCACTCGTACAGCTTCTTCAAACAAACTCCTGTTCTGTGTAACCGAATCCCAAGAGGAAGTTTCTCCGGTAACTTCAACCATAACCTGTTCGTCTAGAATTAACCATTACCTTCCTCTACTATCCGTATAAACTACCCCTTAACGTAACCATATACCTCGAGGGCCTTGTACAGGGTGAACCCAAGCGTAAAAAAAGCGGCTTTCAACGTGGACAGTGAAACCAGTGAATTCTCAGCGAGGATGTACATTGCGCCTTCGAAAAGACACTATCTTTCTCCAGCTATGGGTTGAAGAGCAAGGTATTACACTTGTCGCTAATGCTTGAATCTCTAAGCATTTGTTTTGTTTGGAGAGAGGTAAATAAAGGATGTTCCAATAACTTGGACAGATTTTAAATGTGAATTAATTTTAAGCGTCTAATGATTTTTTTCTTTTTCTTTCAGATTTAACAACTTAAGTCTTTGGCAATTTCAACCATGGAAAGATTAGCAATCAAACAACGTGCTAAAAGTTATCGAAGCCTATTACGAAAATGGACGTTCAAACAGAAATGCATTTCGCACACTTCGCGATTTTTTTGGTCAGCATAATCGACCAACCGAGAGTACAATTGGAAAAAAATGTTCGTAAATTTAAACAAATTGTGTCGGTGGCAGATGTGCAAACACTATTGCGTGTTCATTTACACCATTCAGCTGAAAACATTGCTGCAGTGCACGAGAATGTGGCCGAAAATCCAGAGGCCTCTATTCGTCATCGCGTACAGGAATTGAATATCTCCACAACAACGTTACATTGAATTTTGACGAAAGATTTGTCTCTTCAATTGACACAAGAACTGAAACCTGCTGACCATTTGGAGTGCCGCACATTCGTCAATTGGATGCGCGAGCAAAGACAAGCTGGTAAAGATTTTTCGCAAAAAATCCTCTTTAGTGATAAAGCCCATTTTCATCATGGTGAATTGTCGTATTTGGACTGATGAAAATCCAAGGAAGATTGTTGAAAAACCACTGCATCCACAAAAGGTCACTGTTTGGTGTGCATTTTTTTTTTTGCTAGCGGAATCATTGGGTTGTATATTTATAAATTTGAGCGTCCATTTTCGATAACTTTAACACGTTGGTTGATTACTAATATTTCCATGGTTGAAGTTGCCATTTATCTTGTTAAATCTGAAAGAAAAAGAAAAAAAATCATTAGACGCTTAAATTTAATTCACATTTAAATTCGATCCAAGTTATTGCAACACAATATATTAGTTGTCTATTTTTGTGACGATAAGGATTTACTTCGTTTGGAGGATTGGTTGCTTATATTGAATCTGTAAGAGTTTACTTTGTTCGGGGATAGATAAATATTGGTCGTTTATATGTGACTTTACAAGCATGTCCTTGGTTCGGGAATAGATAAATATTAGTCGTTGATAGTTGAATATATAAGTATTTCATTTGTTTTGGGTAGGTAAATAGTGGTTATTTATATTTGAATCTATAAGTATTTCCTTGATTCGGGAATAGATAAGTATTGGTCGTTTTATTTTTGTGAATGTAAGTGTTTACTTGGCAGGTGTCACTTTTGGTGGCGAGTAATTAATACAGAGATAAATCTGGGGGAGTAATATGGCGCATATGGTTTAAATATTGGTCTATAGTGGCTTCTTTGTTTCATGTGGCCACTCCAGTTGTGATTGACGGAGTTGATTTGTTTTATTATTATGGAACTAGAATAGCTGCCTAGTTGAATGGAGCACAATATATTATGTTTTTTTTTTGTTTTTTTTTCTTTCTCTTCGGTTTCATATTCTTTTCTGTATTCATTTTTAAAAAAATTCTTTTCTACTTCATAAAGAGAAGCTCTTTTAGAACGTTACGTAAAATAGTAAGCAAATAAAAAGGCACAACACAAACAAATTATAATAGAAATAATTTCTACCATGAAAAAAAAAATGAAGTTAGAAAGTTCCAATGCCCAGACAAATAAAAAGCTAGATAAACAAACTTTCTCTTTACGTTTTTTGAAAAAGTTTTTAGCAATCTATTTTCAACTTCACGTCTTCGCCGGTCATGCTATCAGTTATCGTCTGCTGTAGTCAGTTTTGGAAACGCGCCAGTCGCAGCAACTTTTGTACGCCATTTTTGTCTGACGTTCCTTTGTTTACTTTATCAATTACACAAACGCCTTTCCTTCTTGTTTATAGGTCTTTCCGTAGTGCCGAACATTATCATGATGCTTGGAAGATTTGGTTGATTTTGGAGAAAACAAACAATCAGTTTGTGGGGGAGAATTTGCTTCATTTTTTTTTTTTTTTTTAAACGTGCAATAAAAATCCCTCTCTTTATTTAACTTCGATCTATTGTTTCCATATTCGTTGTTATCATCAGAAAGTCTTGGCTGTAGTGCTCCCCAAGCTTCTTCGTGGGGTTATCGATCCGGGTAACCGCTAGGAAATGTCGAACTGGACAGTTTATTTAATCTACGATTTAATCTTGTTCCATTATCCACGTCTCGGCATATCTCGTTTTGTTCAGATTCATTCGTAAATGCAAATTTATTTGCCCTTCCCTGTTTCCACTGTCTGCAACCCCGGCCCAGGGATTGAACTCACAACTACTTTGTCGCCAAATTCTCGAATCAATACTTTAATACACTTGCTTCTCCTTGTCATATATCCTGACAAAAGTGAAACACTAGCAAAAATTGTAGATCGCCCGGTTTACACTCCTCCGCGGTCTTTTGAGCAGGAGCAGAAGTTTATCCCTTGTTTCCTGCTTAGGATTGGGTTTCCGGTTCCTTCTAAAGTCTTTTTCATTCTCTTTCACTCCCAGTAGCCCCTTGTAACTTAGTGGCATTATCGCCTTGCTTGGGGTGAATAGAGGAGTAGAGGTTTATCCTTTGTTTCCTGTTTAGGATTGGGTTTCTGGTTCCTTCTAAAGTCTTTTTCATTCTCTTTCACTCCCAGTAGCCCCTTGTATCTTAGTGGCATTATCACCTTGCATGGGGTGAATAGAGGAGTAGAGGTTTATCCTTTGTTTCCTGTTTAGGATTGGGTTTCCAGTTCCTTCTAAAGTCTTTTTCATTCTCTTTCACTCCCAGTAGCCCCTTGCATCTTAGTGGCATTATCGCCTTGCTTGGGGTGAATAGAGAAGTAGAGGTTTATCCCTTGTTTCCTGTTTAGGATTGGGTTTCCAGTTCCTTCTAAAGTCTTTTTCATTCTCTTTCACTCCCAGTAGCCCCTTGCATCTTAGTGGCATCATCACCTTGCTTGGGGTGAATAGAGGAGTAGAGGTTTATCCTTTGTTTCCTGTTTAGGATTCGGTTTCTGGTTCCTTCTAAAGTCTTTTTCATTCTCTTTCACTCCCAGTAGCCCCTTGTAACTTAGTGGCATTATCGCCTTGCTTGGGGTGAATAGAGGAGTAGAGGTTTATCCTTTGTTTCCTGTTTAGGATTGGGTTTCCAGTTCCTTCTAAAGTCTTTTTCATTCTCTTTCACTCCCAGTAGCCCCTTGTATCTTAGTGGCATTATCGCCTTGCTTGGGGTGAATAGAGGAGTAGAGGTTTATCCCTTGTTTCCTGTTTAGGATTGGGTTTCCAGTTCCTTCTAAAGTCTTTTTCATTATCTTTCACTCCCAGTAGCCCCTTGTAACTTAGTGGCACTATCGCCTTGCTTGGGGTGAATAGAGGAGTAGAGGTTTATCCCTTGTTTCCTGTTTAGGATTGGGTTTCCAGTTCCTTCTAAAGTCTTTTTCATTCTCTTTCAGTCCCAGTAGCCCCTTGCATCTTAGTGGCATTATCACCTTGATTGGGGTGAATAGAGGAGTAGCTGTTTATCCCTTGTTTCCTTTTTAGGATTGGGTTTCCAATTCACTCTAAAGCCCACTCCAACTCTGTATTCTAGTCGTAGACGGCCCCCGTTCGCATCTGATCATCGGGATTGTCATCGTCTTTCTCTATTTCCTCCCTACCCCCGCCTCTGGTGTCGGTGGCGGAGATGGCTGCGAAAGGACCCAGCCTACTCCTGAAGAGTAGTCAAAAAGAATTTGTCAAGGCCATTCACGTGAATTTAATTTTGGTAGACAAACTCTGCGCAACCGAGAAGCCCGCACAAACACTTGGCCAGTAGCGCCTACGCCACGGCTCAAAAGGAATTGAGACAGGCGAGAGATCTGGCACACCTCGTTGTATCGGGCTGTGGGATGCTTCGTCTGTCAAGGTCCGTCTTCGTTACGCCAGTTCGACTGGCGCTGCCCTCTTCCGTCGTTTTAGCCACTGCGATCGTGTAGATCTTTGTCTATTCCGTCGTTGGGGTGTTTTCAGGGGGATGGTGGCGTTCAGTCCGGTTTTTCCTCACCGACCTTACCGCCATGGCGGTCCTAAAAGAGTTTAGGAATATACAGTGATATTAAATAGCTTCTTCTTCTGTTTGACGTCTCTCTTCAGGGCGTCGGCGTTCATGGCTGTTCACAATTTCCTTTCCTTTGTAGCTCTTGATAAATTTTGTCTTTTATGTCGTCCTTGTTAAATTCTGTTCCAGCTTCGATTTTCTCAAGCTCGCCATGTTGGTAGATTATACGTCATTTTCCTCTCTCGAGACTTCAGTCTGTCCTGTGAGTATCAAATTTTCCAAGCCCTCTTTTCTCGTTATCTACCCAAGACATTTTGACTGTCTATTTCTTATCTTAATATAATTGCCTATTCCAAGGTCCGTCTTGGTTACGCTAGTCTTGTTATCCACTAATTAAATTCAAGTCGAGAATTAGCTGTTTTCTTTCCTGCACGGTCCCAAGAACTTCATTTCTTGTCCTTTCTTACGCTACTTTGAGTGGCTCTTGGGCCTTGTATTGGGTGAAAATTAATAAATGAAAGTGAAATGATACTTAATTTTGATTCCTTTTTAGATTGAACTCATTATGAACAACGATGGCAAGCTTTACGCGAAAGATTTATCCTAAAGGGCTGCTGGCGGTTTGAAAATGCAGAAGTGCAAATACAATTCCGGAAGAGGTTACAAACAGATCCACCTACACGGCTTAGCATCACTCGAAATAGAGAAAAGTTTCCCACGGGAAAATAGCCTAGTGGATTAAAACATGGAGACGGGAAATTAGTGATATAGACAGTGGGCATTCAATACAGGGTGCGATGGGTAAATTGTCGTCTATATGACGCAAAAAGGAAAACAACACTGATCTCATTTAAACAGATATACAGGGTGCGATGGCTAAATTGTCGTCTAAATGACGCCAAAATGAAAATAACACTGGCATCTCATTTTAACAAATATACAAGGTGCGATGGGCACATTGGCGTCTGAATGACGCAAAAAAGAACATAACACTGACATCTCGCTTTAACAAATATACAGGGTGCGATGGCTAAATTGTCGTCTAAATGACGCAAAAAGGAAATTAGCACTGGCATCTCATTCTGACAAATATACAGGGTGCGATGGCTAAATTGTCGTCTAAATGAGGCAAAAAAGAAATTAACACTGGCATCTCATTCTGACAAATATACAGGGTGCGATGGCTAAATTGTCGTCTAAGTGACGCCAAAATGAAAATAACACTGCCATCTCATTCTAACAAATATACAAGGTGCGATGGGCAAATTGTCGTCTAAATGACGCAAAAAGGAAAATAACACTGGCATCTCATTCTGACAAATATACTCGGTGCGAGGGCTAAATTGTCGTCTAAATGACGCAAAAATGAACAATAACTGACGTCTCATTTTAAAAGATGTACAAGGTGCGATAGCTAAATTGTCGTCTAAATGGCGCAAAATTGAAAAATAACACTGACATCTGATTTTAACAGATATTCATGGTGCGATGAGTAAATTGTCGTCTGAATAACGCAAAAAGGAAAAATAACACTGACATCTCATTTTAAGAGATATATTTACCAAAATTACGCAAAAATATCTTGAAATCCTAAAGAGTAAATTTATTCAATAAAATCGCCACTGGCGTCAAAGAGTTTTGTACCCTTGTATTTCTCAAAAGAAAAAAACACCTTGAAATAAGATATTTTTTTTTATTTTTAAGATATTTGTTTTTATTTTGACAAAGGATAAGTACTTAACTATAAAAAAATTATCATACAACAGCTTCATATTTCATTTTCGCCAATGAAACGACTGCTTGCCTTAATAATTGCTTTACAAATTCTTGGAGTAAATGGATAGCGGTTCGGATCGAGGAATCGAAAAGCCGAGTTCGAATTTCAGTCGAATCCATCGCGTTCACTTACGTGCTAATACCTTGGGAAAGGTATTAATCCTCTTTTTCCTCCAGCTATGAGTAAATATGGTTCTATAGCCTTGGACGGCAACTGGTCTAGGAAAACGACAACTCTGAATTCAAAACCTGCGGAGGGTCGTTTGGGGACCTTGTGGCACGTAGTGCACCAGGTCTCTGTATTCGGCCCTTCAAAATGTGTGGATGGTCCCGCACAAAGCCTTCATCACTATAATCAAATCTCATGTGCTGGTGTTTGGGCTGTCGGTTGCTGCTTGACCCTCGTACGTCGAATACCACGGGAGAGTCCACCAATTCAATGGGACAGAGGTCAAGTCATAATTTTCTCAAATTTTGCTCCTTTTTTTTTGATTCAAGGTAATTTTGGAATACTTTAGAAGAGTGTTTTGGATTGCCATCTTGCTGAAAGGTGAGTTTACTTCAATTATGCGTAAACCAGGTGGCATCGCATGAAAAAACCGAATGATACTGGGGTTTTTTGGCATGATACCTTTGAACTATATCCATTTTACTAATCTGAAAAAGTCTATTGCAAGCTTTGGGACGTGTGGTCGAAGGCAGCCGCTCGTTTTCGTCTCGCGTAGTTCGGAGTTCCCTCGATCGGGGCCGCCCACGGCGGGTGCCAGGCCCATTCGGTGCGGACGGCGAGCGACGGCGTTCGATACGAGAGTCGGGTGGCTTGGGAACGCAGCCAAAATCGGATGTTAAGCTCTATCCACGGCTAAATACCGATAGTCGACAAGTACCGTGAGGGAAGGTTTGAAAAGAACTTTGGAGAGAGAGTTCAAGAGAACGTGAAACCGCCCAGGGGTAAACGGTTGGGATCGCTCACCGCGATCGCGGGGGGAGGGGGACTCAGTCCGGTGCTGCCGAACGTGGCCCAAACTCGATTTTGTTGTTGCTCGGGTATTCCTCGGGCGGTGGCGACCATCACAGGCCGGCTCAGATGTCGTTTCAAGAGTTACGAGCCGGGTTTCGGGGGATACTTTGTTTTATTACATATCAAACTAGTCACAATTCATTACATTGCATCTAAACATATGGTTCTGTTGTTAATATTTCAGTCTCTCACGTGGTATGACGTCATATAACCGCTTAATGAATTTACAGCCTGCGTCTGCTATTCCGCGTCCGTTATCGTCGCATAGCAAACTTCTATAGCAACATAAGAGAATATCATCTTTGATGATGTGTATCTTTATTTAAATGTCCGTATAACCACTCCGAAGGTGGCTCATGTGATCCGAAAGCTTAGATCACGAACCAGCATAATAAAAAATATTCAAATGACAACTTTTTTTAAATTTTCACCGGAAATTGAAGCAATAATACAAAGCTCGTGATCAGACCTAATAAACATTCCTTGTCTGTTATATTTAACAATAGATATATATATATATATATAATTATTTATTTAAAAAAAATTTATAACACATATATGTTATAAAATCGCTACAAAAATAGCCATTTTGTTTCAACACCCACGGTGTCTTATCAAATGATGACGTTGAATGTAAAATAAATGGTTTTAAAAGTTTCAAATTAATTAACAATCCTTCGCAAGGGGAAAACGTTGTTACAAAAGCTAGATGGACCAATCAAAACACAAGTATAGGAAAATTCAAAAAGCTTGATAACGAAGTCATGTTATAATATCTATTCAGATGTTTAAAATATGGATAGTATTAAAAAAGAATTTATTCCAACCAATAATTACTAAATTATACGATAAAATTTAATATTAAAATTTAAAACTGCTAATTACAAAATCAAAATTTAAAATTCATTCGCTATTAAGTTTACAACTAAATAAATAATTATATCTGCTCTACTTTGTATTGAGCACTCTTTTAAGAATAGTAATTGTTGGTTATTGGAATTCATTCCATATACACCAATCATATACTTGTATATATATATATATATATATATATATATATATATATATATATCAAGTGATTTCTGGAATATATATATATATATATATATATATATATATATATATATATATATATATATATATATATATATTAGATTCCAGAAATCGCTTGAAAATGAATCAGAGATAAAGATTTTAAATTTATTTCTATAATCAAATTTAAAGCTTTAGTTTTTGAAAGATTCCTGTGTACTGAGCATATTTTTAAAAATAAAAATAATTTTTTAAAGGCGCCGGATCATAAATCTTACCGTTCTTTCTCATTATCTTAATATATATATATATGTGTGTGTGTGTGTGTGTGTGTGTGTGTGTAAGCAAATATATGGATATAGATCCGACAGTATGAAGAAAAATATACGGAAAAAACAAACAAAAATCCTTATATGCAATTATGCTGTTTTAATGTTAATATAATGTCAACGTCGGACGTTTCGGTCTAATAAACCATCTTCAGGACATATTCATAAAATATAATTAACATTATCAACTGAACATGACATTTATTCATAAATGTCATGTTCAGTTGATAATGTTAATTATAATTGCATATAAGGATTTTTGTTTGTTTTTTCCGTATATTTTTCTTCATATATATATATATATATATATATATATATATATATTATTTACACTATTCGGACTATTGTTCTCATCTTTGTTGCCATATTTATCACAACGTTTCGCCCGTTGTACGCTCCGGCCTTCTTCAGGTGGTTGGAATGTCGAATTCAACCCTTTATTTTTATCAGGGTTCAGTTCGACATTTCAACCAACTAAAGAAGGCCGGATCGTACAAAGGCCGAAACGTTGTTATAACTATGGCGACAAAGATGAGGACAATAGTCCGAATAATGTAAATAATGTACATAATACCTCATCTGAGAAATATATATATATATATATATATATATATATATATATATATATATATATATATATATATATATATATATATATATGTGAGTGCGCGTAAAAATTCGTATATAAGTAAAAAATATACTTGTAAAAAGACAATCGTTGTTTTATCTTTAGAGCTGAGTATTTCCTCAGATATTTCCTCTGAACACTTTATCTTTATAACAGTTCTGTTCGACATTCCAACCACCTGAAGAAGGCCGGAGCGTACAACGGCTGAAACGTTGTGATAAGTTTGGCGACAAAGATGAGGACAATAGTCCGAATAATGTAAATAATGTACATAATACCTCATCTCAGAATATATATATATATATATATATATATATATATATATATATATATATATATATATATATATATAATTATTTATTTAAAAATATGATTCCAACTCGCTACATAAGAGGTCTCGCGAGTTGGAATCAGATTTTTAAATAAATAATTATATTTATGCTCTACTTTCGTATCGAGCACTATTTTTTTAAAATAATAACAAAAATACTAAGGAACTTTGGATTATTTACCAAACCAGTTTCTTTCCTATTTTCTACAATATTTTCACATATATATATATCTATATATATATATATATATATATATATATATATATATATATATATATATATATATATATATATATATATATATATACGTGAGCGCGCGTAAAAATTTGGATATAATTAAAAAATATACTTGTAAAAAGACAATGGTTGCTTTATCTTTAGACTTGAGTACTTCCGCAGACATTTCCTCTTTTGTTTTTTGTTTTTTATTTATTTTATTTTTTTTTTTCAAAATAGTTTTACATTCTCAAGAAAAATCGTCTAATTTGTGTGGGTGTTTTTTTTTTTTTTTAGAATAAGTGTTTATCCGCGATTTGTTTGTATACATCTGTAAGTTTGTTCGTCCCATGGACTAGATCTTCAGAAAGGAATCCCTCGATTAATGTATTTTTCGATGACTGCGCTAAATCCGTTTAATACCAAAATCCGTTTAATACCTACTCGATTTGTGCGGTAAAACATTCCTCAATTTAAAGGAAAATTATTTTTTTTATAGTTACCGATTAATTAAAAATCTTTCTAAAATTTAAGAACGGGAAAAGAGTAAGTGTTTTCTTTGTGAAGTATTACGTATTCTGAGTAAGTACTGCAGTGATTCAAAGTGGACGCTTATAAAAAGATAAATTTTATAATATAAGCCGATAATAAAAAATACATTATTCGAACTATTGTCATCTTTGTCGCCATATTTATCGCAACGTTTTGGTCGTTGTACGCTCCAGCCTTCTTCAGGAGGTTGGAATGTCGAGCTGAACCCTTTATTTCGCTCACTGGGGTAGACTGTTCTAGTTCCACATGCCATGTTTGATATCTCCTGTTAATTTTCTCTCTAAACGTTCTCCACTGCCTTCACTGGTATTGAACTCACACTCTTTGGGTCTTGTCACTGGATCTAACCAACGCCTTTATCGACTGTGCAATGTGACCCTGAGGACATCTGGGTATGAATTTCTGGGTATTATAAACCTAATGTCTTCAGCAACCATTTTTACCTGTGTTCATATTGCAATTTTTGCTGTTATCTTTGCATGTTTTTACCAGAGCTCATATTGCAAATTTATTGTTATCATTGCTTTTCTCTTGCACTCCTTATTGCTGGTTCCCATATTGTATTTATTTCTATGCTTGGTCGGCTCAGGAGATTTTTGTGGCCTAGCATATGCGCTGATTTCCTGTTGCAGCTCTCAACAAGTTCCTTCCCTCTGCTTCCTCACCCAGACCACGATCTGTCATCCATTTGTTTAAGCCCACCAGGTATGTCACGTGTTGTTGTTCCTTGTTTCTCTTTCCCTCTATTAGACCTGTGAGTATCAGATTCTCCAAGCGCTTCTTCCTCATTATGTGTCCCAGAAATTTCAGCTGCCTTTTTCTGATGTTAAGTATAAGCTTTATACGTAAAATCAAAAGGCAGCTTACGTTATCGAAGTAATTATAGTAGTGTTTAAAAAAAATGGGCGGTTATAAAAAGATAAATTTTATAAGCCGATAATAAAAAAAAATACTTTTGAATATTTTAATTCTGTTGTTAATACTTCGGTCGCTCACGTGATATGACGTCATACAACCGCTTCATGAATTTACAACCTTAGTTAGATACAGAAATTGACGTTTATTAAAAATATCGAAATATAAAAGATGTCTGCATTTACTATGGAGAAGATTATAAATAAAATTTTCAGGTTAAAATACAAATGATTATATGTTTGGAAAATTTACCAAAATAGAATAGAGTTCTTTTTTTTTTTTTTAATTAAATTAAAACTGTCTATATTTCTGAGATGAGGTATTATGTACATTATTTACATTATTCGGACTATTGTCCTCATCTTTGTCGCCATATTTATTACAACGTTTCGGCCCTTCAGTATCTGTCTATATTTCTGAGATGAGGTATTATGTACATTATTTACATTATTCGGACTATTGTCCTCATCTTTGTCGCCATATTTATTACAACGTTTCGGCCTTTCAGTGTCTGTCTATATTTCTGAGATGAGGTATTATGTACACTATTTACATTATTCGGACTATTGCCATATTTACATTATTACATTATTACTATTACATTATTCGGAATATCGCCATATTTATTACAAAGTTTCGCCCGTTGTACGCTCCAGCCTTCTTCAGGTGTTTGGAATGACGAACTGAACCCTTTATTTTGCTCACTGTACATAGTTCCAAATGATGTTAGTTATCTCCTACTCAAGTTCCTCTCAATTTCCTCTCAAGATCTCCACTGCCTTAACCAGGTATTGAACTCACTGTCACTGGATCTAACCAAAGCCTTTACCCACTGTGCCATGTGTCCTTGCGGACATCTGTTCATGAATTTCTGGGTATTATAAACCTAATGTCATCAACAACCGTTTTTTTTAACAGTGCTCATACAGCAATTTTTGCTGTTTTTAGCAGAGCTCATATTGCAACTTTTGTCGTTATTATCGCTTCTCTCTGGCACTCCTTATTACGGTAAATTTGCACCCGCGCTAAATATCTCTTAAAATTTTCCCAAATCCTCATAATTCTGTGTAAATGTACATGCTGAACTCGAATTAACAATTAAATTATGAAGAAACCTAACGTTTTGGAGTTATCGACAAGAAAAATCGGACTTCTTGTTGGTAATTCGTCCTCCATTACAGGCATTGTTTTAATACATTCTGCCCTGAAAACTATTCAAATTTTCGATGGCGCAATCATAAAATTTGGCCTATTTACAGCTATATCTCTTTTTGAAATCACTACGCATTATCGTAATTTTTTTCCTTTTAATAAGTGTAGTCTTATTTATAACAGGAAACTTTAAACAAAAACAAATTAAATGATACAATAAAACCTTTTTTCTGTGTAGAATAGCAATGACAAATTAAAAGAAGAAATTAGATAATAAAAATAAAGCATTTTTTATATTGTAAAATTGAAAATAAAACAAAAAATTAATGCTCAAACTTGGTAAAGTAGAAGGGTTGATTGTATTATTTTTTTTTAACTTGTCCCCTTTTCTACACAGAAAGAAAACCCTACCGCTAACCCTAACACCAAACTCTAAAGTTAACCCTGTTCATTGTATTATTTAATTTTTTTAAAAAATCTGTCCCCTTTTCTACACAAAAAGAAACCCAACCAAACCCCTCCTAACCCTAACACCTAACACTAAACTTAACCCATGAACATAACACTTTGTTCGACATTCCAACTACCTGAAGAAGGCCGGAGTGTTCAACGGCCGAAACGTTGTGATAAATACGGCGACAAAGATGTTTATTGATTTTGAACCTTAAAGTAAAAATGTAAGATTATTAAAAAGTTGATTAACTATTCGTGGAGTTTCGACTTTTCAACGGACCGGTCGCATATGATATAAGTTACCCTCAGCCCTTTGGAACATGGCGTCAGAGAGGGATTCTTTTTAAAAGAAGAAAATTACTTTTTAGCTGAAAGAAAAGGACCCAATTCGAAAAACAAATATTATTCAATAAAAAAAAAATAAGTCCACCAAAACCATTTGATTTTACAAATCGGGGAAATTGGCAGAAAAGTTCGCAGATGGTTGTGGAATTCTCTGCCTGGTTCCTTACTTTCTAAGCAACTTTAATCGTCACAAATGTAAATGCAATGTCAATCTCTTTCTATCTACTGTCCTCCTGAATACACTTCTTTCGTTCTTTATCTCTAGTAAAGTTTCTGTTTTTTTAATGCTTCTGTCGGAGTTATCTCCTCCTTGGATCCTTAAACCGGAAGAGAACAGGTCATTTCTTACTTGACCTTTCGGTTGTGCTCCCTACACGCTGTTAACCCGAGGTAGAGACTAGCAAGTTACCTTTTCAGTTTAGTTATATTACGAACCTCGTCGTAATATACTTCTAGGCATTTTTAGGCCTTGGTTTTCTTTTAGCTAAGCTCTCCTCATTTTTTAGATAGACTTTACAGTGTTAGTACACCAATTCTCTTGCTAGTCTCCCTTACCATAAGATAGTGACTTCTCGCTAAAAATAGGGTCGGCGACTGAAACGATCGATACGCAGGCCTCTGGCCTCCGTGGCCAGGACGTCGATCACCGGGCTGTGTATTAAGTTACGCTCCCATTTCTTTTTGTCTGCCAACTTGACGATAGTTGGAAACTTTGCTTTCTCTCTCTTGCTTCTGGCTCCTTGCCAATGTTCGACTCTCGGCATTCTGTCCCTACTGGCTGCCTTCACGTCGTCCATAACCTTTCCCGTACACTACGTTTGTAATTATTACGGGAGGTTACTAATATCGGACTCGACCGGCAGACACGCAACGCCTGCACTGGACTTTTGACATGCCCGAACAACATCGCAACGCCAGCTCCTCTTTCCTTCCCAACACATCAAGTTGGCATCCTGGCAACGACCGACATCAACCTCAAACTACAATGACCAGCAGCAAATATCTGCAACGACCAGCATCAATTTCAACTGCAACGACCACCTGCAACGACCAACAGCGATCATCTGCATGACCAGCAGCGATCACCTGTAACAACCAACCTCGACCATCAATGCCTGCACCGGAACATCTGCATCTCTACCGTTCCGACCACCTTTATTTCTTTATTACTTTTCTAGAATAAATTAGCTTATATCTTATATATCCTAGTTCTGTCGTCTATGTTGTTTCACCTTGTCAGATTTAACGTCTTGGAAAACGTTAGCGGGCCTCTTGTGACCTCATCACCCTTTTGTGATACGGGGGCGCTCGTGGGGTCCGCTACACTTCCACACCCAGTAACCCATTGTGTCCTAGTGGATTTACTGCCTTTCGATAAGGACAAACAAAGATGCCACGAGAGGTGGTAAATTTAACGACTTCTTTATTCAAACTGCTCGTTCGATCCGTCTTGCTCCCAGCATTCCCTAGTGGAACCGGAAGTGCTTACAAACATCATAATGATCAACATTATTTATGTTGTTACAACTGTCACAATAGCTGAAAAATTGGAAAAATATCTTAGACTTAAAACATTGATTTATTTTTAATAATTAAGTTTGCCGACAAATTTATACTTTTTAGTAGAGTTTTCCTTCTATTGTCTTTTTTTTTTTTTTTTGTCCTTCTCGTACTATGGTGATTTTATAAGCTTAGCTTAGATGTGGGTCAAGGGAACTCAGTGAGGATCGAACTCACTATTCAGTCGTAGCAGATCTAGCGAGACAAGCTTGCTAACCATTGCGCTACGCCTACAACTATGACCGTTAGTGATATGGGCTATAAGAGAAACCGGAGAGCGGAGAGAGATAGAGAGAGAGAGAGAGAGAGAGAGAGTCAGATAGAAAGAGAGAGAAAGAGAGAGAATGTGTGTGTGAGAGACAGACAGACAGACAGATAGACAGAATGTGTGTGTGAGAGAGAGAGAGAGACATCACCCAAACACCCTAACTATAAAGGCTACCTGAGAGCAGGGCTGGCGGCACGTCGAAACATTAGGCTGCGAAAACGACTACCTGTGAACACAAAGAGAACGGACTTCACGATCAACGAGACAAGCCCAAGCCGATAGCCAACAAGCAGTCAGCTGGGTTAAGCATATTCGTTTTTCACGCTCTCATTTCACGATACGTACACAGTATGACTTACACCATACAACTTACTAGAGACATTTTCATAACGTATAAATGAAAATAAATCTTTGGTCATTTCTCCAAAGCTGTGTCTAATTTGTAAAGTGTAAAGAACTGCAATCAACTTCCATCCCGGTTCAGAACTACCCATGGATCGTTTGTATGAGGCACATGTTTTTTTTTTTCGGTGAATTTAGGGCGGCAAATGTGGAGGCATTAGGATAATACGTATACAACGTACAATCACTCGAGAATCAAGATATCGACCTAAAACTGTCTCTATTATTTCTGTTTATCGCCATTTTCTGTTTTCTTGACCTCTGTTCCTTTTTTTCCCTTTCTTCAAAACCCCAAGCCTATTCTCTGACTTTTTATTCTTATTAGCTTTCACCTTATGCAAAATGGCTTACGTTCACATGACATTATCGACTTGCTTGGGATGAAACGACGAAAAAAAACTCATTTGAAAAATTTAAAAAAAATTCGTCGCGAGTGAATTTAGATTGGAAAATCATGTCGAATATCATTGTCAGATTCGTATAGGAATGCATTGAAAATCAGGAAGAAAGGGATTGTCAGCGGTCAGGAATGAATGCAAGCATTACTGATAGAATAGGGCTATTATATCTATAATGTAAACGCATTGCTGATGATTTTACTATAGGAATGCATTGAAAATCAAAAAGTTAGGGATTGTCAGTGGTCAGGAATGAATTTTCGCATTTCCGATTGAATAAGGATGTTTTATATATTAGTATTGAAAATCAGGATATAAAATTAGGATAGATTTTTTAAACTTATAATGTAAATTTGAACAAATTTATTTATCCCTTGTTTTCCGGTTACGTATGGGTTTCCGGTTCCTTTTAAAGTCAACTTTAACTCTATACTTCTAACTTCTAAACTCTAAAATTTTATTTACTATTCATTTATTTTTCCTCAATGGTTGTAGTTAAGTTAGCCTATCGCCCGGATCACACCCCTCCGTGATCTTTTGAACAGGAGTACATGTTGACCCCTTATAACCTGTTTAAGTTTGGGTTTCTGGTTCCTAATAAAGTCTTCTCATTTTCTTTCACTATCAGTACTCATTTGGTGTGTTATCGCCTTGCTTGGGGTGAATTGATTAAAAAATGCATTGCTAATTATTTTGCATAAGACAGGAAGAAGTAGATTTTCATTGGTCAGGTTTGAAAGCAGCCAGGTTTTTATAACACTATCGGATTCTACTTTGAGCAATAAGTATGTATAATTGCTCTCCAAGCTTAACAGAAGAATCGTGATGAAATCGATAATAAGCGTGTTCATTGTTAATTAATCGTACCTAAAGATTGGATGCTCATGAAGGATTGAAATAAATTTCATATATATATATATATATATATATATATATATATATATATATATATATATTATTCCCGGATCATTTTCCAAATTATTCAAGGTGATCTTCGCCCTCTCTAACCTTCTATCTTTATGTCCTGGAATAACAAGGTCCCTCACAGGTTTCACAAACGATTTAATTTTCTAGTCTTCTTTCACTGCTCTTTGGACTGTCATAGCTGAAACTTCTCTCTCACGTGCCAAACATCTTATGGGTTCAGATGGTTCTTTTATAATTGATCTCTTTAGTCCTAAGTTGAAATGATGATTCCTCTTCCTGTTGTGACCTCCTGATCCAGTTTTCCGCTCTACTGTTTCCTCTTTTTTAAACTTATTCACCGTTCTCTTGATGGTTCTTGAATGAACTTTGAAGACGGAAGCCAGAGTATGAATGTTGGTACAATTAGTGAAAGCCTGAATGATCTTTCTCGTCTCACCATTGTTCATTTGGGAAGACAGTGGAACTGACACAAAACGACTTTAGACTATTCCCTTTCTAGCTGAATAACTCAGATATCTCAAGGCAATTCAGTTGGAAGACATCAAGGAGAAACAACGTAGTTATAGATTTCAACAAATAACATGAATTTATATACATTTGATATACACAAAGTGAATTTATGATTGCTTGATAAATGTGACAAGTGAGATAAAAATTGTAAGGAGTGACCATGCAGAGATTTGGTGTATGAAAGCTTGTAGCTTAATTTTGTCTATGAAATTAAAACAGTTTGAATTCTGCAAGGGGAAATGTCACTTGTGTGAGTTCAAACATTAGTGTCTATATGTGTGACAATTGTAAGTATTGTTTAAAGTTATAAGGAGTTATGTACCTTTGACTGATATGATATAAATTGATTAAATATACAATTACTACTTTGTAGTGATAATGTCACTTTCTCTAGTGAATTGTAAGTTGAGTTAATTCGCGTGACAAGACTGCGTGAGTTGTGTTGAGTTGCTGAGAGAGAATGGTGGTTGTTGAGTCAGTGTGCTGGCGCGCGTGGAGTTTGTTGGCATCTCTCAAAAACTCAGTTCCTGACTGCTTGAGTCAAGTCAAGAGATACTATTTATTGCCCTTTTGGATTTCAAACCGGCTCTAGATAGGTGAGCGGGAAAAGCATTTGTCTCAACTTGCTACGTTTTTTGTGTTCTCAACTTTTGTATCTCATCTTGCTACGTTTTTTGTTTTTTCAACCAATGGGAAATCGAGTTTGGAAAAGTGAAGTGATGATTGGTCAAAGTTGATTTGGGGGAAGAGTGCATTTTTCCGCAGGGGTGACTGGCAAATAGGAAGGATTCTATTATGATAACAGAATATCTGCCAAGAATTTTGAAACATTATAAGAACCTGGATGCAAATTTACTGTGGAAGAACTAGCGATTAAAATCTTTTCTAGGCATATTCGTCTCAGGGAATTGTTTTCTCTTTTAATTAGAGTAGCATATTTTATATCAAAATTGTGACGAGTCATAATGCGTTTAATATGTTGTTTTTTAAAAGACTCCTTTGAGTTCATATAATCTTTTATTTAAATTCCTTGAGGTTTCTCCAATATAATCTTTCTGGCAATCATTACAAATGATGGAGTAAATTCCTCCTTCAAATTTTTGCTTAGTATTTGTCTCGAATTAATTGTCTTTTATCGTTTTAGATATAGTGATGACAAATTTTATGTTCAATTTAGTTAAATTCTTTTTGATTGAATTTGTGATAGTCGGTAGAATACTATCAAAGATGATGAAAACAAAAGGAAAACGAATCTAAATTAAATTCGTTAGATTTTATACCAAAAAGCATGATTAAAAAAAACTAAAATGTATTTCCAAAATTTAAAACTCCCAGCATTAAATTGGTTAGATTTTATACACAAAAAGCATTATTAAAAAAAACTAAAATGTATTTCCAAAATTTAAAACTCCCAGCATTAAATTGGTTAGATTTTATACCAAAAAGCATGATTAAAAAAAAAATAAAATGTATTTCCAAAATTTAAAACTCCCAGCATTAAATTGGTTAGATTTTATACACAAAAAGCATTATTAAAAAAAACTAAAATGTATTTCCAAAATTTAAAACTCCCAGCATTAAATTGGTTAGATTTTATACACAAAAAGCATTATTAAAAAAAACTAAAATGTATTTCCAAAATTTAAAACTCCCAGCATTAAATTGGTTAGATTTTATACCAAAAAGCATTATTAAAAAAAACTAAAATGTATTTCCAAAATTTAAAACTCCCAGCATTAAATTGGTTAGATTTTATACCCAAAACACATTATTAAAAACAAAGAAATGTTTTTTTTTTTCGAAATTTAATGCTCCCATGATTAAATTGTTTTGATTTTATACACAAATCATATTATTTAAAAAAAAAATGTTTTTTCGAAATTTAAAACTCCCAGCATTAAATTGGTTAGATTTTATACACAAAAAGCATTATTAAAAAAAACAAAAATGTATTTTCAAAATTTAAAACTCCCAGCATTAAATTGGTTAGATTTTATACTCAAAACACATTACTAAAAAAAAAAAGTTTTTTTCAAAATTTAAAACTCCCAGCATCTCTCATTTGTGTAATTCCTGCACTTGACAGAGTAAATTCCGCCTTCAAGTTTTGGCTTGTTGCTTTCTTTTTTTTTTTTTTGTATTAATAAAAGTTTTTTATTGTTTTAGGCAAATTTTTGACAAACTTGATCTTGAGTTTAGATAAATTTTTTTTATTTCTAGTTATGATAGTTACTGGGAAGAACGATATTATTTTTCAAAATTTAAATTTTAAAATTTAATATTATTTTTTGATTCGTTAAGTTTGTCAGGAGGGGCCCGATTTTCTGTTTTGGAGTATTTTATGAGGGTTCTTTCGCATCGAATATGAAATATTGTACTGCGAGAAAGTATTCTTGAAAGTATTTCCAATATATCCCCACCCCACTTCGTGTAATATCTGGTTACCTTCAATGCCTCGAAAAACCAAACTAGTCACATTCCATCATCGTGGATCGAACCCCGGACTACTACAAGTCTCGATGAATGGATATCCCCTCGGGGGGGGGGAGCACGATGCCTTGAAAGACTACTGGACCGCGCATCTGACCTCAAGTCGAACTCTTACATACGATCTATTGTTAAGGACGCAGGTAAAATGGCCGGTTTCCTGTATCGATCCATTGAGTACCTGACACCTGTTAGACATTTTCATGATGGTCGTCTTCGAGTATAGAATCCAGAGGTTGGCAGTGAATATTTCGGAGACAGTAGGAAAGCGTAGTTCAGGTTCGCAGTGGATATCTTAGCAGAGCATAGTTCTTCCTTCTATCCTCTTCGCCTGTCAAGTTAGCACTGGTCCTTCAGGTAGGGTAAACAAAGATGGCCGCCTGCAATGTTCTGCGGCTCCTGATTGGTTAAGCTTCTATTGGTAGACTATAAAGGAAGTTAAGTCATCTGGATTGTCTCACTAGTCATTATACATATATACACAAAAAACCGCAACAACACCCTCAAGCTATCTTCTACCTTTAAATGAGTCAGATCGGGCCAAAAATGAAGTACTGTTGACATATTTGGGCGGGAGTTGCCTAGGCTCACTGTCTAGCCCTGATAGAGTTCAAAATCGCTTCCGAATCCTTGTGGGTAACGAATTATTCTCCACCCTCCAACCCCTCTCTCATAGGCTGGGTGTAGCGCGGCTCTCACTGCTCTATCGCTACTTCCACGGAAACTGCTCGGACGAACTACAATACCAGTTTCGGCCAGTTTAAACTTTTACGGCTAGGACCCGCCATTCCACTTACATAGTAGCAAACCACCCACATTCCCTTCGTATTACATCGATGAAAAGTAATTCCACTCCAACAGCATCCTTCCACGAACCACTGCCCTGTGGAACCGACTCCCAAAAGGATGTTTCCCCAGTCACTACAATCTTGACCCGTTTAACCGTTATCTCCTCCTATTCCCTCCAAAATTGTATCCTAACGTAACCCTCTATCTCGTGTGGCTCCCGGACCTTGTTCAGGGTGACCCTTACTTCAAAAAACCAAGAATAAAAACAAAACATCTTAACCTGTTCAAGGCTAGGGTTAACCGTTAACTTCCCCTCTTATCCAACCAAATTACTTCCTAGCGTAACCCTCTACCTCGAGTGGCACCGGGGATTGTTCAGGGTGAACCACACTGTTATATATATATATATATATATATATATATATATGCATACATTCATATATATATATATATATATATATATATATATAATGGACTCTCCCGTCGGTTTCGACGTATGAGGATCTGCCAGCTTATAGATTCCGTTATGAAAGTTTATGCGCTAATCTTAAGTGGCATTTAAGACCCGCTAGTGATTTACAAAGGAGACCACATATGGAGCAGGTGTGAGAATTGTGAAATGAGATCACTGTTAGATTGGCTGACCTTTTAGATCTTGCTCTCGCTTCTTGAAGATGATTCAGACAAGCAGATTGAAAATTGCTGAATCCACTAAAACACGTTGATCTCCATTCTACCCGCCCGAAAGCTAAGCGCTGAAGGGTGTTATGTGGCATATTAACTGCTGACAAGTTGCTTTTCAGCTTGTCTTTGTATCTTAGACGTCCTACATTCCTGTAGCCCTGATCTTACTGGTTGTACATTAGGATATGTTAAACAGATCTACGTTAGACGTCCTATCTTGAAGCTTAACTCCACAGATTGCACTCAGACAACTTTTATTATATATATATATATATATATATATAAACTTATCTCGCTAGAACTGTTACAACTGACTAGTGAGTTCAATCTGCATTTTCTTTCGGCCTTGTGCCACATCCTAGCTACGCTTGGAAAATTACTATTACTGGGCACCCCGAGGCGGTGTAATGGTTAGCAAGCTTGTCTCACCAGAACAATTACGACTGAGTAGTGAGTTCGATCCTCACTAGGTGCCCCATGCTTTCGGCTTTGTGCCACATCTGAGCTACGCTTGGAAAATCACTATATACATATATATATACACGCATGTATGTATATATATATATATATATATATATACATATATATATATATATACTTATATATATATATATATATATATATATATATATATATATATATATATATATATATATATATATATATGTAAGCAAATATATGGATATAGATCCGACAGTATGAAGAAAAATATACGGGAAAAAACAAACAAAGATCCTTATATGCAATAATGCTGTTTTAATGTTAATATGTCGACGTCGGACGTTTCGGTCAATAAACCATCTTCAGGACATATTCAATATAAAATATAAAATATAAATAACATTATCAAACTTAACATGACAAAAACGATGGACACAAGAACAAGACGTATCCAAACAGATAACTAAAAGTTTTATGCGATCAGCGTTTAGTTTTAAACATGGTCACGTTGTCACCACGTTTGCGACGCTGTGAAAACGTATTCCTAAATTTGAATATTATGAAAGAAAAATGAAAGAAATTCTATTTGATCTAAAATTTATATGTACGCTTGTCGAGCCCACATATTTTAAGTCACAGTTTGTGTATGAGATTTGGTAGATGCAAGCATCGGATGTAATATGTTGTTTGCTGGTGCTATTAAATCCAAGTAGAGTTTGATGTTTGATACATATATATATGCATATATATATATATATATATATATAGAGAGAGAGAGAGAGACAGACAGACAGAGAGACAGACAAACAGACAGACATGCATATATATATGTATATATATATATATATATAGAGAGAGAGAGAGAGGGAGAGAGACAGATATATATATATATATATATATATATATATATATATATATATATATATGTGTGTGTGTGTGTCAGTAAATAAGGGGATGTAATTTACAAGGTAAAAGATTTGAGTCACATAGATACGGTAGATTTTATAAAGGCGACGATGGTACTCAGAAACTGTGGATAGATTATCAGTGTAGCGATCACCTTTCCAGTAGGGTGTAATTCAGTTGCTACCCTACAAGAACAAAACGTGATCCAGGACCAGTTATTTTATGTACGTGCATCAACGCAATTAACTGATACGACATCTTAGTGGTGTGTCTGGGGTGGGGGGAGAATGTTCTCAGTCATCAGGATTCAATTAATTTTCGGTTTCGGGACACAAAGCACTGGAAAGAATTCCCCAAAGTTGAAAGTACTTTTGAAAACTAGATAGATAACAATAAATTAATTCCAGACATTTTGGGAACAGAATGAGAGAGAGAGAGAGAGAGAGAGAGAGAGAGAGAGAGAGAGGGAGGGAGGTAGAGAGAAAGGGACGGAGGGAGGGACGGAGGGATTGAGAATAATCAGAATTAGATAGATAGATAGATAGATAGATAGATAGATAGATAGATAGATAATGGAAACAGATTGAGATAGATAGATAGATAGATAGATAGATAGATAGATAGATAGATATGGAAACAGATTGAGATAGATAGATAATGGAAACAGATAGATAGATAGATAGATAGATAGATAGATAATGGAAACACATAGATAGATAGATAGATAGATAGATAGATAGATAGATAGATAGATAGATAATGGAAACAGATTGAGATAGATAATGGAAACAGATTGAGATAGATAGATACAAACTGACTGTGCTAGCTAGATAAACATAGATAGAAACGGACTGTGATAGATGGATAGGCTCATAGAGAAGAAGATGGATATATATATATATATATATATATATATATATATATATATATATAGATAGATAGATAGATAGATAGATAGATGTAACCTATCTATCTATAAAAAGAATGTATAAACATAAAAATGTCTTAAAACTATCTGTCTATCTATCTATCACTCCAAGGATGTACTGAAAAGTTCTCGGATTGACCCAGTCCCGCCTATTTGGCGTTTAGCGGATCTTTGCTAAAATGGTAATCTCAGTAATGGTAATCTTCTCGCTTAATGAAGAAACATTTATCCTCATATCGCAGCTTTAAAACAAATCTTTCAAGAAGTACCTGCGTTGTATTATCCATTTCCAATTTGACATTTGATAATCTTATTAGAAATATAATTAAACTGCTTGCTGTTTTTCAAATAAATCAGTCTTCTTACCCGAAAGCAGTAACCACCTTAGCAGTTAGATCACAGCTTGTAATTTTTTTTTTTTTAAAAGAGCCATGCGTCAAGCGATGTTAGCAATGTTGGCATCTTTTGTTTGTTTTGAAATCATTCACCCCAAGATTTGCTAGCTCGATGCACAATTTTCTTTCGATCTAAAGTGGTCTTTCTCCTAGACTGGTAGCCCACCAAGGCTAGATAGCCCAGACAACCCTGCTATTAAGTCTTAAACTGTGCAAGGGAGAACAGACGGATTCATACATTTCCAAGAGTGGTTTTGCAAAAGCGAATGCAACAGGCTCGGTTGAAAATTAATCACATTCCCCCAATGGCTCCTTGACCACAACGTTACATCCAAACTGCTTTTAAAAATATGCTAAGACCTTTGCACACATCTATTAGCATATCTGGCGAATGCGTGTCAGTACAGACGGAGAAGAGTTCATCGTGTCGCGTGCGAACATGTCTGTCGACGCTAGTCACATCAACGTTGACAGCAGAACAACTTTTCATGTCCAGATGCAGGCCTCTCTGCAACTTGTTCAGATCCGTGTCTTTGTCAACTGTCTCACGTTAATAAAAGCGATGGGAAAACCAAACCCTTCTTTTCCCAGAAACTTCAAATTGGTGTCATTTTTTAATTTCCGAGTAAAATCTGCAGTTAAATTGTCCATTGTCTTCTGAAAACCTTCGACTTACGGTCTTCTTGCAAGATGATGGTTAGTCCCTATTTCTCGCTTTCTTTTACTAATCTTGTCCAGGAGGCCCTGTGGTTTGCTTTCCGAGTCGGCCATCAACAGAGTGTTATCTGCGTATCTTATATTGCTGAGATTATACTCACCGATATTAAATCCTGATAGGACTTCTAGTTCTCTTCGGATAACTTCGCTGAAGAAGCTGAATAAATATGGAGAGAAGACACATAGATTTATTTTTATTCAAATGTGTATATTTCAGGAAACTGAGTTTGCTTGATGTTGACATCTGTAATTTAAGAAGAAAAAAGGGGTCCCGTAAAAGTTACGGTTGGATATTTTCAACCATTTTGCAACTGGACTTTTGCAAGGGTTAAATAGATATCGTGAATTCTTAACAAAACAAAAACAAGAAACCAGATTTAGCTACCCCCCCAGCACTATTTATAAGAACAATTACGATTAAACTGTTCTATAAATAACAAAATCTTGTCTGCTAAAAAGGAAGACGTCTAGTTTAATATATACCCCCATTTTCCCCTGTGCCAGTCGTGCACTTTTAAAACCCGAATGGGATATAAATTACATTCTTCCGCTTTTTGTTCAGTCTCATCTTCAAATAAACCATAGTTAGATTCCGGGCGTCGCCTTTGCTTTTTCTAAAAAATCTCCAGTGTGGTTTGAAAATATTTTGAAAAGTCCATTTAAAAGCCTCCAACCCCGTAGAGTCGTCTGCAAATTGAATTCACATTTTGATTAACCCACTGGAGACGGACCCTCATTTGGAGTTGCAGTGCCGAGACGAAGCCCTTTTCATATGTCCTCAACTTGGAACACACACACACACAGAAAAAAAAAATCGATGTAAAAATCACAGAACACGGCAAACTATCACAGAAACCGTCATTGAAAGGCCTGGAGTTGCAAGAAATGCGAAAAGCAATCTGATTGGCTGGTACGAAGACTGGCCAGCTAATCTCGAAGCTTGTATTATCGGGCCGACGGATCGGCCCAGTCTTCTTCTTCGTCATTCAACTTTTCGGCCGATATATCAGATCTGTTATCTCCTCAGGCTCAACAGAGTTAAAGATTGGAACAGTGATATAGACTGTTCAACTGTCGAACTCTCTGTCTTTGGCAGAGAGGAACCCGAACGAGGCTTTGCCGAAGGGCAAAGTTTCGTCCGGGGAGGTAGACAGGCCCGGACCAACTTATTCCGGTTCTACGGGAATATTTTTGGCCGATCCTACACTAAACTCGGCCTTGTGTCACATAAATCCCTCGTGGGAGGGGGTTGTTAAATATAAAGAGAGTTAAAGATTCATTTCTTATTTCATATTCGCTCAAATTCTGTAAACAATTTCGACGAGACACTATTGCAATTATAATGAAAATATCAGCCGTTTCGTTACAAAGCAACATTTGGGGTTGGGGTTTATTTTCATTTACAGCATATCAACCTCAATGGGTTATTTAATGCCGACAAAATATTTAGAATAGATTCGTTTGTTTGTTTCTTTGCTTAGCGGCATGTCAACTCCTTATGGGTCATTTAACCCCTTCCCCGCCAATTATTTTTTTTATTTGTTTTTAATATTAGGTTGGTGCAAAAATAATGTCGTTTTTTGACGTTAAAAAATACGTCAAAAAACGACATTATTTTTTGCCCCAACCTAATATAATGACTAAGAAAGTGAGGTACCGTGAAGTACCCTAACGGTGGCTAACACCTCTACCAGATGTATGAGCTGAGAACTGGATTCGTTTCAAGTTCAGAAGGGGATAAAAAAAGAATCAAGACCAACATATCGCATGTAGCTTGTTTTTTGAACGTTATGTTTTAGACGTGTTTATTTGTTCGTGTCTGAAAAAAGATACTTTCGGTAAAAATGTATATATATATATATATATATATATATATATACACGTCTGCGCCGGGGAAGGGATTAATGCCGAAATTTCATTTTCTTGGGAGCATTAGTAATATCTTTTAAAAAATGTATTTCTGGTAATATTTTTTTTTCTAAAATGTATTGCTGGTATTTTTACTATAAAAATCTATCTATACTTTCATAGTGTTTTGATTCCAGTTTTGGGGTTTAACAGGCGCTACCACCACAGGTCAAGATGGGCCTGGGAACAACAACAATTAAAAGGTGGTTCTGTGCTCCTCAAAATCTCTCGATCAGAGGCCTTGCTGCCGGTTGTAGTTTATCGTCATAACTAGAAAGCGTAAACACTTGGCATTCATTAACCGAGCAAACACTACCTTTTTCGGTTTAAATTTATAAAATCTTTCTCTTAAACACGTTTTTATAAAAAATTAAAACAAGTTTCTCAAGTCCAGTAGCTGTTATCCCTCTTTCAAGTATTTATGGGGGTTTCCTTCCTAACCTTTTATTTGAAGTAGTGTGGAATGTCAACATCTTCATTGTAATGATTGTCTCTCTTATTTACATGTGCTATCCATTTTAGTCGTTGCTGCCGTTGGTAGTCCTCAAGTGATGTGGTTTCTGTTATTTGGCTCTATACATTCTTCATTATTACTATCGTTTTATTACTAGTTTGATTCTATCTTATTATTGTTGCTTTTTATCCCAACACTCTGGCTCTATACATTCTTCATTATTACTATTATTTTATTACTAGTTTGATTCCATCTTATTATTGTTGCTTTTTATCCCAACACTCTGGCTCTATACATTCTTCATTATTACTATTATTTTATTACTAGTTTGATTCCATCTTATTATTGTTGCTTTTTATCCCAACACGCTGGCTCTATACACTCTTCATTATTACTATTATTTTATTACTAGTTTTATTCCATCTTATTATTGTTGCTTTTTATCCCAACACTCTGGCTCTATACATTCTTCATTATTACTATTATTTTATTACTAGTTTTATTCCATCTTATTATTGTTGCTTTTTATCCCAACACGCTGGCTCTATACACTCTTCATTATTACTATTATTTTATTACTAGTTTTATTCCATCTTATTATTGTTGCTTTTTATCCCAACTCTCTGGCTCTATACATTCTTCATTATTACTATTATTTTATTACTAGTTTGATTCCATCTTATTATTGTTGATTTTTATCCCAACACTCTGGCTCTATACATTCTTCATTATTACTATTATTTTATTACTAGTTTTATTCCATCTTATTATTGTTGCTTTTTATCCCAACACTCTGGCTCTATACACTCTTCATTATTACTATTATTTTATTACTAGTTTTATTCCATCTTATTATTGTTGCTTTTTATCCCAACACTCTGGCTCTATACATTCTTCATTATTACTATTATTTTATTACTAGTTTTATTCCATCTTATTATTGTTGCTTTTTATCCCAACACGCTGGCTCTATACACTCTTCATTATTACTATTATTTTATTACTAGTTTTATTCCATCTTATTATTGTTGCTTTTTATCCCAACACGCTGGCTCTATACACTCTTCATTATTACTTTTATTTTATTACTTATTATCGTTACTTTTTATGCCAACTGTCTGGGACACTATTCATTCGTTATAATCAAGTGATTCTTGTTTCATTATTTCTTGCATTATTTACCAACTTTCCTAATATACAAACCATAAGTTGCAACGATATCCCAAAGCACCGTTTGTTTTCATTAAATGGAGAATTATGCGTATAGCCAAGGGCCCAAAAGAGATAAGTAGTCTTAATTATGTGGTTTTAAAGGCTGTCTGAAAAAAAGATTTAGACATTACGTTGAATTTCGTCTTGAATCAGCAGACGAAATTCATCTCCTCAATAAGCAGACGATATTCACCGCCTCAAAGCATCATTTTTTTTTCCTTAGAATGTGGCAAGCCAAATTTTCACGTCTAGCCAGGTTAACAAATTTAATAATACATTGCAATAACAATAATAAATATGAATGCTGGTCGTTATCTTTTAAGAAGTGCAAAGATTTAAAACTTTCCATTTCACTGAAAAAGAACGTCAAACACCTCTTCTTCGTTTGCTATTGTCTTTTCTCCATTCTTTACACGCGATCAAACGGAATAGTCCATTATTTATGAGGTACTGGTAGGAAACGTTCCAGTCTTTCTCCCTTTCTTTCATTAAGTTTCTCACTGAAACCAAGTAGCGTCTCCCCCCTCTTTCCAAGCGATCAAGACGGAATAATCCGTTATTTAAGAAATATTGACGGGAGACGTTAGGCACTTCTATCTTCCTTTCATTCCTTCTATTATTTTCTCGCTGGAGCCTAAACGAGCAAAATGGAATAGTCCATCATTTAGCAGATATTGGCAGGGCGTAACGGTCGTGAGAAATAAAGAAGGCAGAGACGTGCACAGTTATAATAAGATAGTAATAATTTAAAATGTATATTTGAAAACCTCACAGTAATGAGGCTGTAACAATTCCCTATCGTACTAAAACACATTTGGTACTTAGAATATACTACAAATTATTTCTTTTCAATGTTTAGCAAGAGGCAAGTCAAATTTTAATTAGACATGTAATTTTGTGATTTTTTTAAAAACAGTTTTATTAACCATAAACATTGAACTTACGTTTTAATCCAATGGGGTCTCCCAGTAAATAATTATAAAACTTGAGTTTTTTCTTATTTCTCTTTTATAAAGTGTGTTTCATTAAGAGGGATTATATATAAAGGTGCTTCATTAAGACGGATCAAAGTCAGCAATAAATAAATCAGTGTTATTGGTGAAAATGTATTTATTTCTCTATTGGATCATGTTATCTAAGTCATGGCAATTATGTGTGAAAAATAATATTTCCCAAATGTTCGCCAAGTCTGAAAGAAAAAGAAAAAAACTCATTAGACACTTAAACTTAATTTATTATTTATTATTGGAACACCCTTTATTAACTGTAATGAAAAAAAGAACCTCAGCCAACATATCTCCATGATGCGCATATTAAAGGTCAAAGAGCCGCAGTTTGGCTACACATTATATATGCCATAGTTTAAGTTAGTCAAAATTGAAAAGATCTTTCAACCATGAATACTGTCCCGACATTAAAAACATTTTTCTTTCAAACAGCCTATACAGGTTTATAGCCACGAGCCGCATATTAAAGGTCAAAGAGCCGCATGTGGCTCGCGAGCCGCGGCAAGGCCACCCATTATATATGTTATAGTTTAAATTTTTTTTTTTAAGCATTTCACCCCAAGCAAGGCGGGAAACCAATAGGACGCAAGGGGTTAAAGAAAATTTAGAGCAAGATCAGATAGGAGTGATAGAAGAAAGGATGAGGGTAGTGGATAGAGCAAGGCAACTGGAGATGTCGATTGACATTACCCTTGAATAGCTGGAGATTATAGCTCACAGGGAAACAGGAAAAGGTAAGGTAGTTCTACAGGCGAGAGGTGCGAGACATGAAGCTATTAGAATAGAAGAGACGGCTACATTTAGGACTTTCGACAGTGAAGGGGTGAGAGTGGGATGCCAGCCTCGTAAGGCGCTGAAACTCATGACGTCTGGGAAGCAGCGAATGCAGCTCCTCGGAGCAATTTCCATGAAAGTATTTGTAGAACAGACAGAGGGAGGCGACGGCGCGTCTGTGAGAAAGTGACTGTAGACGAGACGCCAGGGCAGGGCCAACTACATTGCATATCCGCCTCTGGAGCCTATCAAGAACCCCGAGGCAAACAGAAGGGGCACCAGACCATATATGGCAGCAATACAAGGGCGAATTGTTGATTTGTAGATCTGGAGGATCGACTCTGGGGAGAAAAACTTCCTGGCGCGGCTCAGGGAGCCAACTTTCCTTGCAGTGGACGAGGCAATTGATTCAATGTATTTATTCCATCACCAGGTCAACAGTCAACGTGAGACCGAGAAGCCGCAGAGAGTTGCTCTAGAGAAGTTGTGCGTCAGATATTCTAATGGAGGGAAGGGAAGGATCTCTGTGGTGATTAATAGAGAGCAGTTTTGTCTTGGGAGCGTTGAAGTTGACCAGCCAATTCATGCCCCAGTTCACAATCGATTGGAGGTCCTTTTCGAGACGCAGGGCCAGGCGAGTTTTGTCAGCGAGACTAGATTTGTTTTTGAGGCAGGAATAAATTGTGGTGTCATCCGCGTAGATGCCAACTTGGGAAGTTATTGCGTCAGGAATGTCATTTATGTAGATAAGGAATAGAGTGGGGCCTAGGATGGAGCCTTGAGGAACACCTGCGTTCGTGGGATAGGAACTGGAGGAGAATCCATTGAGAACGACCTTCAATTTACGGTTTGACAGGAATTATCGTATTAGGTTATATAATAGACCCGTAATGCCATAACCCTGGAGCTTGCGAAGAAGGCCGGCATGCCAAACCCTATCAAATGCTTTGGAGATGTCTAGTGCCACGGCTCGGGCTTCCCCGTTATTTTGAAGAGCTCGGTAGACTCTTTCAGTGATGGCCGTAAGCACATCGGCTGTAGATCGGGCAAAGCGGAAACCATATTGCTTGTCTGAGAGCAGATTATAGAATGTGAGGTGGTTAACCACCCCGGTATTGATTAGAGCTACGAAGACTTTGCCGAAGAGGGGAAGGACGGTAGTTGGAAGGGTCAGAGAGGTCGCCGGAGTTCTTGAAGACAGGAACGATCGAAGAGGACTTCCAGCAGTCAGGAAAACAAGATTCCTTGAGGCAGTAGTTGTATAGTTTAGAAAGGGCGGGTGCCAGTTCAGGCGCGCATTTCTTCAAGACAATGGCTGGTATCCCGTCTCCACCACTAGCCTTGTTGGGGTCGAAATTGGAGATAACACCCAGTACCAAAGATGGTATGTTTAACCCACTCAGTTCTAAGAGGGAAGTCGGGTATGGGTACACCGGAAGAGTCGAGCGTTGAGTTGAATGAAAATTTCCGAGCAAAGCATTCAGCCTTGTCGGTAGAGGAGTTCAGGACTTCGAACTGGTTGAATAAAGGAGGTATAGAGGGTTTGCAATTGTTCAATACGCTCTTGCAGAGACGCCAATAATCTTTGGAACCAAATTTGCGAGATGCAATACGTTCCTTCATCCGACCCGCAAATAGTGACTTAGCATCGTTGAGGACACGCTTACACTCGTTATGGGCGGAGGCAAAGAGACGTCTATTGCAGTCAGACATGTCGCTACGGAATAGGTGGAAGTAGTGGTTTCTATGGGCTGAGCAAGCAGCCGAGAACCAGTGGGAGGAGCGCGACTTGACCCTATATTTCCTTGATGGGATGAAAGCGTCGATTCCATCTTTAACCCAGGAAGTGACTTCAGAAGCACATTCTTAGACAGGGAGCTTAAAGACTCCCTCCCAGCGGACATCGCGGAAGAAATCACGGAACGCGTCCCAGTCAGCTCGTTGATAGTAGAACGAAGTTCTAGTGGTAGGAGGTTCTTTATAAGGGGTGGAGTTGAAGGAGATGTTAACTGATACTCCTGCATGATCAGAGTTACCAAGAGGGCAGAGTTGCGAGGCGCTGCAGGATTCGGGGATGGAGGTAAAGCACAGATCGAGAAGAGAGGCTTTACCTTCCCGGTTGAAGGCAAAACGAGTGGGGAAGTTGACTATCTGTGTGAGGGAATGGGAGATTGAAAAATTGAGCGTTTGAATGCCTGCGTGGTCAGTAGTAGCATTCTTAAGCCACAAGGTGTGATCGGTGTTAAAGTCACCAAACACAAAAATGTGAGCAAACGGGTGGAGGGAGAGAGCCTTGTCTATGCTGTCAGAAATGCTATCGAGTATCTCACAGTCTTGAGAGGATGGAGAGCGGTAAAGGAAGAAGAGATAGCTAACCGCATTGAGGAGAGAGAGTCGGAGACACATGTATGACTGATCTGGCGATTCGAGAGAAAACTCTCTGGCCAGAGGTAGATGTTCCTTGACGTAGACACCAAGACCGTGCATGTGGGTTAGAGAGTCTTTTCTGAGGAGAGGAAGATAGCCGGGGATCGAGAGATCAGAAGAGGGGATAGACGAGACAAGGTTTATCTCACAGAGAGCCAGTATATCCGGGCCGTTTGCAGTGAGGAAAGATTCCAGACTGCAGAAGTTTGTCCTAATGCCCCGGATGTTGGAGAACGAAATGTTGAGGGGTTTAGGTGGTTTTTGAGAGGCTGGTTTAGGGTTAATCTTTCGGTTTTTGTAACCCATGTTGAATTTTGATTGTAAGATGAGAAGGCCCGAAGTAAAAGAAACAGACAGTTTCGACCGTGACGCGGGCAGAGAGGAGTTGGCAAAATCTGCATCATTATGTGGCCTCAGGGCTACCCACCTGAGGTGACTGCAGGGACACCTTTCCATGCGCGACATGGCACTACAAACACCCCGGTATTATACAACTGTTGATTAGAGCGGCCGCTCAAGACGCTACGCAAGAGTTAGGGCTCCTAACTACCAGTCGGAAACAGCAACGAGAGAACTGTCAACCGTGTACCCTCAGAATGAAGAGGTGATGCCACAGACTGCACACATCACGAGAAAAACAGAGCTGCACTAATACAGAGGCCGGAGTGAGAAAGAGTACCGGGAACCACTTCCTAGACAAGAAACAAGGTGCAAGCCTCTACTCATGTCCAATAGAAGGGGGAGGAGTGTTGACTGGGCAGTAGAAGAGACTCCTATTACAGATAACACAAAAAAGGACGACACAAACAGAAGAAAGGATTGGGGGTGGAGATAACAGGTAAGGAGACCTGGATCACACTTGGCTATACCCTATCACATTAAGTTTTAAATTAGTATAAATCCCATTGTCTATTCTAAAAAGAAATTGAAAATAAGGTTACCCGGATTATTATCGCATCTAGCCAAAGACATTTAATTTTCCATTTTTCCTGTTTTGTTTTTTTTTCTTTCGAACCGGGATTTCTTACTAATCTATCAAATAAGGGAGAATCATTGGGACAAAATGTCTTTGAGTGGGGGGGAGAGAAAAAATAGATAAATTTAAAAACCAAGAAAAAAAAACTAATGTAAATGGGTTTCTGCTAGAGCGAAACAATACTCACACGGGCCAGCAAGTGGTTGTCTGTTTTCTTCCTCATGATGGTAACTGAATGTACGGCTTAGCTTATGTCCAAGCGTCGATCTGGTGGGGGTGGGGGGAATCAACGGCCAATCCTCCGCCCTCACCAAGTACTGGGCTTGGGAGATATGCTTTCAATAAGATTTAGAACAGGAGAAAGAAGCGGCTAGAACAATTCCAAGTTCAGACAATATATCAAGCAAAAAGATACTGTCACAACATCATTAGAATACTGACGAGACACTTTCGCATCTAGCCAAAGACATCGAAATCGAAAAGATCTTTCAACCATGAGTATTGTCGCGACATTAAAACCACTTTTATTTCAAACAGCCTATACAAGTTTATAGCCACGAGCCGCATATTAAAAATCAAAGAGCCGAGTATTAAAGGTCAAAGAGCCGCATGTGGCTTGCGAGCCGCATGTGGCTTGCGAGCCGCATGTGGCTTGCGAGCCGCAGCTTGACCACACCGATATATGCCAAATTTAAATTACTCGAAATCGAAAAGATCTTTCAACCATCACTACTGTCCCGACATTAAAACCACTTTTATTTCAAACAGCCTATACAGGTTTATAGCCACGAGCCGCATATTAAAGGTCAAAGGGCCGCATGTGGCTCGCGAGCCGCGGTTTGGCCAAACCTGAATGACGTATTGCAACAAAGGGAAATAAATCACGCCTATATATCGGGAGGCAGAATGAAGAAAACCAGAGCTTGAAGACATCTGCAAGTGGTCGTCGACGCCTACGAAGAGTTGAACGCCGCTATCATTGTCACGATATTTCCGCATCTCGAACAAGCTCAACGGCATCAAAGACGATACTCTATACAAAGAATTCATATGGAAACGGCAGTCAGCAGTGGTACCACGAGAACTCGACGATGACGACGATGGTCTCGCCGACAACACCTACGACACAGATGTATATCCCAAACTGCCAGAGATAGAGACCGATCAATTTTACGAGTCCGGCGATGAAGACAAATTTGAAGATTTCGAGGAGAACGACTTCCCATTTAGGATGCCCAGGGGTACAAACAAACTACCTGAATAACTCACAGACAGTCCTTTTCAGGATTACAAACAATCCTTTATCAGGACTACACAAATATCTTCGAAAGAAATACCTCAGATTGTCACAAAAAAAACTTAATTTCTGAGATGAGGTATTGTATTTCCAAAGTGCGGATGCATCTTTGTTGCCATATTCACGACGTTTCGGCCGTTGTACGCTCCGGCCTTCTTCAGTTGATTGAAATTCCGAACTGAACCCTTTATTTCGTCCACAGGGGTAGAATTTTCTAGTTCCGCGTGCCATTGCCTCTTCCGGGTGGTTCAGTGAATAAAAACGTCGGTTGAAGTAATCCAGTGAGTTGACCTAAAGAGTTGTGAGTTCAATACCTGGCCACAGCAGAGGTGAACAAAAACTTGGAGAGTTGAGTTAAAGGGGGATAACTGAAATCTAAACTGAGACATCCGGAAGTGTCATAGCACGTGGAACTTGCTGTCGGATGTAGTCTATCGTGATGCAGTTTTTTTCTTTTTTTTTTTTTTTAAAGAACCAAATAAATAAATAAATAAATAAATAAAACAAAAAAAAAACTGTTAAGACTTGGTCCACTTAAATTTGGGTAGGAACGATGAAAATGAATCATAATCTCATTATAAAATGCAGATTGTGTGTGTGTGTGTGTGTGTGTGTGTGTCTGTACGTTTATATATTGGATCGGATTTCTTACATTTTTCAACCGATTTCAACAAAACTTCACAGGACTACGTAAAATTACCTTGCGGTGGTTCTGACAGCGCCAAAAATTGGAAAAACACAATTGTTTTTGCACGAAATCAATTTGAAAACACGATAAAACACGATTCTGTTGCCAGAATGAAAGGGGGACAACTCATATCGAGTTATACTTATTATAAAACCCAGGTTGTTTGTGTGTGTGTGTTCGTTTATATATGGGATCCGATTTCCTACATTTTTCAACCGATTTCAACAAAACTTCACTTTTTTTGGCAGGTAGTGTTTCATATTGTCTTTTTTCTTTATTTTTACATTCAGAATGCTTTAAAAATTCCATTTACAAGACAATTGTTTATAATAAAATTCTATTCAATCGGTAGACTCATAACGATTGAAAACAATGTTGTTTTTTTTAGTTTGGGTTTGACCAATTCGTAAAAAAAAAACAAAAAACAAAAAAAAACTAATTAAGACATGCGTGTCCGTCAACCTTAAGCAATAATCTTTGTCAATTTTATTTTTCAGTCTTTATGATGGTCGATACTTGATCTATCTCTTACTGTTACATCCCCGGGCAACGCCGGGCTCTCCTGCTAGTCGAAAATAAACCGACATTTTCTATTGGGTTAATCTTATTTTTAATTCAAAATTTATGGTTTTGTTTATTGTTTTTTGTTTAACAAAATGAACTCATGTTTCATAATATTTGTTTGTTCAGCTTTCTGGACAATAGCGCCTTTTTGGGCGCTAACAATGAAAACTTTTTTTTAAAGTTTAATATTCCCTTCCCTCGTTCTTTAAAATATTTAAATAGTGCAAATCCACCCACCCTGAATGGCGCTATTAACCGGAATGTGCATATAAGGGAAAGAAATTACGTCGACGTATTTACCAGAATCAGATCAGAGAGGACAGTACAAATGTTTGAATGGTGTATGCCAATGCTTTATAGACTACACAAAAGCTCAAAGATCTATTTGAAACTAGCCTAGAAGCTTGCCCTTTGGGGAGACTTTAGAGTCGTTCTTGCGGAGGGCTTTTGCGCCTTCGGCGTTTTACCTTCAGCGTTCTATCTACGTAAAAGTTATAAGAATTTAATGAAATTATTTCATCATTATTCGACCCTTTAATTCGGCATAATCTTTCTTCGTATACCCAAGCGATTTCCGTAATTTGTTTACATTTATTTTGCGCACAATTTTAATTTTCTTATGAAAATCACTATTCTCTACGATTCCTTCACATAAAGTCATTCTTAAAAGACATGAGGGAGCCCGAATTATGTCAAATTTCGAATACGTCACAGTATGCGTTCTAGAAAAAGAAAAGAAAAACATATGAGCAACATACCGTGCCTCGTGCGTGTTTTAATTACGGTTTAATTAGACGATATCAATTGCAATTGTAACTAAAGGCGAAATTAAAGTTAACCTTTAATTAATAATTTTTTTTAAACCTTTCACTCGGTTCGATATTTAACTTTAAATGAGTTATTTATTTAATTTTTAATCGCGTATAACTACAGTAGTTTGTACTTGTTACTTCAAGTTGTTTGTGATTCGACGAGATCGAAAAACGGACGGACGGACACACGTACACTGCGCTTTATTTATACAGATGTTAGGAAAACTTCATCCAGAACTTATACTGGGAGTTAACCGCTTGAATACGGATAGAAAACTACTTTATTAGACACACAAAATTAGAAAGGGGTGTAAAAGTCGCTTCGTCTAACCGGATTTATTTAACCAATACAGCAAAGTAGTTTGAAGAGAACTGGAAGTTCTGCCGGGATTTAATATGGGTGCAATCGTAGAAACACAAGATATTCAACTGACACGATGCTGATGGTGACAGAAATTAATTAACGAGTGCGAAAGAATGGATGGCTTAGCAAAGATAAATAGAAATGGTAAAGGACTAAAAGTTACAAAAAACGGAAGTTGAGGAGAGCCATGATCGCCCTCACTCTGAAAGGAAATGACGCATAAACATTAAGAAAGTTGAACGTTTAAAGGCTCTGCTAAACTTTTTACAGTAACGAGCAGTGCTGGTTTCGTATAACAAGTCTATTGTTTAGGGATTACCATCAGCAGCACCAATCACTCTGAATCAAGTATAAAGACCTTTTCGACTATTTCTATGACCACCTTAACTGTGTCATTCTACCCTGAGTAGCCGTATCATAAGATTCTTTTCTGCTATTACTCTCAAGCGCTCATATATATGACTGAATAATTAAAAAGTAAGAAATCTTTATAAATTTGACATGTTTCAGTATACATTTAACTTCACCGGAAACATAGATTTTAAAAATTGAAACAAACGTATTCCATTAGTAAGGATGAAGTTCCATTCAGGCAGCTTCTTCCCAAGAACTGCTGCTTTGTGGAACAGACTCCGGCAGGATGTTTTCTCGATCACAACAATCATGACCTCTTCTCCAAGTCCAGAGTTAACTTATAATTCCTGCATAGCCGTATGAACTTCATTCTAGGCCTTTTCTTACGCTCATACAACACAACACAGTAAACATCTCTCTCTCTCTTTCTATATATATATATATATATATATATATATATATATATATATATATATATATATATATATGTATCCTTGTGCAGGTATGCAGAAAATAGAAAAGAACACGTTGGGTGCATAATCCGGGGTTCCTTAGTATTTTTGTTTTTATTTTTAAGAAGACAGTGCTCCATACAGAAGTAGAGCTTTGTTATAATAATATTTTTTTTGTTTAAAAATATGATTCCTTCGCTACATAAGAGTTCTCATGTTTCGAAAATGAGAGTCGAAACCAACCAAATAATTAGTAAAATTAAGTTGAATTGAGGTGTTTAGTCCCGTTTCATCTTCAAGCGAAATTTTAGGAATAAGCTATCTCTTGGTTTACGTGTGTTTTTAGGCATGGTCCGTTATAACATTCGTTATTGTGGGAGTGGCTAGGCGAGTTTTCTTCGTTAAGTGGTCAGAGAGTTAATTCTTATCTATAGATTCATCATCTTTTGAGAGGTTTAGCTAAGGTTGGGTAGGGTATCTATTTGAAGGCTAATGTTTGCAGTCATCCTTTAGTTGGTTCCCAGTGAAGGATATTTTTATGGCGCGCCTACAATCGTTATGTGTCTGGAGAATTGTCTTTTATTATTGTCTATCTGATTATCTATTTATTTATTTGTTTATTCAAGTGGGTGTTTTATATACAAACCGTATTGCACTGAATTTCAATTTGTTTTTTTTTTTGTTTTTTGACGACTACAGAAAGGGTTTTTCCTATTTAATGATTTGGCTAAGCTTTTAAGACTTTTATTAAGCTATGGAATTTTTTTTTTTATGCTAATTATTTAATGCGAAAGTTTGTTGATGTCGGCAAAAACCGTTAACTACTGCCTATGGTTTAATAATTTTTCATTATTTAGAAATTTAATGATGTATAATTTTTCGTGTTGGCATAAAGGGCTTGGGTCATCCCAGGTTTTACAAGATCTTGTTTTATTTACTATTGACCCCAAAACTCTTCTGCTGCAATTCTTCTGACAATTTTATGGGCATCGATCCTTCCGTACAAACAAATTATCTCTATTTCATGAGTGCCTTTCGATAGATTCCGCAATTAATTTTGACTATTCTCAAATCTATTTCCAAGTTATAAATGTTCTTATCGTACAAAAAATTCGTCGTAAAAATCACGTAAAATATCGCTGAAAACAATCGCAGTAATGAAAACATGCGAATCCAATATTTCTGTAAATGAGCTATTGAACGTTAGAAAGTTGTGTCCCTTTAATTGAAAAAGTGTGACACAGTGACACACTGACATTCGCATTTATTATATAGAAGAAGATGAGCTATAGAAAGTTAGAAAGTTGAGTCCCTTTAATTGAAAAGTGTGACACAGTGACCCACTGACATTCGCATATATATATATATATATATATATATATATATATATATATATATATATATATATATATAATATTGAGGAATCGGAGAGCTGAGTTCGAATTCCAGTCGAATCCATTACATTCACACGTGCTAATATCCTTGGGAAATATATGAATGTTTTTCTTCTCCCTCCAACTATGGGTAAATAGTAGGACAGACAGGGTTCTATAGCCTTTGATGGCAACTGGTATAGGAGAAGGCCAACTCTGAATTCGAAACCTGCGGGGGCTTGTTTAGTGATCTTGTGGCTCGTAGTGCACCAGGTCTCTGTATTGGGCCCTTCAAAAAGTGTGGTTGTCCTGCACAATGCCTTCACCACTACAATCAAATCATACGTGCTGGTGTCTGGGCTGTCGGTTCCTAGGAACTGAATTGCTTGACCTTCGTACGTCGAATACAACGTGAGGGTCCGCCAAACGCACAGACACACACAGACACACGCACACACACACACACACACACATACACACACATATATATATATATATATATATATATATATATATATATATATATATATATATATATATATATATATATTGTCACCCAAAGACAGACTGTTTCAATTTATCACAGCTCATCAGTGTGTCTAGACGTCCGGTTGCCTCTAGCTAGGATCGGAACCGACTGAATTGGCATCAGTCGGGGATTCTACCACTAAGCACGACAGGGATGAAGCTGAATTTAAGCGTATTTAATTTTAGATAAACACAGTGACTTAGAGAACTTGATTCGATTTACCGAAATGTCTTCCATTATTAGCCGTAATAATCAGTGTTTACAAACCCACACTTCCTCCCCAGATAGCTCAACCGAAATAAATTTTTCAGGGATGCCGACTACCCTTTTCCTAACTCACCAGTCTCTGTTGCAGATGCATGTACAAGCATATTCGTCTTTGTTCAACACCCACATCTGGAGATAAGAGCACTTCCGGAAAATGGAACCGATAAGCGGGAATATGGAACTTTTAATATAAGAACGTAGAAAAGGAAAGCGTTTTGGACATAGATGCGGTAGTACCAGTAATTATGAGAGTTCATTCTACGACTTATCCGGTGAGGAAAATGACTAAACTCACAGTAAAATTCAAAACGAGGCCTGTAAAAAAATAAAAGGCGGATGGGCCTTGCTTGCACGGTGGGATCGGCTGGATTTGGCTGGGTTCTATGTCTTTGGATGCAACCAGTACAGTGATAATAGCGCATTGCTGGGCGGATGGCTCCCTAGACTGAACCCAACGTACAGTTACCCCACTCCCGATGGAACCAACTGCCACGGGTCCGTGACCAAGGCAAACCTTCAAGTTTAAGGACACCGACTGGTGGTTTATCCTGGAAAGGGATGAGCGTCGCCAGGTTTATTTGTCCAAAACGAGCTGCACATGAATGGACACCTATCCGGCTTCACCTTCATATACATGGAGGGGAGGGAACCTCGACGTGATGTAGTGGGTGGCAAGCTTGAATCGATAGAAAAAATTGCGACCTTGTAGTGAATTCGGCCTTCACTGGGTGTCCCATGCTTTCAGCCTTGTGCCACATGTAAGCTACGCTTAGAAAATCACCATATACGTGGAGGGGACTGGACAGGTGCCCTGCTGCGTAGCGACACTACAACCACACGCTGCGATAGTGATGGTGATGGTGATGAGGATGATATCCAGTAAAGCGATATCCAGCCTCATAAATGTCTCAAAATTCGGTGAGCCACGCCTCAAACGTCCAACCCAGAAACGAATTATCAAATTCAAGGGCTAGAAATCTCATAGACAATTTAAAATAGTCGCATTCCTGGAATATTTTCTAAAACTCCAGGAACTGTACAGCTCGTGTTAAAAACCTGCATGCCTTCTTGAAAGAACCAGTTACACAATTACACATTTTAACTTGGGGTTGTGGGGAGCTTCACAGCATCACCCTCACTCTCTTATATGTATCTAGCACGGTGGCATTTTTAGTTTGAAAATAAGCACAAAGATTTCTTTTCTGGTCAGCTTAACCATTCTTACGAAGACGGGTACTTTGCTGTCTCTTCCACGCCTTAAAAGCAACGTAGATGTCTTCTTAATGAGGGTCGCGAGGCGATATGTGTTCTAGTTTCCCGGGGGGATCTTCTGGCTGACTCCATAACTGATATCCGTGAAAGCTGATTGATCTTTCTCAGTGACGGTCTTCATTGATGAGTTCACGAATTTTTCCACATTTTGTTATGTTTTACAGGTGGCCATTCGCCGTAAACCTGCATCTTTTTTTTTTTTACAGTAAGGTTCGCCTTGTAAAAAGCCCGGGGGCCACTCAAGATAGAGGGTAACGTTAAGAGGCAGTTTATACGGATAGAAGGTGGAGATAACGGTTAACCGCAGACTTGAACAGGTTAAGATTGTAGCGATCAGAGAAACATCCTCTTGGAAGTCGGTTCCACAAATCAGTGGGGGAAGCTGTTCGAGTGAAACTGACTTCTCGCCGATGGAGTACGAAGGGAAGGTGAGTGGTTTGCTCCGATATAAGTGTCATGGGGGGTCTTAGCTGTGAACCAAGAAATGTAGATCATGGTAATAGCGATAGGGCAGCGAGAGGCTCGCCATATACCGCCTGCGAGAGGGTTGGAAAATAATTTATCACCCAAAAGGACTCGGAGACGTTTTTAAACTCTGTCGAGGCATGAAAGTGAGGACTGGTCAGCTTCCGACAAAATACGATAACAGGACACTATTGTTGGGGTCTGCTCTGGTAATTGTAAATGTAGAAGATAACCTGAGGGACCAGAACCAGGGAGCAGACCATTTTTCCCTGCATCTTTGGTGATAGATCGTATGTAAGTGTTCCTATTTTTAAAGCATTTTACCCCAAGCAAGGCGGGAAGCCACTAGCACGCAAGGGCTTACATAGGATTTGGAGCGAGAGCAGATAGGAGTGACAGAGGAAAGGATGAAGAGAAGGATAGGCAACTGGAGATGTCTATTGACATTACATTTGAATAGTTGGAGATTATAGCTATCAGGGAAACAGGAAAATGGAAGGGAGTTCCACAGGCGAGGTATGAAGCTATTGGAGTAGAAGAGATGGCTACATTTAACAGTTTCAACACTGAAAGGGTGAGAGCGGGATGCCAGCCTCGTAGGACGCATGAATTCATGAAGCCTGGGAACCAGTTTGGGGTCAGGGGTGAGTTTAAGGCCCAATAGTCTCTCAAGTCACGGTGCCTCCCCATGGGTACATCCGTTCATTGTGACTAGTGGTAATTCGGAGTCCGATCAGCGATGATTAAATATAACTAGTTTGGTTTTCGAGGCATTGCATGTAACCAGACAGTATTTTCCACAACTGGGACCTTAGTGATACATCGGACTGAAGATCAGCTCTTGTAACGGTAGGGGATAACATGGGAAGTCAGCGATACAGGGATCTGATCTTTAGTGATGGGCCTGTAAGCGTTCTGGGATTGCAAAGGAAATATTTATCGCAGATTACCTCCACAACGCAGAGAACAAATCAATGTAAGTTCAGACTCGAATATCGGGTCAGAAAGATATGCACAAAACTCGATTCGCATGTACTAACTCACAAATCACAATGTACGTAACTAGTCAGAAAAATAGCTCATTCTCTCGGTAGCCAAAATATATGAATTTTATTTCTGACCCCCGATTCGAGAACACCAACTGCTTTTATCTGCCGAGCATTTTTTTCATTCGTCGACAACTGGGATAGGACGATCAATTTTTGCATATCAAAATACTTTTTTATATCGACTCCTGCGACTGACTTGTTTCTAAAATATTCCGTCTTCAGTATGCCATGCGGAATACGTGCCCTTTTTTTCGTAAGTAATTTTATTTTTCGCCACATTTTCCGTCGTAGGATACACGCGACACGCTGTCGTTTGGTTTGACGAGGTAATAGGGTCGTATATAAGAGTTCCACTTGAGGTCAGGTGTGAATCTGAAGCCCAAGAGTCTCTCAAAGGCATGGTGCCTCCCCAAGGGGATATCCGTTCATCGTGACTGGCGGTAGTTCGGCGTCTGATTGGCGGTGATAGAATGTAACTAGTGTAGTTTTTGAGGCATTAAAGGCAACTAAACAGTTTCTCCACCCCCACGGGGTGGTTAGTGCTAGGTCTTTGATTTACCATTTTCACACAAAAATTGACGCAAGTACGTTACTCAAATTTCTCATCCATCAATGGGAGAATTCCTAAAATAAAACTAGCATCCCTTTTTCATACGTTCTAGCTTCCAATGATTGTTGCACATATTAACACGCGTCCTGGGTAAGACGATAAACTACATCCGGTAGCAAGGCCTCTGATCAGGAGGTTTTGAGGAGCGTGGAAACACCTCTTAATTGCTGATGTTCCCAGATCTACCTTGACCTGGGGTGGTAGCACCTGTTAGGGTCCCATCTATGGGCAAATAATTAGCCCCAAACTGGGGTCAAAACGCTATGAAAGTGTAAAAATAGGTTTTAATACCAGTAATAGATTTTTGTAAAAAATATTATCAGCAACGAATTTTTGAAAGAGAAAAATTGTTACCAGTAATAAATTATTACCACCAATATATTTCTGAAAAAAAATACTACCAGCAATACATTTCTGGAAAAAATATTACCAGAATTACATTTCTGGAAAAAATATTACCAGCATTACATTTCTGGAAAAAAAAATATTATCAGCAATAGATTTCTGGAAAAAAAATATTACCAACAATATATTTTTGAAATAATATTACCAGCAATAAAAATCTTGCCGGCATTAAATAACCCATTGAGGTGTTGATATGCTTTAAAACAAAACCAAACATTAATAGCAATAAAAACCCACTATTTACATTATTCGGACTATTGTCCTCATCTTTGTCGTCATATTCATTACAAACGTTTCGGCCGTTGTACGCTTGGGCCTTCTTCATGTGGTTGGAATGTCGAACTGAACCCTTTACTTCAATCATTGTTCTAATGGATGTCAGTTATCAGTTATCTCCTGTTATTTCCACTCTCCAAGTTCTTCACTGCCTTAACCGGATATTGAACTCTTTGGGTCCTGTCACTGGATCTAACTAATCCCTTTATCCACTGTGCCATGTGTCCTTGAGAACACATGCCACAGTGAGCAAAGATAAAGGGTTCAGTTCGACATTCCAACAAACTTAAATATTTGTATCTATAAAAAGAATGTATAAACATAATATATATATATATATATATATATATATATATATATATATATATATATATATATATATATATATATATATGTATATATACCCAGCTGTCTTCAGCACAAGTGTTTGCCTGGAAGGGAGGGATTAGAATTTATTTTCAATATCAGTTCCCCTCCAAGAGACGCCTTGTTTATGATAAGGGGCTTGTGTTGCTGACGGGGAGAAATGACGTATCTCATTACGGGGGAAGTAGTCTGGGGTTGGAGTTTATGTAAATGCCTAAAAATGTTAGAGTTATCATTCATTAATGAAAAATTGCTGCCTACATATATATATATATATATATATATATATATATATATATATAAACCGGACAAACGCTTGGGTCACCTAATGCAACAATAAAATTTCGCAATATATTTTATATCGGACAAAATGAAAAGGGAGTATAACTTTCCATTCAGTTCCTCGATTTTTTAAAAATATTTTTTAGGTTCGTTCTAAGTTGGGGTCACACCTGAATACATATTAACTGTATCTATTTTTACATAAAAAAACAGACGTTTGTATTACGACCCCTTTAAAATCTGTGACCTATTTAGCTGTACTCTGGCGCCGTCTATGCACGTGTCATCTTCTGACCCCACGCGGTTTCTAGCGAGCGTCAAAGAGGTTCTTTCTGCAGAACACCATTTGTACAAACCATTCGGCGCTGTTGATTTAAGCCCAGGGAAGAAACAGCACCACAAGACTTCATCTCCTAAAGCCTAATTCCACCCTCCCAAATAATAATTAACTATTAACTTATTTTATTTTATTTTATTTTTTAAATGAAGGTCAAATTGTGTCTGAAGGAATTTAAGTATCGTCCTGGCTTTTGAATTAGAGCTGGGTTTTATGTTAAATAGAGAGAAGCCGGTGGGAGGAGAGGGACATATTTCTGAAGATTTCGACCTTTAGAAAAATGTTTTTAAGCGGAGCTCTACTGATCTTTGTCTTTACTTACTGAAAGGGGCTTAATTTTTTTTTTTTTTTTTTTTTTTGACATAAGGTTGAAAGCTGTTATGGAGTGGTTTCACAGTGGAGGCTTGTATTTGTACTAAGTCGGTCCTAAAATAGGTTCGACGTATAAAACGTTAGGAACTCGATATAATAGGTAATGACGCAGAGAAATTTAGTTGTGGTCGCTGATACTTTAGTATTCGACTAACGGTCGTCCGGCATCGACTGACTGACTAACCGACCCCACTGAGCGATATTCAGTCACCCCACCACGAGGGCATCATGTGGCACAAGGCCGGTTTAACGTGGGATCTTCGAGCCCGTGGGCTCGGCCCAAAATATGCCCTTTTAAAACCCGTATAAATGGGTTCAGGGTCGGTTTACCTCCCCGAAAGAGCCTCCGCCCTTCGGCGTAGCCTCGTTGGGGTTCCTCCCCGCCCGAAGGCTGAGAGTTCAACCGGTCAGCCGGTCGTGCGACTTCAGACTGAAAGACCGACCCCCTGAGCGACTCCTCGTTACTCTTACTACTCCTACTTATTATAGGTGGGAGAGTCTATTAACTATAGAATAGGGGTGTTCCACTATAACAAAAGCCAGGATCAAAATCGCCAGACAATAGCATTTTTTCGACTGCGCTAGCTCGTTAACCATTGCCCCACGCCGAGTTGCTCAAGTTGTTATTTGCTAATTTTAACTATATTCCGCACACGGAAACAATTATTGGACACACAGGCAGGATCAGCCTTGGTAGTAATGATCAACGAGGCTAGCTCGTTAACCATAACGAGCTGACTCTGTTCTTATCTGCCAGTTTTAACCATTTCCCGCACATTGAAATAATTTTTCAACGCGCACGGAGGATCAACCTCGGTATTAAGTATTAACTTGTCTCGCTCGTTAACCATTACCCTTGCACCAAATTGCTCAAGTACTTTATTTTGCAAAAAGAAGTACTGGGCACTTAGATAGGATCGTGTTTGCGATTTGGTAGCAATGGCCAACTAGACTCGCTCGTTAAACATTACCCCGTGCCGAGTTGACCAAATTGTTATTTACTAATTTGAACTATATTTCGCACATGGACATAGGTACCTAACACCCAGTGAGAATCGAAATCAATAGAAAGTAGTAATGATCAGTTAAACTAGCTCGTTAACCATTACCTCATACCAAGTTACATTATTTCGCAAAACGTTAGAAGTACGGAACGCTTAGCGAGGATCGAGCTCGCGATTCCGTAGGAATGGTCGGCGAGACTAGCTCGTTAACCATTACCCCATGCCGAATTGCTTAAGTTGTTGTTTGCTAATTTTAACAATATTTCACACATTGAAATAAGTACTGGATACCGAGTGAGGATCGTCTTCGGTAGGAATGATCAACTGGACTAGCTCGTTAATCATTACCCCATACCAAATTGCCCAAGTACTTTATTTCGCACAACGCCAAAAGTACGGGGTACCTACAGAGGATTGAGTTCACGATTCGGTAGCAATGGTGAACTAGACTAGCTCGTTAACCATTACACCATCCTGAGTCGACCAATTTGCTAGTTACTAATTTGAACAGTATTCCGCATTTGGACATAAGTACTGGACACAGCCAGCGAGGATTGAACTCATTACTCGGTAGTATCGATCAAATAGGCTAGCTCGTTAACCATTACCTTATGCCAAGTTGCCCTTCTTGCACTTTTAAGTTTATTTCGCAAAATGTCAGAAGTATGGGAACCTAGAGAGGACCGAGACAGCAATGGTCAAATCGCCTAGCTCGTTAACCATTACCCCATGCCGATTTGCCCAAGTTGGTATTTACTAATTTTAGCTGTATTTCTCACAGTGCTAAAAAACCAAAATGTCCTTGTCAAATCGAGACTTTCATGGCGCAAAACCCGTTGAGAAATACTGTCAGATGTATACAACCTCTTTCTCGGCTAAACTGGTTAAAAATGTCTTTGGGCGAATGAAGCGGTAGGTCTTAGCGAGGATCATCCTTCTTCGGATGACGTGGACTGGCGCTAAGAACTGTACTGTGTGTGTTTGCGTGTGTGTGGCATCTGTGAGTCTCGGGAAACCTTGAATCTGCAACCAAAGTGTTATGCCTCGGCTGCTGATGCCAGCCCAGCATCTATTATGGCTCTACAGACCCACATGAGAGCGACAACCTCGATTGCAACGAATGCATGTAGATACGCTTCCCGCCCCTGATCCAAAGTCGCCTTGTTTTCTTTCCATCGAACACGCTTCTTCCCCAGCGGAGAGCATTCGTTTCTCCTTGGCTTCGTTCCAACCCTCGGTGTTAATCGAGTCTCCAGCTTAAGCGTTTACGTCTTCGCACCTGTCGATCTCCATGTCTATGGTTCATCGGCCCTCATTTGCTGATGTTCTTGAAGCGAAGATGGGATCGCCCTCGTGTCTTATTGCCAGTGATCAGTTCCCTGTATAGAAGGACCTTCGGAATCCTCAAATCTGGCACACGGTGTATATGTCCAAACCAGCTGTTGGAGAAAGGCGTATAAGCTGGGTAACTGGGAACGGGTGAGATCTACGTAACTGGTGACCCGGTCGAACAAACTGATGCCCAGAATGCGTCTCAGACAGCGAAGATGAAAGGCGCTGAGGCGTCTCTCCTGTCGAACAGCACGCCAACGACGGGTGCCCTATAGACAGCAAGTTTGGTGTTCACAGTAAGGTTAATTACTTCATTTTCTACACATTTAAATCAGCTAATGTTCTTCAAATAAAGTTTCAGAAAAGTATATTTTATTTTGGGAAGACTTTTAATAAAGAGAATTAGGCAATAAACGTCGGCTAAAAATGGAGTTAAAATCAAATTTTGGGACAAAAGTAAAAAAAAAAAAAAAAATCATCTTCCAGTCAATTTAAATTAGTTTTGAAATACAGCAAAGTACTTTGCTTATTGGAAATATTAAATTTAATCTATTAACTTAAAATTAAAATAAAATAAAAGCTTGGAGAAAGATTTTCCATTTTTTTAAATTTATTTTAAACTTTAGATAATTCTTCTGCGGCCACTTTAAACCTTAGATATAACGATATTATATATATATATATATATATATATATATATATATATATATATAATATCACGACAGAATTAGATTCGCTTGAGGATGAAATGGATGAAATGAGGATATATATATATATATATATATATATATATATATAGTGTATATATATATATATATATATATATATATATATATGTGTGTGTGTGTGTGTGTGTGTGGTCATTAAGATGGGAATACATTGGGAATTAAGAAGAAAGGTATTGTCAATGGTCAGGAATGCATCTAATGCCTTACAGATAGAAAAGGCTAATCCAATAACACTAAAAGGAAAATATGAAAGGCAAAAGAAAACAAAAAATACAAATGAAGAAATATATATATATATATATATTTTTTTTTTTTTAATGGAAAATGTTTTTATTCATTGAATATAAAATCAGACCACTTTATTAGCGGTGAAAAGTCGCAGAAATTTCGTTGGATAAAATGTTCCATGTTTTTGAGAGAAGATTTTTTTTTCATTTTATTTGAAAGCACATTTTTTTTTTTTTTTTTGAAGTCGTTGCTTGAGAAAAAAAAACAATTGTTGTTATTATCGATGCAAAGTCAAATGCATAAAGAAAACCTCTCTCAAAGCGAGAAGTAAATAAGCAATATATGAAAGGTTTTACAATAGCCGAAGTTAAATGAAAATAATAATAATAATAATAATAATAATAATAATAATAATAATAATAATAATAATAATAATAATAAAAATAATAATACATTGAAAATCCTAAGTTACAGAAAGCGAAAAAATGCGATAGAATTTTATGTCATGGAAGTGATTCCGATAAATATATACAGAATAGTTATATACATATTATTATTATTATTATTTTTGTTTTGTTTTTGTTTTTTGTTTTTCAATATATTATTTATGTAATCTTTTATCAGAGGAGAAAGAGAAATTACGTTTCTATGCAATATGGCGACGGAAAGTTCCCAAAACTGCCCATAATGTGATTGTGCTGTTCAACGGAAATTCGCGTGCACCTAACGCTTATTGGTGCTCAGTCAGTAGGCTTCTGTTTAATCGGGTTCAGTTATTAAGCGAGGATTTTGTCAAGTTGTACTGGAACGGCTCTGCGATGTTTACGAAAGCCGAAAAAAAATAACAAAAAAACGATCGAGCAGCGAGCCTGCATCGAATTTTGCCCGAACCTCGGCAAATCTGCTTACTTATCTTTAAAATGCATTGTAGTATTTTTAAGGAACACAGTTTTTTTTTTTGTTTTTTTGCTTTTTTTTATGAACACAGTTTTTGGAGTGGTTTGCACCGTTCAAGGCTGGCCGAGTGTCAGTTCAAGATGATGGCGTTCAGGGCGGCCAATCACCAGCAAAATGCTACAAAATTGTGGTCAAAATTCGTGTGCTAATTCATTTGGAACGTTAATTTAAATATTTCAAAAAAAGTTACTATATACTGATGTAATAGCGTGCATTTTTAAAGCATAGATGCGGGAACTTTCTTACACCAACCCATAGTATCCATTCGACTCTATAAAACTGCAAATAGGAATCGCTCATTATCCAGAAAATACAACTGCTTTTCTGTTTTTTAAGCATTGACACCACGCACGCCAAAAATATCAATTTTTCACAATTTTAAATGAACCTTTTGAAAATAATATTTTTCAAGACAGGCTGAAACTTTGCACCCAAACCAAAATCTCAGTCTTCTGAGAATTCAGTTGTATAAATCCGTCACATATCGATCCAGTATATATTTCCCGGTCAGACTCATTCTTGAAGAGTGGGAACTTGTATTAGATTACTTTGATCCTCACCTTAATAAAAAATCAGAGCTAATATTCATACGCCATCACGAAAACAAACTCCTTTTATGCTATCTACACCCATAGCATGACTCCAACGACTACAGAACTATTAATTTTATAGTCTAATTGATAATAAACATGCTTTAAGAGCAAATGCGAAAGTTTGGGGGAAAAAAAGCATAAAAAAGAATAAAATAAAATGAATTAAAATATAAATAAGTAAAGCTCAATGTCAGGACCATAAAAAATCTATAAACACTATCCTTAAAAATTGCTTTTCATTTCCATATGTGTATATATATATATATATATATATATATATATATATATATATATATATATATATATATATATATGACTTTATACCCTTGGGAATGGTATTAATCCTCTCCAGGTATGGGTAAATAGTAGGACAGATTCGGTTCTATAGCCTTGGATGGCAACTGGTCTACGAGAAGGAAAACTCTGAATTCAAAACCTTCGGAGGGTCGATTGGGGGCCTTGTGGCACGCAGTGCACCAGGTCTCTGTATTCGGCCCTTCAAAAAGTGTGGATGGTCCTGCACGAAACCTTCACCACTATAATCAAATCATATGTGCTGGTGTCTGGCTGTCAGTTCCTAGGAACTGGGCAGCTTGACCCTTATAAGTTGAATACGACCGGAGAGTCCAGTAAATATATATATATATATATATATATATATATATATATATATATATATATATATATATATATATAAGTAAAGACAAAAGGAAAACTTATTTTAGCTGACACGTTTCGTCCTCTGACGGGCTTTATCAGGTCAAATGTGATGGTTTTATTTTGCAATACGTATTTATAAACAAAATTAAAAACGTTGTTATTACAATTTTTAAAAAATTTAATAGATACACATAAATATTCATCATACTAATTGAAAAGTCATGGTAAATTATGGATGATGCTAAGTGACATAATTTAACCTTGAGTCGTATCTACTCGGTTGATACCAAATGGCATTGGGTTAGTTGAGAGGTTCATGACGCAAATAAAGTGTGCTTGGTCCCCGAAGCATCGTTTGCGCATTGTACCTTAACTGCTCTCGTAAGATCCCGATAAATAGAGCCACTCTACGGTCGAATATCACGTCAAACAGTTTATAGGAATGCTGGATACATATGCTTCTAATATATATATATATATATATATATATATATATATATATATATATATATATAGATATATATATAAAGATTACGAAATACCGTTGGTGCCAAAATTAATATAAAACTTTTTTTTTTTTGATTTTTAAACATTTTCTAAAAATAATTTGATTGGCTTGAAGAATTGTTTACGCCAGAATATATAAAATGAAAGGAAAAAAAGGCACAGGGATTTTAAAAATAAGGGACTGGGGAAATCAAGAGGAAATGCGCAACCATTCTTGCAGATTATTTACTAGTTATGCGACTAGATTGTAACACGTATGGTCTCCCATTCATATTCTATGAGTTTCATTGCGCACGCGCAAACACGCACACAAACACACATCCATACAAATTCATTACATTTTCTCAGTAGGAAAAAGAAAATAATTTCGGCTTTCATTATTCCGAAATTTAGCTCAACCAAACTGGGGAATATGTTGCAATAAAATAGCGGAATTGATGAAACGAAATGGTTATTGGTTTGTTCATAAATCGTACGTGTAAAATATAAAGTCATTGAATGAAAAACTCTTTTGAGCGTGAAGCCTTATAGTATTTACAAAATAAATCAAATATCGAAGTATAATAATTTCAAGGCATCTTGAATTTTATGCAATTTCAAATGTCTAAACCGGTATTAGATGAAATGAGTAAAAAATAGCAAGAGGTGAATAAAATTCGTACCAGGAATTCAGTGTTACGTCCTAACTATCGATATAATTTTGTTTAGTATGTCAGAGTTGAAAAATTAGAAGGAAGAAGATTGTGATGCGGCAAGAGAAAAATGTAGAGTAGAAATGGAAGGTGGCATAAGATAATGAGGGATATTGAAGGACTTCCACAAGCAGACATTGGAGGACATATGTTACCTCCATCGATGTTATATAAACAGCTGAGTGGCCAGGGGCAAAGTGTATTATTGTGTTTACAGTTGGTTGGAACGAGAATAAAGTAATTCAGAATTACTAATATCATTAACGTTGTGGTTATTTTATAAAGAGGTTATACCCGCCCTAGAAAATTTTGACCCCAAACTCGAACCACGATCTCTTTCATTGTGTTGAATGACCCAACTATTTCAGTTCAGACTAGAAGCAGATTTCCTACTTAGCAACTAACGAATCTTTTCTTAAAATGATTAACACATAATCCAGATCCAGATCCAATAATCATTAATATATATACATACATATATATCCACACACACACACAAATATATATATATATATATATATATATATATATATATATCGTGACGAGCCTGCGCATTCGGCAAATACGAAGTTTTCCACTATACTATAGGTAATAAAATGTTTTGTTAAAAATAAATCCATTTAGTTCTTTATATATATATATATATATATATATATATATATATATATATATATATATATATACCAGTGACGAATCCAGGGCCTGCAGTCTCGAATATTTGGTTATATAAGGCCTACCGTAATATTTCATCACACACTGTTTGTCTGTCAACAACTCTACAAGCTACTTTCTACTTCAACGGCTGAGTAAGAAAATGACCCCCCCCCTCGCAAAAAATAAGTAATTTTGCTTTATTTTTGTTCAGCTTCTGTTTAAACGAGACGTAGACATTTTTTATTTTAATTTTTTTAAAAAATGTTTAAGTAAGTTTCTTATCGCTTGGCGACAGGTGTCAGAAAATGGCGTTGATTGATGTCTGGAAATCTGGATATTCGTAATTTTGACGTAAATTTTACGCCAAAATTACGAATTTTCACTGTTAAGAATTCTACGACCACCACACAGATTTAGTGAGCATGGCCCCGTAATTGCTATAATAATCCACCCTCCACCAATAAAGAAAGTGAATGTAAACAATTTAAAAAAAATATGCTTAAAAAAAATTGCACTGTTTTCGTCCCATTAAAAGAATATAAATTAATTTTCGTAATAAGGCATTTCTGTTCCCAGATATTTTCGGAGAAGTAATTCAAAATCGTTTTCAAAGAAATGCACTTATGCCAACTTTGCCACAAGAATTGCTGTTTAAATACATTAAAAAAAAAAACAGTATGCTAATTAAGCAGCTTCAGTCAAAATTCGATCTCGGATTGCGCATCCCCCATACCAGTAGTCATTAAACTCTTTTGCAGAGAACTAAGAACAGCAAGTCCTACGATTTATTATTAAAGGTACGTGAATGGATTCATGACTTTCCCAAGAGTATTTGCTGTGAGTAAGTGAATGCAACGGACCCAACTGGAATTCGAACTCGGCTCTCTGGCTTCTTATTCCGAGCCGTAAACCATTACACCACCAAAAAATCAACAGCAAACGGAATTGGTATGAACACATAACTAACAAGCTTCATGGCATGTTAAACGGTTAAGTGATACTGTATAAGCGTTAACAAAGCTAACCCCGAAAACCCTGTGATCATCACTTCTAATTTTTTTTTTTTTTTTTTTTTTACCATTTCACTTCAAACGAAACGATAACGCCACTAGGACGCAAGGAGATACGTGAAGTGAAAGAGAATGAGAACATTTGCGAGAAGAAAGGACATTAAAAGAATAGGATTCAGGAAGACGAAAATAGGGATTGATATAATTTAAATTTTTGAAGATTGTAGATCGCAGGGAAACAAGAAAGCGGGTGTGAGTTCCAAAAGCGAGAGAAGAAACTATTAGGATAGAACTTGCGGTTACATCTTGCTATTTCAACAGTAAAGCGATTAGACGTAGTTGCCATTTTTTTTTTAAACATTTCACCGGATGCAAGGTGGCAATGTTACCAATAAGCAGTATGAAGTGAAAGTGAAAATTAGAATAGGGAGGTTTGAGGGAACGACAAAAAAGAGACAGTGTTTTAGAATACAGAAGATGGCGATTGAAGTTGCATTTAAATTTTTGAAGATGGTGACGGAGAGTGCGATGAAGGGACTAAGCATAAAGTACAAGCAACGATGGGGTCTTAGGTTTCAAATAAGGAGGTGGCTTATACTCAACATCAGGAAGAGGCAGCTGAAGTTCCTGGGACACATAATGAGGAAAGACGGCTTGGAGAATCTGATACTCACGCGTCGAATAGAGGGAAAGAGAGACAAGGGTAAACAACGTGTGACATACCTGGGAGGGCTTAAGCAAGTGCACGACAGAACGTGGTCTGGGGGAGGTAGCAGAGGAGAGGAACTTGAGAGCTGCAAGGGATAGAGGAGGTGATGAGAGAGCCATGATCGCCTATGTCCTGAAAGGACACGGCGCATAGAAAGAGGTCATCAGGGAAGCAAGAAAAGGGAGATGTTATAGAGCAGAAGAAAAAGAAATGGTCGCGTTTCTTCTGAGACGTTTTTGGGTCAAAACTGAGACCTAACCAGCAATGCTCGTTTTAATACCGTAAAGAAAACTCTTTTTTTTTTTTTTTCATCCCAAGCAACGCGGGAGTGCCACTAGCAAGCAGGGTGTTACAGAGATGGATGGTGAGAGAAAAGACTGGATTGAGGAAAGTTCAAGGGGTTCAAGAAGATAGAATATAATGATTGACACAGCATTTAAATGTTTGAAGATTACACTTATCAGGGAAGCAAATAAACGGGAGAGAGTTCCACAGATGAGAAGTGCGAGAAAATAAACTGTTAAAGTAGAAGTGATGGTTACATTTACCTATTAGATTGGTGCAAAAATAATGACGTAATAATGTCGTTTTTCGATGTTAAAAAATAC
>OZ010614.1:49793974-49796474 GCA_963932145.1 Acanthosepion lycidas
TGCGTACATATAAATTTTAGATCAAAATAGAATTCTTTTCATTTTTCAATTTTCATTCAAAATACTCAAATTTTAGGAATACGTTTTCACAGCGTCGACAACGTGACCATGTTTAAAACGGAATGCTGATCATATAAAACTTTCAGTTATCTGTTTGGATAAGTCTTGTTCTTATGTCCATCGTCTTTGTCATGTTCAATTGATAATGTTAATTATATTTTATGAATATGTCCTGAAGATGGTTTATTAGACCGAAACGTCCGACGTTGACATATTAACATTAAAACAGCATAATTGCATATAAGGATTTTTGTTTGTTTTTTCCGTATATTTTTCTTCATACTGTCGGATCTATATCCATATATTTCCTTACATATATATATATATATATATATATATATATATATATATATATATATATATATATATATATATATATTGGAGTATCCCCGAAAAAATGTATTCACTTTTTGCCATAAAATGTTATTGGAAGCGCGAAAACATCAAAGACCTGCAAAGCCAGTATAGAAAATGGTTTCACAGAGGTCCGCCAATACGACTTTCAATTGCTCGCATTAGAGATAGTTTTGAAGCAGACGGAATCATTCCCGACGTTCATAAGCCACATTCAGGGACACCGTGATCATCTAGCAGCCCCCGGAAAATAACAATAATTGCTGAAAACCCTCCTCCTGTTTCCAAAGAAATCCATCCGACAAAATGGTGGTCTTCAATTTGAATATTTATAAACATTTTTTTTTTTTAACTTCATTAAATATTTCAATTTAAACCGTCGTTAATCTTTGTAAGTCAATAAACATTAATATTTATTAAATTCATCTTGTAATCTTGCAAACCAATAAACACTGCATTTATTGCCATTTTCAAGAGTGAATGCATTTTTAGTTGAGGGAGACCCAGTAATATAAAGATTTTGATAGTTGAGTAAAATTTCATAAAAGATAAATCATGAGAGAGAATGTCACAGAAGTAATAGAGGTAAAATTACTAGAAATCGTGAAAATCAATAAATAGGGATTTTTGATGAGTCAGGAAGAAATCGATCGCTTTAATTGAGCCCAAAATTTTTCAACCAAACTTTCTTTTGTAGCTCATTCAAACTTTATCGGTGCTGTGAAGCAATTGTAATTATTCAAGCAATTTACCGAATTAATTTCTTTTTTTTTTTAAATTATTATTAATCAGTGGGTTTAATTTCATAAGAAATATGGAAATTGTTTACGCATTTAAATTCCATTTTCATTCAGACTTAAATATATATATAAAAAAAAAAAAACTGTTTTACTTTAGGCTTCTTTAAATGCAAAAGGTCATATAGTAGGTTGGTGCAAAAATAATGACGTAATAATGTCGTTTTTTGACGTATTTTTTTAACGTCAAAGAACGACATTATTACGTCATTATTTTTGCACCAACCTAATATTAGGTTGGTGCAAAAATAATGACGTAATAATGTCGTTTTTTGACGTATTTTTTTAACGTCAAAGAACGACATTATTACGTCATTATTTTTGCACCAACCTAATAACTTAAAGCATCATTGTCTTTATCGTTTTCTTTTTTTTTTTTTTTTTTATTAAGATGAAGGTTGTTAGTTTGAAACAGTGACGCATTCTGACCAGAATTTTTATATTTGTCATCTTTGTCATAACGCTCCGGTCGCTATGCTCTTCGACCGCCTCAGAGTGTATGCAGTGGCGGATCTGCATTTTTTTTTTTTTTTTTGGTAATGGTGTGGGGCTGAAGATTGAAAAGATATTGAGGCCCCTTTCGCAACCAGCAACAATTCAACTGCCAAAATATAGGCTATGAATAGGTTCTGACGAGCTGAATGAGCCCATACAGCCTCGAGTTCGGCCGCTGTAAGATCCCCAAGAAAAATTTTTTAATCAATTCGCTCCAAGCAAGGCCATAATGCCACTAAGATGCAAGGGGCTATTGGGAGTGAAAGAGAATGAAAAAGACTTTAGAAGGAACCGGAAACCCAATCCTAAACAGGAAACAAGGGATAAACCTCTACTCCTCTATTCACCCCAAGCAAGGTGATAATGCCACTAAGATGCAAGGGGTTACTGGGAGTGAAAGCGAATGAAAAAAACTTTAGAAGAAACCGGAAACCCAATCCTAAATAGGAAACAAGGGATAAACCTCTACTCATCTGGGAGATATTTCTGCCGCACCATGCACGCACACACACACACATATATATATATATATATATATATATATATATATATATATATATATATAGTCTTGCGTTATAAGTTAATTTACAATTGGTTTAGCGATTATTTTTACATCGAAGTCTAAATAAGAAAAAGACGATATATTTTTCTTTCATCAACGTTCGCATGTTCTGGGTCTATAGTTTGTTTGGGGAGGTGAATCGGACGATACGAGCATATTCTAAGGCCAATATTAGCTATTTCAGCCCATTAGATCATGATTCTATCGCTAAAATTAACATATTTTAATAAGA
>OZ010614.1:49803974-49836474 GCA_963932145.1 Acanthosepion lycidas
GAAAGAACAGATGGAGTTACAATCCATAGTTATGAGCGTGTACTTTTTAAAACGTGCTCAATAAAATTGTAGAGCAAAATATATTATTAAAATATTTTTTATTATAACAGATTTTCAATAAAAATATTTTCACATGTTTTTATTGTAATCTATTATAATAAAAATATTTTAAGAATACATATATATATATATATATATATATATATATATATATATATATATATATATATATATGAGTATGTGTGTGTGCGTGTATTAAACATTATTTTCAATTTGAAGTGTAACCGAATGTATAAATCATATAAACAATATAGCCCGTGGGGTAGAGTGTAGGGGTTAGAGGAATGAGTTGAGGGTTATTAAATCCCAATTTCGGTAAATATTCCTTTTTCTTGTTTTGAAGTTTTTTCTTTCATTATTTTTTCGTTTCCTTTTCATTGTTCTTGGTCAATCTCAATGGCTTCACTTCCATCAACGTTGTTATCGATATTATCATTCGTGCTATTGGCAATATTATCAGATTCGCTGTGACTGCAATTGTCAGTACTGTTGTTATCGCTGTTTAAAATGCTTGATGCAGAAAGGCTGATACCGCTTTGTGGTTGATCTAAAATCCTGACCAAATCCCGAATTATGAGTCAGACTTCTTGATAGTGAGGATTGTGGGTAGTCGCTCCGGTCGAAGCGTAAATCTCGTTCGGCAAGGAAAGGCGTCGTTTGTGACCGGAACAGGAAGCGCCGGAAGCGGATACACCGACTCCACCCACAGCCCCGCGGTTATTTACGTAGATATTTTGGGGTACGAGTTTCACTGTTAGCTCTTTCTCTTCAGGGAGACGGACAATCTTGTTGTCAATCTCTTCGTAAATGACTTCGCCATCACTGTAGCTGTAGTCGGCGTCATCGGAAATATGGCCAAGATGCGGGAAATGATTGCTACTGCAAAGGCCAAAAGACGAACTACCGTTACGTATGCTGTCACACCGGAGTTTGCTGAAGACAACCGATTTTTCAGTCACACGAGGAATTCCTGGCCGGTTACTTTTCCGTGAACGCCTGAAAAGGAAAAGGAAAAGTTTTTTTAGTTGCTTCAAAGGGGATGAACTACCATTAGATGAAAGAGATTATGCGAACATTGTTCGAAAACAATTATTCGAAAAACATTTATTCGAATTGTAAATTATTTGAATGAAAATTAATCGAACGGACAATTATATTTAACTAGCTTAAAAGCCGCCCTAGATGGGTAGAGTAGACAACAATAAACTACAAAAGTATATATATATATATATATATATATATATATATATATATATATATATATATATATATATAAACTATACTTGTTTCGAAAAACCTTCAAATCAATCTCGAAGGGAAAAAAGTGTTTTAAAAAAGAAAGAGCCAGGTACATGAAAGTCTGTCGAAAAGAGTTCAAAGCCCAAAGAAAAAAAACCCATCAGGAGTAAACAACTAACTAAAAAGAGCTCAATACAACCGTAGAGCAGACCTAGTATATATATATATATATATATATATATATATATATATATATATAGATAGATAGATAGATAGATAGATAGATAGATATGAATCAAATTGAAATAATTGATAGATATATAGATTCTATTTATTATTATACAATAATTTTGGCACATGGCCTAAATTGTGGAGAGTGGGGTTGAGGTTGGTCATCCTTACCTATCCTATACCTAGCTAACTCGATTCACGACCCATTCATTCAATACAAATAACCCAGTCACTCAAAGAATTCAACCTTCACCTTTTACTCCTACATATACCACAATACAACATCCACAAAAGGAACCTAAAAATTAACCCCATTATTTAAAGATTTCTTATGTACAAGTGTTCATAATATATATATATATATATATATATATATATATATATATATATATATATATATATATATATATATAGTCAAACCTAGTGAGCCAGACAAACCTACCCAGGGAAAGCTGGCTGAAGAGGCAAAAGAGAAACGGCAGATTTATAGACGACAATCAAAACTATACCACGTGACCAAAGAAAAAAAAAAGAATAGAAAAACAAGACAAGAAAAAACAACTCAACACGGGGGTGGGGTAATGATTTATTCAAACGACTAAAAGGTGGAGGGATAATTTAAGAAAACACAAACAATAAAGGTGGAATGACAATACAATTAATCAATCAATCAATCAATATATATATATATATATATATATATATATATATATATATATATATAAACTAGCTTTAAACCCGACTTATCGGGCGACATTTAAGCTAGCTCCTGCAGAGGGCTCTTGATTGGGCCTTCATCACAATAGGTAGGGTGGAGTAGATGCGATAGGCAACAATAAACTACGGAAGAACTCAAAATTGGTCGCTGCATTTTTAATTATTGCATTCATATTTAAGCTTACCTTTTAAAAGTTCAACGATAATTGTTCTGCTGCCACTTAATTTAAAGACAATTTGATGTCCGTAGGTCCTTACTTTCCGTACAAACAATTATTTTTATTTTATGAGTGACTTTCGCTGGATTTTGCAATTAATTTCGATTATTCCCAATTTCCAATTCATAAAAACTTTTATCGTACAAAAAGTTTGTTCGGACGAATGACAAGAGGTTTCTTAGTTTCACCAGCTCAGACCTTCACATCAAGAGCACTCTCTTCTATATTCACGATGGCAAACTATTCCAATCGTGTTCCTTTGTTAAAAAAAAAAGTTTCACTCTACCTCAGGCCTGTGTTTGTTGTGTGCTCGTTAAGACGATAGGATGCTGTTTATGCGGATATGTGAAGAAGATAACGGTTAAGAGTGGACATGAAGAGGTGAAGATTGTAGTGGTAGGAAATAACGTCCTCCTGAGATTCTGTTCCACAAAGCAACATTTCTTGGGAAGAAACTATCCTTATTAAAAGAATACGAAAAGAATCGTGGTGGTTCGACTCAATGTCCGCGGTGTAGCGTGTTTTGACCATTATGTGAACATTGTTCAAAAACAATTATTCGAAAAACATTTATTCGAATTGTAAATTATTTGAATAAAAATTAATCGAAAAGACAATTATACTAAATTAGCATAAAATCTCGTCATTTAGGTCTCGTCATTTTACCGTTTGAAATGGCCAGAAGTAATCGTAAGTTTTATGCTAACAGTTTATTCTATCGCACTTCTCGCTTGTGGAACTCTCTTTCGGCTTCTTGTTTCCAAGTCAGCTTTAATCTTCGAAAATTTAAGTGCAGTGTCGATCGTTATCTTCTGTCTTCTTAGTTGTTATTATTTTATTCTTCTTTTCTCTTTAATGGTATTTTCTCTGACGACGCCAAAAGGCTAAACAGTCACCAAAAAACAAAGAACTCATATTTAGACATGATCCGACGTCTGAGGTGGAAATGTTTATGGAAACATTGTTCGAAAATAATTGTCCGAAAAACATTTATTCGAATTGTAAATTATTTGAATGAAAATTAATCGAAAGGACACTTATACTAAGCTAGCTTAAAAGCCGACCTAGACGGAGGAGTAAATGTGAACTCCAAATTGATCGCTGCATCTAATTTTTACATTTTTATTCCATTTTGCATTTCGAATAATTATCATTTCAATTATTTTCGAACAATATTCACATAATCGTGTAATCCAATGTTTCCTAAAGTTAATATAGTGCCGTATTTCAATAGGGTGGGGGGACTCAAAGTACGCGTTGTGGCGAATTTGAGCGATTATGTGAAGATTATTCGAAAATAATAGTTCAAAAACAATGATTCAATAAACTTTTATTCAAATTTTAAATTGAATGAAAATTATCTGTCTATATTTCTGAGATGAGGTATTATGTACAATATTTACATTATTCGGACTATTGTCCTCATCTTTGTCGCCATATTTATTACAACTTTTCGGCCTTTCAGTATCTGTCTATATTTCTGAGATGAGGTATTATGTACACTATTTACATTATTCGGACTATTGTCCTCATCTTTGTTGCCATATTTATCACAATGTTTCGGCCTTTCAGTATCTGTCTATATTTCTGAGATGAGGTATTATGTACAATATTTACATTATTCGGACTATTGTCCTCATCTTTGTCGCCATATTTATTACAACTTTTCGGCCTTTCAGTATCTGTCTATATTTCTGAGATGAGGTATTATGTACACTATTTACATTATTCGGACTATTGTCCTCATCTTTGTTGCCATATTTATCACAACGTTTCGGCCTTTCAGTATCTGTCTATATTTCTGAGATGAGGTATTATGTACAATATTTACATTATTCGGACTATTGTCCTCATCTTTGTCGCCATATTTATTACAACTTTTCGGCCTTTCAGTATCTGTCTATATTTCTAAGATGAGGTATTATGTACACTATTTACATTATTCGGACTATTATCCTCATCTTTGTCGCCATATTTATTACAACGTTTCGGCCCTTCAGTATCTGTCTATATATCTGAGATGAGGTATTATGTACACTATTTACATTATTCGGCCTATTGTCCTCATCTTTCATCAGTCATTTTTCTACCCCAGTGAGCGAAATAAAGGGTTCAGTTCGACATTCCAACCACCTGAAAAAGGCCGGAGCGTACAACGTCCGAAACGTTGTAATAAATACGGCGACAAAGATGAGGACAATAGTCCGAATAATATAAATGAAAATTAATCGAAAGGACAATTATACTAAATGATAATAATTCGAAATGCAAAATTCTTTATTGCAATAAAAATGCAAAAATTTAAAGAGGAAATAAGTAAATGATAATTATTCGAATTTTAAATATCTTTAATAAAACAATTTAGTAAGAAAAAGTCCATATAGCCTTCAGTTATATCATACTGCACCTGGGCACCTCGACGTGGTGTAATGCTTAGAAAGCTTGTCTTGCTTGATCAATTACGACTGAGTAGAGAGTTCGATCCTCACTGGGTGCCCAATACTTTCGGCCTTGTGCCACATCTAAGCCGGGCTTAGAAAATCACTATATAATACTGCATCCACATAGTCAACTACTGAAAAGTACTCGTTAAAGGATGCTATTAATATTTTAAGTTTGCTATTTCTTGGCGCTCTTGATATTTTGGCAACCTACTCTTACTTTTGCAATATGAATTTCTTGCAAGTCCTTTTCTCTTTTAAGAGCGTCTAAGAATTTCCATATTGTGGGATGAAGGAATGACACTTGCTGTTCAAAAGCATTATGCCATCCTTCAAGGGCGTTATTAGTTCTAGGTAAATCAAAATTGACTCTCCCAAAGCAGAACCACATACGTATTTGAAGCATAGGTATTTCGAATAATTATCGTTTTGCATAATTGTCTTTACGATTAATTTTCAATCAAATAATTTACAATTTGAATAATTATTTTCAAAGAATTATTTTCGAACAATTTTATCGATACAAATTAAAAATACAGTATTCAATTGCTACTTTGTGGAATAAACTCTCATGTGGATGTAAAAATTGTGAAATGTTGATCGGTATGTGCACCAGTTGCACAAACTTCCGACAAATGGCAAGTCAACCTCAAAGAGTGTGTGGTGTATATATGTAAGAACTTAATGTTACTTTTTGATCATTAGTGTTGGAGATTCAATCTGCCAAATGCCATTTGAATTCGTAAAACTTATTTCAGTTCATGAGTTATAAACAGGTATATATACATGTGCATATATACATGCACATGTAATTTTTAAATGCATTTTTTAATCTGATATAGTTTCAAATTATTCTGCCCAAACTGATAGCACTATTGATAGCACTACGCTCCAGATATAGGAATCGTTTCTCTGATAATAAAAAAAAAGTGTACAAGTTCGATTCCTATTGACAGATTCTTTTTTCTTTCGTGGGACGTATCGATCTAGGCCGGTTGATATAAATTTAACAGTTAAAGAAAATTAAAAAAAAAACAGTATAAAATAAAACACCTATACCTATTAAAAAAAAAGAAAACTCTACCGTAAAAACGTAAAACTAGCAGCTGCTCTAAAAAACTGACTTGTAATCATTTGTTAATTGGGGCAACAAATGGCTTGTAAATTTTCAACGTATCCAAAACTGCTATCCTTTACTCGTTATAGAGGAGCATTTTTACCCTCCATCATCATATGCCTGATGCTAACCTCCAGGAGAGTAACAAATTGTGTCGTGTTGGGCTAACGTTTATTGTAGCGATTTTGTTGAATCATAATATATATATATATATATATATATATATATATATATATATATATATATATATAAAGAACAGTAAGATATATAATCTGGTTTTCTTATAGATATTTTTATTTTTACAAAATAGTGCTCAATGTAAATTTACAGAGCATTACTATTATAAATTAATTGATTTAAAATATGTTTTTTTTCGCTACACAGTTCTAACCATGTTTCAAATATGAAAGCTAAAAGCCCCGAATTTAGTTCCATTTCATCTTCAAGCGAAGTATGTAATGGAACTAAAGTCTTTAATTTAGTACAAAATTAAATTCGGGGCTTTTAGCTTCCATTTTTGAAACATGGTTAGAACTGTGTAGCGAAAAAAACCATATTTTAAATCAATTAATTTATAATATATATATATATATATATATATATATATATATATATATATATAATTTAAATAAAAACAGACCACGTTAAGGTTCCATGTAATAAATTATTTCACCACAGCACTTTTAAAGGACTGTGGATCACCAGACTTTACTTCCAAAGGTTGTTTCAGCTTTTGGAAGTAAAGTCTGATGATCCGCAGTCCTTTAAAAGGGCTATGGTGAAATAATTTATTACATGGAACCTTACAGTGGACTGCGGATCATCAGACTTTACCTCCAAAGGTTGAAGAAACCTTTGGTAGTAAAGTCTGATGATCCACAGTCATTTAAAAGGGAACCTTAAAGTGGTCTGTTTTTATTTCAATTATTTGCTCTGATTTACATTGAGCTCTCTGGATTTTATCCTCCTTGGGTTTACCCATACGGATTACCTAGTTTTTCATAAACTCTATCTATCTATCTATCTATCTATCTATCTATCTATCTATATATATATATATATATATATATATAGCAAAAAGTAAAAATTACCTCATCATAGGATAGTCTATTTCAAGTACGCGGGTATCATCAGCCCGTAAGTGTCTGTCTCAGACCATTTTAAAATTTATTTTCAATGTCAGTCCTTTTCTGGTAAACGCCTTGTTAATGAGAAGTAGCTTGAGTTAGCGACTGATGGATGGCGTAAAGTACCTTATTCCGAGGGAAGCAGTCTGGGGTTGGAGTTAATTTTTAGAACCTTTCGTTGTTTGTAGTTTGATATAAGTTCCTACTCTGTGGCATTTCTATTACGAGCCCCAAGGGTGTTTTTTCTGGGATTTACACTAAATAGTTTTTATACTACAAGGGTCCAATATTATTAATAAGTGATGGGGCATTTAAACTTAAACCCGTTAAGATTAACGTAAATTAGTTGAATTATAGATTTATAGATTGTAGGTAATACCAGAGCACACAATGGAATAAATCATGCTGTCCAACACACTTATATGTGTACGTATCTTCATACATACATATATGTACATTTACATGTCCATACATACATACATACATACATACATACATATATATATATATATATATATATATATATATATATGTGTGTGTGTGTGTGTGTGTGTGTGTGTGTGTGTGTGTCGAATTTGATTATATATATATATATATGTTGTCATTGTTTACGTTTTCGGAGCAGAAATGAATTATCGAGAAAGGTAATCGAATGTGTGTGTTTATAAGCAGTAATTTGAACTTTGCTAAAACGGATGTCCTCTGTGGCTAAATCAGGCCAAATTTAATTAAAAACAGAGCATTTACTCAAATAAGTTGTATCCATAAACATAACGTATAAACAGAAAATAAATGTAATATTTGTCTGATTTAATCCATTACATATAATATATATAAATATATATATATATATATATGTGTGTGTGTGTGTGTGCGTGCGTGCGTGTGCTTAAATTAGGCTATAGAAATCCCGGCAGTTTTTTTTTTAAATTGATATTGTCTATGAAAATATATTGTGAAAGTTCTCAGAATATATCTATAGAAACAAAATGATTTCACACATTGTCGACATGGAAAACAAAAAACACACTTAGTCAAAAAAAAAGTTACTAATATCCGCTCATCCCGACAGAAATTATTTTGACGATGAGAATGATAAGAAATCTTTCTCTCATGATAAACATGAACGGAGTAATGGGAAATTCTGCCAGCTACAATATCAAGAAGCAAAATCCTTATCTTACAAAACAAACTGAATACGTTGATTCTCAAAACTGACCAAATAGACTTTCACAAATGGGAGCGTGGCTACCGGGGTTCAGATTGATCGTCAGACACAACCCCCCAACAAAAAAAAACTTGAGTTTGAAATTATATTGATGAGGAAGAAAATCTTCATGGTATCTTTTAATATTTACTGAATTTGACGACACATTACATTTTTAAATTTTTGAGGATGCTAAGTGACGTAATTTAGCCTGATGAATATTTATGAGCGTCTTATAAAACTTTTGAATTTCGAGTAACTAACAACATTTCGCTTTTGTTTACATTAGATACCAAGTAGAAAACAAAATAAAATGCCTTGATAAAGTCAGATTGACGAAACGTGTCGATAAAGACTAAGTTTGTTTTTTCTATTGTCTATTTTAATTCAACATTTTGATTTTAATTTTAGGCAAACATTTTAATATATTTTCTGTTTATACGTTATTTTTATGAATACAATATGCATATTCCGATTCACCGACAGATGACTTCCGGTTTAGCAAAGTTCAAATTACTGCTTATAAACGCACACATTCGACGATCTTATCGAGAAATTATTGACGAATTATCCAGAAAGGTCGTCGAATGTGTGTGTATAAGCAGTAATTTGAACTTTGCTAAGTCGGAGGTCCTCTGTGGCTGAATCGTTTAAAAGCCCGTCAGGTCAAATGACTGCTTCCGTATGTGATACAGGTTCGATTCCTGCCGGAGCAAGCATATTGTCTACGAGATTCCGCGGATATTCAGGCCAGTAAATGTAATTAAGACGGTTTAATTAAAAACAGAGCATTTACTCAAATAAGTTTTATCCATAAAAATAATGCATAAACAGAAAATATACTGGAATTTTTGTCTGATATAATCCATGGTCTCTCATTCTCTCTGTCTCTCTCTCTTTCTATATATATATATATATATATATATATATATATATATATATATATATATATATATATATAAAAGACAATAGGAAAACTGGAATATTAGCCTTTCGTCCAATGTGGACATTTTCAAAGCAAAAACGAAATGAATTTATTAAAACAAAATAACTATTAACAACAAAACAAAATGTCCTTGGCAACCGTAAGAATTTAGAAAACACTATTCTTCCAGTTGCTAAGGACATTTTGTTTTTCCTATTTTCTTTTACCTTTATAAATATTGTCTTTTTCTACAGGTTAACTCTGAGAAAATTTTCGTATATATATATATATATATATATATATATATATATATATTTCTGAATTCTTAAAGGTGTGTGTGTGTATGTCGGATTTGATTATATATATATATGTTGTCATTGTTTACGTTTTCGGAGCAGAAATGAATTATCGAGAAAGGTCATCGAATGTGTGTGTTTATAAGCAGTAATTTGAACTTTGCTAAACCGGATGTCCTCTGTGGCTAAATCGGTTAATAGCACATCAGGCCAAATTTAATTAAAAACAGAGCATTTACTCAAATAAGTTGTATCCATAAACATATCGTATAAACAGAAGATAAATGAAATATTTGTCTGATTTAATCCATTACATATAATATATATATATATATATATATATATATATATATATATATATATATATATATATGTGTGTGTGTGTGTGTGTGCTTAAATTAGGCTATACAAATCCTGGCAGATTTTTTAAAAATCTGACAATGGTCTGAAATTAACTTTCGTGATTCTCTGATAAAATTCTTTTTGAAATGTTCCGGCCTCAAACGCCATATTGGAGTAGCGGCCAGCAAATATCGAACTCTCTTCGTGAGAAGTCCGGTTGCGAAATGAGGCCTATAACGGTCGCACTGCAACAGTCGCTCTAATGTGGGCGTTTTCTGTAAATATGTTCTCCTCAACGTTTTTTCAGCATCAATAACATTTACAAATATCATTCGAACGGATAAACAATGCTGGCATTTCGTTAAAATTGCATTCCATGACATACGCGCTTCCACAGATTAAAGCGAGGGGGTACTGTATCCGCGAAGTGCATTTTGCAACTCTAACCGGCAACTGAAGTATAGGGAGTCGCAAAAGAGTTTTAAAAATAATGCTTTTTAAAAAAAAAAAAAAAAAAAAAAAAAAAAAGAAAAAGAAAGAAAAATCCAAATATCTCTTTATGCGGATTTTATAAGCACAGAGTAAATGTAAAACAAGGCCGAAAGTATAGGACTCCCAGTGAGGACCGAACTCACTACTTAGTGCTAAATGATGTAGACAGACTAGCTTGTTAACCATTGCACCACGTCGAAGCGTATAATCGCCTTCCTATATCAAAGAAAGACGTGTTACGATCAGATTAAATCACGGAATGCTATTGAACAGTTTTTTGTTTTGTTTTGTGTGTGTGCGTGTGTGTACGTGTGTGTGTGTGTGTGTGTGTGTGTGTGTGAATTTTTCAGCAAAACCGATGTTTTTTTTAAAAGTGTTTGTTATTAAAATATGGTAATTTTCGCGATATAACCTTGATCTAATGGGCTGAATTAGCTAATATTGCCCTTGGAATCTGCTCGCATCGTCCGATTCACACACCTCCAAACAAACTATAGACCAAGAACATGCGAACGTTGATGAAAGAAAAATATATCGTCTTTTTCTTATTTAGACTTCGATGTAAAAATAATCGCTAAACCAATTGTAAATTAACTTATAACGCAAGACAATTTATATATATATATATGTGTGTGTGTGTGTGTGTGCGTGCGTGTTGGGACGACTCAGAGAATATAGTTTCCACAGGCAGCCCTCTAACCAACAAGAACAACAATATTCCTCGGAAGAGTGACTCCCATTTCTTTCCTTATTCCTCGTCTCGTTGAAAAAGAACACAGGGGTGTCTGAAAATTCCTACTTTAAAATTTTTCTCTTCGTGGTTCAATTTAGGCAAAAGGCTAACATATAATAAATAATATCAATGTGATTGGCAATATGGTTTTCATTTTGTTGGATTTTATTTCTTGAATTTCATTAAACACCTTATTAAATCTACATGTGTGTGTGTGTGTGTGTCTGTGTGTGTGTGAATTTTACTTACCTGCGTCGGAAAGCAATAAATAAAGTGATACACAATGACATGATGAGAAACATTGCAAGACCAGTAATACAAGCAACCACCACTGAAAAAAAGAAAAAGAAACAAAATTAATCTTAAAAACCATAAAAGCTTAATAAACGTCCATTCCTACAAAGTTTACCAACACCGTTATGATCAAACTAAGAAAAAGACACAATGTTTAACAATATTTCGAGTCTACGTTTGTTTTCTTCAGTTTATGTTTAAAAATTGCACACGATTATAACAAATATAAAAAAAAATACAAGTCTTTGTACAAACGTCTTCAGAAAAACGGCTGTACTGCTAATCAACGGAAAAAAGTGGATGAAACGCAGCCAGCGTGAATGAAATGCAACTTAACCGTGAGTAACATGATGGGGACATGCTCATCTTGATATTTTCCGTCAGTTGATTAGTTCGGTAAGAGAAATTAATCAAATAGTTTAGTATAGATCTTGTGCAACTCTCCTGTCATTTTTTTCATCTTGCAGAATTCTTCTGTCATTTTAGGGAACGTTACTGATTTGCATAAATAATTATCTTCGTGCGTTTTAAGAGTTTAAGGAAACTGCAAGGGATTGGTATAAACACCACCCAGTCCCGATTACAGAGATAGGACCTGTAACAATTTTATGGGATTTTACAATACAAAATAAGCAGGATAATCAAAGCTAATTGCTCAGACATCGTGATCAAAGATCACAAAAACAGAAGGCGCTTTCTTATTGACATGGCAGTCTCTGAAGATTATTATGTATCTTTGAAGATCTTCAAAAAAACTATCAAAATACAAGGATGTTGAAGTGGAAAATCTAGAATGATGGGGCACATGAGGACATCAATAATTCCAGTTGTAGTTGGAGCACTCGGATTGATTGGAAAATCTTCCGAGTGACCCACTGAATGGATCCCTGGTAGCCCAAGCCTTAAAGAAAATGCAAACAACTTATACTCACAAGTACAGCTCAAACATTACGAAGAGATTTGCCTATGCAAAATGTGTGTTATCTTAATTTATATTTTTACAAAAATTATCAGTGGAAAATGTCATGAAGCCATTTCTGATCTTAGGTCTCTGGTTGTGACACGGAAGGTAATGTATATACAACAGAAATCGAAGAAAATAATAATAATAATAATAATAATAATAATAATAATAATAATAATAATAATAATAATAATTACCCATACCCAATTACAGAGATAGGACCTATAGTAATTTTATGGGATTTTACACAGATACAGAACAATCAAAGCTAATTGACCAGACATCGTAATCAAAGACCACAAGAACAAAATATGCCTTCTTATTGATATGACTCTCCCTGCAGATTGTATGTAACGTATCTTTGAAGATATTTGCAGATTTGTTCACTATTATTATTATTATTATTATTATTATTATTATTAGAGTACAGCCCGTCAACAAATTGACATTGGGGTTTAAATATTATGTCACCTCTCAACTTCCATAACCCAATAAGGTCGTAGAGGCACAATACATACAGCAGCTATAAGTTCAGTGGTATTCCGAGAGGTAAGACAGAGAGTTCTGGTTTTGAATTCAGAAATTTTATTTTTCCTAGCCTGGTTGCCCATCTCAAGGTAATTGAGCACAGTCAGCTGCGTTATTTAACCCTTAGCTGGGGAAAAGTGATTCATACTTTTCTCATATGTGCAAGTGATCATAACTAACTCGGTTGGAACTCGAACCTGGCTGATTTTTCTTTCCGAATCGCTAACTTTTAATACCACAGCTTTGGTGCAAATATACAAGGTCTGATATACTCATCTTGGCGCCCAGTCTAAAAAGTGTATACCGGATACATGCATCACAGCCAAATATTCGAGATATAATAACAGGTTTTGATAGAAGCCGTTCATAACCTATCAAGTGGGGCCCACTACCTTCAGTTCGGGTAACCCACTCCACTCAGGCGGTTTCCGAGTGAGTGTTACGGGGCATAAGAGATGTAATCCCCAAATCGCCTTGGCTGACTCATCCCTCAGAGAAAAAAAAACTCTCTTGGTATCTGGCAACGTTACTCTCCAAATACTCCCACTCATGAACAGACATGCAGAATACACCAGCGTGGGGTGTGCATGCCCATAGATAGGGGTGCATGCCCAACTAGCTACAGTCCGGAAACCGACAAACCAATCTGTGATATGGAGCGGGATATTTACTGTAGACTACCTTAATTCACCAACTCAAAATCTGTACACGTTAACCACCTCCAATATGTTATTATCAGAACCCACGAGATCCATGCCTTCAGGGAGGAGTTTCTACCAAGGTTTAAAAATGCCCTGGAACCGTTCTAATGTCAGTCGAGCTTTCATTTCTGGCGTCTTCTGTTTTATTTTATTGAGTGAGAGCAACAAAATGACACTGGATTACAAATCTACAAAGCCCAATGTGCCCATCATGACTGGTGGGCTGATAAAGGCAACCCACGTACATGCACCACAGCCAAATGTGTATGACATGGTGACAGATTTTTATAAAATCAGCGCGTAACTCCAGCAGGTATAGGGCCGATTAAAGATACCTTCATGTCAGGAAACCCAGTCTTGACAGAGAGTCTCCAATTGAAAATGTTTTCAATTATCTTGACGTGCCTCTCAAGTTGACGTGGCTGTCTCATTCTTCAAATTTGAAAAAAAAGGGGACATGTCTAACTTGCAATGATCAAACAAATGACAATTCGCTTGCTTAAACTCAACGTTGATTCTGATTCCGCAGAACTGGGTTGTGTGTGAAAAAGTATTTGTTGTCAACATTCTTGTTTCATTCAGTTTTTCCAGTTACGAGTCCTTTTTTTAAAGCTGATCGTCTTGTGTTCATTTTGTTTAGTTCTTTTTTCGTAACAGATTTAATGTTTAGTATAGAGCTTAGAAAAAATTCGCTGTGTGAGATAGGCAAGAAGTAAGGCATGTAGCAACATCAGCACGGCAAAGGGCACTCCTTTAAAGGCAAGGAAAAATTTAAATCTGCATGGTTCATTCGCTTGCTTCAACTCAACGTTGATTCTGATTCCGCAAAACTGGGTTAGGTGTGAAAAAGTATTTGTTGTTAACATTCTTTTTTCATTCGGTTTTTCCAGTTATCAGTGCTTTTTTAAAGCTGATCGTTTTGTGTTCATTTTGTTTAGTTCTTTTTTCGTAACAGATTTAATGTTTAGTATAGAGCTTCGAAAAATGGTACTGAACGGGGTGTTTTTTCTGTAGCCCATTTTAATTCACCAAGTCAAAATCTGTACACGTTAACACCTTCAATAAATATCAGAAGGATCACGTGATTCACGCCGGGAAATCTAACTGAATCCAATTTAATAACCAGCAGGAACCATTGATCAAAGGAGAATAAATCTGCGATGACCCCAATATGTTTGGGGTTCACTCTAAGATGACAAAATAAGCATTGTACATGGTGTCAACTCAGAACATCAAAGGAACTAGGTGACTCAGAGTCGACCTAGAAGGTGAACTCATAGCCAACGTGCTGAATCGGGGCTCGGTGTGTGTTGGTAAGCTCACCAGCATAAACATAAAGGAAGCGAACCTTATCATATATACACATACAGGATAACGTATATATACCTACACATAAGCTAACATATATACACACACGATAACAATTATATTGGGTTACACTGACCTCCTTTTGTTGCTCCCAAGTTGCGATTGATGAATTGTCGTCTAAATTATGCAGAAATGAAAATAACACTGACATCTCATTTTAACAGATATACAGGGTGTGATGGGTAAATTGTCGTCCAAATGAAGCAAAAAATGAAAATAACACTGACATCTCATTTTAACAGATATACAAGGTGCGATGGGTAAATTGTCGACCAAATGAAGCAAAAAAAAAAAATGAAAATAGCACTGACATCTCATTTTAACAGATATATTTATCAAAATTTCACAAAAATATCTTGAAATATTAAAGAGTAAATTTATTCAATAAAATCGTCATTGGCTTCAACCCCGGCCCCTAGACGACTTCGGAATCTCCTGCAGCTCTTCTGGGCGGTCTCCTTGTTTAAGTTGGTGAATGCGGCCATAATCATTGCCTTCAGTTCATCTTTGGTGTTAGGAGTTTTGTTGGTCTCTCGCTCATATGCGCCCCACACATAATAATGAAGGGGTTACAGTCTGGGGTTCTCCTGGTTGTGTGGTATGGTGCCGTGTCCTGTTGCCAGAAATAAGGTCTTCCAACAGCCATCCTCTTGATCCAGGGCAGCACTACCTCCTCAAGACACTTGATGTAGGCCCCCGTGGAGCCTGAGGCCCTGTAGGAAGATGAATGGAAGCATAACGTCGTCATCACTAGTGATCATTCGAAACGACCTTCGTAATCACCATTAGACTCATCCAACTCTTTCCGGATCTTCTGCCCTGTCCTCAGATTGATACCAAAATACTTTGAGATGTTCATATTGGAGATTCCAGCGCGGATTGTCAAATCAGCATGCCGTTTCCAAATTTCTGGCGGAGTGAATTGCGTCATGGTGATTTTATTCTCAAAAGACGGTTGTCCGCTAACGCTACTATACTGTGCAGTCGACAAAAATAAAAAAACAAACAACGCGCATGCGCGAAATTAAAAATAAAAATGGCGACAATTTACCCATCTCACCTCGTATAATACACTGATTCCTTTTGCATTAAACTAATCCTATTACATATTAAACTAATCCCCTTTCGTTTTAAACTGATCCCGTTTTGTGATAAATTAATCCCCATTTATGTTAGACTGATCCCCTTTCATGTTACATTGATCCCCGATTTGTGATCCCCTGAAAACAGGAGTTCATGTCATGGTCAGTCCGTTATGTGCCACGCGTGATACACGCTTAGGCGATCATGTATCTTTCGATACATGACTGACGAGGCAGATTTTTCCCGTAGTAGGTTGTCATTTCTTTCTGCGGTAGAACAGTTGCCATCCAAGGCTATAGAATCATGTCTGTCCTGCTATTTAGAAGTGGGGAAAAAAGAAAAGGATTCATACCTTTCCCAAGGGTATTAGTGAATATAATGGATTTGACTGGAATTCGAACTCGGCTCTCCGATTCCTCAATCCGAGCCACTATCCATTACTCCACCATGTATCTTTATTGTGCGCTTTAACGTAACTTTCAAGATTAAAAGACAATGTTGTTTAATTACTAAGAAAATTTTACTTTTTTCGCTACTAAATTGTTGTTCATTCTTATCTTCTTCAATGTATTATACGCACCTGAATTCTGGGCAGTATATATTCCAGCTTCAGTCAACGGCGCCGCAACATCTAGAATACAAATTTGCGAAAATCATTGATACAGAAGGATTTTGTACTTGTAAGAACAGTGAATAATTAAAGCATTTTACAAATGATTACTACTGCTTTCCACCTAGTAGTAACAGATATAGTAGTCTGATTTTTTTAGATGAAGCGTTATGAGTTATGATTGTTTACTAGTAAACTAGTTACGAGTCCTTTTTTAAAGCTGATCGTTTTGTGTTCATTTTGTTTAGTTCTTTTTTCGTAACAGGTTTAATGTTTAGTATAGAGCTTAGAAAAAATTCGCAGTGTGAGATAGGCAAGAAGTAAGGCATGTAGCAACATCAGCACGGCAAAGGGCACTCCTTTAAAGTCAAGTGATAGCGATTGCTGTATGAGTCGTACGGTTTTTGAATCAATTACGGGCAACGCCGGGCAATGCTGCTCGTAAAAAATAAATAAATAAAATAAAATAAAAATGAATAAAGCCGGAAAGGCTTTGAGTCAGGTGACACTTAATGGCATTTTTGGGGTTTTTTTTTCACAATTCGTATTAGTATGCAGTTATCAATAGCCTAACAGTTTAAAACTTAACAGTTGTAAATAAAAATAAAGTACAAATAACTCTTTAAGAAGTCAGAGCTCGAACTGACACTATTCATATTATGAACAGGATTTCCCCTTCTAAGAAGATAAAAATTAATAATTTTTATTCTGATAAATGCTGTGACTTGAGGAAAGTCTTATGTAACCTAATTCATAAAAATTATTACCCTCTATTAATTTTTAGCGAATCAGTTTAACTAAATAGTGTCCGTGTTTTTTTTTGTTTTTTTTTATCGGTTCCAAGAAGAAATACAGAAAGAAAAAAGAATGTATATCGATAAGAAGAAAAGAGGAAAAGAAAAGCCGGACGTTTATATTTGAATCGGTAGGCATGTTCTTGTTTTTTGTTTTTTTCACAATTCGTATTAACCGACGTCGGTTAATACGAATAAAAGACAAATATTTAATTATCCCTGAACCAAGTTTTTATAGATTCAACCATCAACAACCAATACTTATCTATCCCCGAACCAAAGGCATGTTTATAATTTCAAATATAAATAAGCAATATTAACCTTTCCCAGAACAAAGGAAATACTTATAGATTCAACTATTAACGACCCATATTTACATATCCCCGAACCAAAGACATGCCTATCGATTCAGATATAAACGTCCAACATTTACCTATCCTCGAACCAAAGCAATGTATATAGACTCAAACATAAAAGACAAATATTTAATTATCCCTGAACCAAGTTTTTATACATTCAACTATCAACAACCAATACTTAACTATCCCCTAACCAAAGGCATGTTTATACTTTCAAATATAAAGAAGCAATACTTACCTATCCACGAACCAAGTAAATACATCTAGACACAAATATAAAGGGCCAATATTTAGATATTCTCCAACCAAATCTTTATAGACTTAAATATGAACGATCAAGATTTACCTAACCACGAGAAATGCTTATAGTGATTTTCCAAGCGTAGCTTAGATGTGGCATAAAGCTGAAAGTAGAGGGCAGCCATTGAGGATCAAACACACTACTCAGTCGTAATTGTTCTCGCGAGAGAAGCTTGCTAACAATTACTCCACGTCAACGTGCCCTCCCCCCCCCAAAAAAAAAATTAAGTGTAGCTTAGATATAGTGCAAAGCCGAAACTGTGGAGAACCCAGGGAGGACAGAACTCACTTTTCAGTCGTAATTGATTCAGCATGAAAAGCCAACTAACCATTAAACCATGTCGAAATGCCAGATGGAAAATGTTTATAGGCTCAAATATAAATGAACAATATTTATCAATCACTACACCAAGGACGAATCAAGTAAATGCATATAGATTCAAATATAAACGATCAAGATTTACCTATCGCCAAATCAAGTAAAAGATTATAGACTAAAATATAAACGATCAAGATTTACCTATCGCCGAATCCAGTAAAATGCTTATAGACTCAACTATAAACGATCAAGATTTACCTATCCACGAATCAAGTAAAATGGTTACAGACTCTAATATAATCGATCAAGATTTACCTATCGCCGAATCCAGTAAATGCATACAGACTCAAATATAAACGATCAATATTTACCCATCCCTGAATCAAGTAAATGCTTATAGACTCAACTATAAACGATCAAGATTTACGTATCCCCGAATCAAGTAAATGCTTATAGACTCTAATATAAACGATCAAGTTTTACCTATCCCGAATCAAGTAAATGGTTACAGACTCAAATATAAACGATCAAGATTTACCTTTCGCCGAATCAAATAAATGGTTGCAGACTCAACTATAAACAATCAAGATTTACATATCCCTGAAATAAGTAAATGCTTATAGACACAACTATAAACGATCAAGATTTGCCTATGCCCGAATCAAGTAAACGGTTACAGACTCTAAAATTAACGATCAAGATTTACCTATCGCCGAATCCAGTAAATACTTATAGACTCAACTATAAACGATCAAGATTTACCCATCACCGAATCAAGTAAATGCTAATAGATTCAACTATAAACGATCAAATTTTCTATCCCCGAATCAACTAAATGCTTATAGACTCAAATATAAACGATGAACATTTGCCTATTTCCGAATCAAGTAAATGCTTATAGACTCAACTATAATCGATCAAGATTTACCTATCCCCGAATCAACTAAATGCTTATAGACTCAGATATAAACGATGAAGATTTGCCTATTCCCGAATCAAATAAATGGTTACAGGCTCAAATATAAACGATCAAGATTTACCTATCGCCGAAACTGATAAATGTCTATAGACTCAAATAGAATTTGAAACCGAGTCTTGATTTTGACGTCAAATAAAATCACGGTGAGTTGGCACACTTGAAAAATGGTGAACATAAATATTAGCATCATCGAAAGGCGACTTACTGTGAGAGCTTTCCGGTTGAGGATTGTTCTTTTGCAACAAATTCTTATTTCCATGTTCGATGTCGTTTTCGTTTTTATGAACGACGTGCTCGGCAACTACGTGAGCCAACTGAATTGCGAATTTCTCAACCACTGTGGACGTCTCGGCGCTGGTCGTGTTTGGCTTGGTCGACGATGGTACAGACGTTGTGGTCGTCGAATGTGTGGTCATCTTTGTTGTAGTTGTTGGCAACATATCTGCAAAAGAAAGGTTGTATAAGAGATTTACAAAAAAAAAAAAAAAAAAAAAGAGAGAGAGAAGGTAAGCAACATTGGCCTGATCAGTGCCTAGCTGGGTGACCATTAGGAATAACAAATGCTGTAATTTTGGATGTGGGCAGTGTAAAGGGCTTACGGCGCTAACAGGTCGAAACACAGGTTCGCGTACAATCACCGAGGTTAAGTAACGTCGAACCTTGTCACTACCTAGCTGGGTGACCACTTGCGATTATCAGATGGGCTGTAACCATTTCACGATGAAATAGCGGTTCTCGTACGATCACCGTGGTTAAGCAACGTCGAGCCTGGTCAGTAGCTGGGTGTCTCATTGGGAATACCAAGTATCGTTAGCTTGGATTTGTGGCTGGTGTAAAGGACTTACGGTCCTTTCAGGTTGAAACACTGCTTCCCGTACAACCACCGAAGTTAAGCAAAGTCGAACCTGGACACTACCTACCTGGGTGTCCACTTGTGATTATCAAGTGCGCTGTAACCAATTCACGTCGATATAGCGGTTCCTGACCGCTATATCGATGACCGTGGTTAAGCAATGTCGAAGCTGGTCAGTGCCTGGCTTGGTGACCACTTAGGAATACCAAGGGCTCTAAGCTTGGATGTGCAATTGGTGCAAACGGCTTAAGGCTCTATCATGTTGAATAACCGGTAACCATGGTTAAGCAACGTCGAGCCTGGTCAGTACCTAGCTGGGTGACTGCTTAGGAATACCAAGTGCAGTAAACTTCAATGTGCGTGTGGTGTAAAGGGCGTACAGCCACATCACGTTGAAGCCCAGGTGTTCGTACAATCGTTGAAGTTAAGCAACGTCGAGTTTGATCAGGCCCTAGCTGGGTGACTGTTTGAGAATACCAAGTGCTGTAAACTTGGATGTCCGGGTGATGTAAAGGGCTTACGACAATATCACGTGAAACACAGGTTCTCGAACGATCACCGAGGTTAAACAACTTAGAGCCAGGTCAGTGCCTAGCTGGGTGACTTCTCGGAATACAAGTACTGTAAGCATGGATATGCCGGTGGTGTAATGCATAATAGTTCGGAGTTGGAAATCGGACAGCTGAGTTCAAATTTCAGTCGGGATTTGTATATTCAATCCTAAAAAATGTATGAATCCACCTCTTTTTCCCCAGTTATGGGTTAATTAATCAGACATGTATTATTAAATCATTATCTTCTAAAAAAAAAATGTAAAAATATTTTATTGAAATATTCTGTTTTAAATAATCTGTATGTGGTTGGTAAGTCATAAAAAACAAAGCAATCAAAATCAGACAGATTCGCATACACATAAATGGATGCAAAAAAAAGTAGGGCAAATGACTTTAGCATCGAAATGAATTAGAAAAATGTTTTACTATAATAGCACGTTGGAATCGATTTTAGGATAGAAATATATGAGACATATTTTAACTACAGGAATTCATTGGAAATGATTTTATTGTTAGGAAAGCATTTGGAAGGATTTTACTATTAGGAATACATTGGAAATCATTTTACTATTAGGAATGCATTGGAAATGATTTTATTATTAGGGATGCATTGGAAATGATTTTATTATTAGGAATGCATTGGAAAGGATTTTATTATTAGGAATACATAGGACATGATTTTATTATTAGGAATGCATTGGAAATGATTTTAATATTAGGAATGCATTGGAAATGATTTTATTATTAGGAATGCATTGGAAATGATTTTATTATTAGGAATGCATAGGAAATGATTTTATTATTAGGAATGCATTGGAAATGATTTTATTATTAGGAATGCATAGGAAATGATTTTATTATTAGGAATGCATAGGAAATGATTTTATTATTAGGAATGCATTGACAATGATTTTAATGTTAGGAATGCATTGGAAATGATTTTATTATTAGGAATGCATAGGAAATGATTTTATCATTAGGAATGCATAGGAAATGATTTTATTATTAGGAATGCATTGGAAATGATTTTACTATTAGGAATGAATTCGAAATGATTTTATTATTAGGAATGCATTGGAAAGGATTTTATTATTAGGAATCCATAGGAAATGATTTCATTATTTGGAATGTATTGGAAATGATTTTATTGTTAGGAATGCATTGGAAATGATTTCATTATTAGGAATGCATTGGAAATGATTTTTTAGGAATGCATTGGAAATTATTTTAATATTAGGAATGCATTGGCAATGATTTTATTGGTACGAATGCATAGGAAATGATTTTATTATTAGGAATGCATTGGAAATGATTTTACTATTAGGAATGCATTGGAAGTGATTTTTACTGAGGTATGCACTGAACATTTTTTCGGTCTTTTCTCATTTTATAATGTTTCTGTAATCATTTTCAATGTTTGCGTCTATACAGAAAAGTGGTATCTATGTATTGGCAGTTCTCTCATGTCCCATGTCTATATAATGAAAGCTTCTTGTGAATTTTCTATTATTTTAAACTAATACCCAGATGTGAGAATTGTTTAATGACTATTAGTGTGTGGCAGGAAATCGGCGAACCGAGTTCTAATTCCGACCGAGGCAGTTGTGGTATTCACTTTGAGCTAATATCGTTGGGAATGGCAGAATTTCATTTGTTCTTTTCCGAGTAAATAAAAGTGTAGTCTGGGATCTTGAGGGGGCAATCTGGTTGAAGGATATCTCTGGCTTCAAAATCCTGGAGAAGGACAGGAGGAACCTCTTTGTTATCTTTCCAAGGACATTATAGCAATTCACATCTGTTAAAGAAAATGATATCGTCGAGGACCATCACTTTCTGTGTCATGGAAAGGCAGGATACTTTATTTACGTATTGAATTAATTTTGGCTCCCAAATTATTATTTATTTATTTCGCAGCTAAGCATCACTTTCAAATTGTATTTTTCTCACTCTAATTTCTATATCACTAACTTTTTTTAATCACTAATCTTCACACAATACAAGGCCCGAGAGCTACACAAGGAAGAATTACACAATCAGTGTAGGAAATGAAGCTTATGAGGATAGCGCGAGCAGATAACTAGTGAGCCAAGATTTGAATAGGTTAAGATCGTAGAGATTTGGGAAGCATTCCTGATCAGAAGACAGGGGAGGAGTGTGAACCGGACGATAAGTGAACCTATTTACTCTTTTTGAGGAAAAATGAATAAATAAATACTAAATAGAATTTCAGAGTTTTAGGCAGACTCAACTCTATACTTCTGAGTTGAAGTAGATTTTAAAAGGAGCCGGAAGACCGATCCTAAACTGGCATACACCCATACTCCTATTTAAAAGACTGGGGAGGAGTGTGAACCGGACGATAGGTGAACCTATGGTAGCAATACACCATTTTTTATCCACTGGGCCATGTGCTCCTGAGGAACTAGCACTGTCTCCCCAGGTAAGCGAAATAAAAGGTTCAGTTCGAAATTTCACTGAGCTGAAGAAGGCTGGAGCGTACAACGAACGAAACGCCGTGAATATTGCAACAAAGATTAGGGCAACAGACAGCACAATGTGAATAGTGTAAATAAATTTTTTACGTGAATTCCACTTATGGTCATATGATGAAACGATGAATATTGCCGTATTTTATGACAGGGGTAAACTCGCAATAAAATGAAGCGATGATAAAGAAAAAATAATTATTTAGTTATTTAAATATTTTTTTTTTTTTTTAAATGGACGTAACTGAACGAATTTGCTCCGGGGACTTACCAAATTGGCAAATGTATGAATATTGATGAAACGGCGAATTGCAAGGATAATCATGCCAAGTTCCTCCAGCACTGAGTCGAAGAACTGCACAATCCTCGAAGGCGCCAAAGCAACAACCATGTTGGTCATCTGCCCAATTGTTCCAGGTAACAGCGCCACCTAGCAAAAGAAAAAAAATCATAACAGATAAAGCATTTTTATAATTATTATTAACATTCAACTACAGAAGAAAAATACTGTTAGTCATTTTAATATAAATATGTATTACTGGTCATTTTTACTATAAACATGTATTACTGGTCATTTAATATGAATATGTATTACTGGTCATTTTCCTATAAATACGTATTACTGGTCATTTTCCTATAAATATGTATTACGGGTCATGTTCCTATAAATACGTATTACTAGTTATTTTTTATAAATATGTATTATTGGTCATTTTCTTATAAATACGTATTACTGGTCATTTTCCAATAAATACGTATTACTGGTCATTTGCTATAAATATGTATTGCTGGTCATTTTTTTATAAATACGTATTAGTGGTCATTTTACTATAAATACGTATTACTGGTCATTTTTCTCTAAATACGTATAACTAGTTATTTTCCTATAATTATGTATTACTGGTCATTTTTACTATAAACATGTATTGCTTGACATTTTGCTATAAATATGAATTATAGTAATTTTTTTATATTTAAAAAATGTATTGCTTGTATCTTTCGTTTTTCGCGGTTTTTTGCTAAACGCTGTGTCAGAAATAAAATTGAGGTCTGGTTTAGCTCGTCTTGATGTAAGTAATCTACATACCGAGCTTGAATGAAATCGGAGGAAAAAAAGCAGAATTTATCGGTTTTGATAAGCTTTATGGATTATTGATTTTTAAAAAATATCAATTTTTACGCTAAGAACTCGTCTCTAACATTTACAATGTATGTGCCAAGTTTGGTCAAAATCGGTTGGATGGATCTCGAGAAATCAGACAGACAGAAAGACAGACACCCTCTATTTTATATATATATATATATATATATATATATATATATATATATATATATATATATAGATAGATAGATAGATAGATAGATAGATTACCAACAGTACATTTTATGATCTACAATATATATATCTAAAAAACTACGCTGAAAATTTAAAATCATGTGAAAAATATCTATAGTTGAAAGCATAAAATTACATACAAAGTATTTACATTTCTACATTAAATAACCCGTATATGATGATATACCCCCACTACCCTGTAACGGCATTCACCCGAGGTGGGTTGAGCCGGCTCCAATATTGGAGTTTCATGGGAATTTGGAATTCACAAGCGGTCCCCAACCCGCACGTATAGCACATGAGATTTGATTACAGTGGTGAAGATTTCGTGCAGGACCATCCATACTTTTTGAAGGGCCGATTACAGAGATTACATATGATGATATGCCGCTAAACTAACGAAATAACTATCTTGAAAGGATACTTTCATGACATTCATCCATATAATATCCTACAACTTCTTAAAGAAATCAAACTGTATTCCAAAATATAACTTCAACAATAGTACAACATAAAACACACATATCACCGCCTCTAGTAATTATGTCCACACAAAAATGTAAATGAACAAATCTGAGTATCATCTACCATGTATTCAATTGTGAAAGCAGAATAACATATATCATATTTTTATCACTTCAAAACTCCCAATAAAATTAAATTTCCGCATTAAATGGCACATAAGGATTTGATATGCCGGTAGACAAACAAATCAATGAAGTCAACGTCATCTGTGGATTCGGTGCTGTCAAATTAGCCAAAAAGAGTGTTTCTAAACTTGCACCAAAATATATTGGTAAAAAGAGTTTTATAGTAAAGATACGAGCAATACATTTTTATATATAAAAAAAATGACCAACAACACATATTTATAGTAAAATGACCAGAAATACTTTAACTTGATAACTGAGTCCACTAAAAAAAAAGCCGTGTAAATAGCGAAAAATGTCGGTTTTTACTGGTTTCTTTCTTATTTTTCGTAGATCTTTCAACCAATTTTCATCAAACTTAACAATTGCTTTATAAATGTATCCTTTTTTTACATTCCTGGTAGCACACTGACAAATTGATTTTGAAAAACTCTAAAACTATTGTTTGTTTTTGTTTTGAGTGTTCAATATTTGTCTATTGTTGGAACCCTAACAGGTGCTAAAGGGTTCATTTCGAGATTCCAGCCACCCGAAAAGGCCGGAGCGTACATCAGCCGAAACGTTGTATGCTCCGGCCTTCTTCAGGTGGTTGGAATGTTGAACTGAACCCTTTTATTTTGCTTGCTGGGGTAGACTGTTCTAGTTCCACGTGCCATGTCTAATGGATGTCAGTTATCTGTTATCTTCTGTTAATTCCCCCTTTCCAAGTTATCCACCGCCTTAACCAGGGATTGAACTCATACTCTTTGGGTCCTGTCACTGAAGTTCAATACCCGGTTATGGCAGTGGAGAACTTGGAGAGGGGAATTAGCTGGAGATAACTGATAACTGACATCCATTAGATATGGCAGTCTACGCCAGCAAACGAAATAAAAGGGTTCAGTTCAACATTCCAACCACCTGAAGAACGGCCGAAACGTTGTAATAAATATGGCGACAAAGATGAGGACAATAGTCCGAATAATGTAAATAGTGTACATAATACCTCATCTCAGAAATATAGACAGATACTGAAAGGCCGAACGTTGTAATAAATATGGCGACAAAGATGAGGACAATAGTCCGATTAATGTAAATAGTGTACATAATACCTCATCTCAGAAATATAGACAGATACTGAAAGGCCGAACGTTGTAATAAATATGGCGACAAAGATGAGGACAATAGAGCGAACAATGTAAATAGTGTACATAATATCTCAGAAATATAGATATTTCATTTTTCATTTCTTCTTTTTTTTTTTTTTCTCACCTGAGGAAATAGTTTGCTATATTTTAATATATAAAAGATTTACCACTTACCTGAGACCCATTCCCAATAGCTTTCATGATTCTTGTCGTGTGCGCCAATCCAAAGGCCATTTCTTCTCCACTTGAGTTCATGCAACGATCTGAGGATGAAGTTTTGCGTGGCAGGTTCTCGGATCTCTACAAGAGTACCTCCGCTTTTGCGACAATTATTCAGAGCATGATGCCAATAATCCTCACTTGTAATAAACTGGTAACACTTGTTGTCCTTTGTTTTCAGGTACTCGTCACGATGGAGATGAGGTGGACACCGATAGCGCGGATCCAAAGCTGAGATGAGAGAAGAGAATATAAGAGAAAATAAGATACTTTATATTGGGTTGGTGCAAAAATAATGACGTAATAATGTCGTTTTTTGACGTTAAAAAATACCTAAAAAACGACATTATTACGTCATTATTTTTGCACCAACCTAATAGATTGCGGGAACATCATTCAAATCTGTCACCAAATTATTCAAAATATTGCATATAGAAAAATAATATATATATATATATATAACGATAAACTACGTCCAGTAGCAAACCTCCGATCAGGCGGCTTTGAAGAGCGTGGAACCACCTCTTAATTGCTGATGTCCTCAGGTCCACCCTGACGCGGGGTGGTAGCACCTGTTAGGGTCCCAGCTATGGACAAATAGTTAACTGTTACCAGCAATACTTTTTGAAGGAAAAATATTACCAGAAACAGTTTTTTGACAAAACAAAATATTATCAGCAATAAAAAAAAAACATTGAGGTTGATATGCCGTAAAACAAAATAATCCAAATCTACACACACACACACATATATATATATATATATATTAGGTTGGTGCAAAAATAATGACGTAATAATGTCGTTTTTGACCTTTAAAAATACGTCAAAAAACGACATTATCACGTCATTATTTTTGCACCAACCTAATATATATATATATATATATATATATATATATATATATATATATATACTTTTACTATATAGTTAAAGATGTAGTATTGAATGGATTAATATTAACATCTTTTTATAAAAGTACTAATTTTAAATTCTTACGCCCGTTCTATAATATTTTAAACTTCTCTCTAAAATTTTTTATGGCCTTTTTTTTTTTTCGTTCATTCTTCTTCTTTACACAGGTGTTGATAGGTTACACTCTCCATTTTCAACCGTCGCATTGAGATGTACCCAACTCCACCACAACCATTTTAAGTCCCTTACCCATCTCTATCTATATAACTCCCTCCTCTATTATAGGACAAGTCTTGCTCCCTCCCCTTTTATTCTTTCCTTTTTCTTTTTTTATCTTCTTTCCTTCCTTTGCCTTTAAAATTTCCTGTAAAGAAACCTTTTATTCATTTTAGTAGATGTATTTGCATTGATAAGTCCAGGGAAAAACCACTTTCCCATGGACGAAATGATCATCTGTATGAGGTAAATTGTTTGGATCTCATTAATTGTAATTCTCTCTCTCCCTCTCACACACACACACACGCGCGTGCACACGCACACACACACACACACACACATATATATATATTCTTGGATCCTTTATTTCAATCCTTCATGAGCTTCCGATCCTTATCTATTATTAATTAATGATGAACAGGCAATTTTCTTTTATGATCGATTTCATCACGATACTTCTGTTAGACTTAGAGAGTTGTTATACATTCTTATTGCTCAAAGTAGAGTCCAATAGAGTTATAAAAACATCGACGAATTCCAGTAAGATATATTTAATCATTTCTGAGATACAACGGTTCAAAGCTTCATCTAACAAATGAACAATTTCGCTTTTACACGATTTGGACATTTTTGCTGTTATATCAGGTATATATATATATATATATATATATATATATATATATATATGTGTGTGTGTGTGTGTGTGTGTGTGTGTGAAAAGTGTGCGTATATAAATATAAATAAATATATATATATAATTATTTATATATTATATGCGCGGTACTTATTAGAAAGCGCTCAGTATCAGAGATAGAGCTAACGTATTTAGCAAACTGACGATCGCAAAAGCGTGAAACCCAGGGTCACAAACTCGCATCTATCCAACCAAATATATATATATATATATATATATATATATATATATATATATATATATATATATATACACCGGGTGTAACAGCAGAATTGTCCAAAAACCATCGTCGCAAAAATCACTTAAAAAATCGCCGAAAACAATTGCAGTAATCAAAATTTGGGAATCCAACATTTCTAGATTGTTGGTCCGGATGTTTTTAATTTGATCACGGAGTCGGCTTGATTTCAAAATGGTATGATATGTTGGGCTACGGCCTCTAGGAGTAAAGTTGAAAACACGGACAATTTTATTTTGAAACACTGTATAGAACTTTTCTTTCATTTGAACATAACCTATTGAAAGTTAGAGAGTTGTGTCCCTTTAATTGTTTTTATCCGCAAAAGCCAAGATGGCGGAATCCGAAAACAACCGCAGTAAGGAAAACTTCGGAATCGAAAATTTCAGGATTACCGGTCTGGATCCCACCGGGGACATTTTAAATTTATTCACGGTGTCAGCCTGATTCCAAAAAGGAATGATATTCTGGGCTACGGCCTCTAACAGTAAAGTTGAAAAGGTGTGACACACTGACATTTGCATTTATTATATAGATATGTGTATGTGTGCGCGCTCGTTTGAGTGTGTGGAAGCGGGAGACTGTTCGCGCGTCTGTCAACGCACTTAACGAAGGATGCCGTTCATTTGTTTTTTAAAGTTTTCTTTTCGCCTATATTTTTAATCTAAAAAACAACAGTATCCTGTAAAAGACAAGCAAAAAAGAAGCCATCCAACTTCATCTACTACAGCACCTCCACACACGCAACCGAATCCCATAAAAGGCGAAGAAAGTAAGTAAAAAAATGCAGCAATCATTAATAATTTTAAGTTTTCTCGTTTTTGAGGTTTATTTATTTATTTTTTTATTTTTTATTTATGTTTTTTTTTAATTTTTTTTTTTTTCACACAACTTGTCATTGGCTGGACTGACTGTTGAAGAGACCCTGATCAAATCCTACAACCCATACCAAAACTTTCCTCGTGGAGACCTTGTCTGCGCTCACACCGCTCCCCTTGAAACGACACGTCTGCTCTCGCGTACGCCTACATCAAGGCTCGGCCGGATAATATAGTCATACACAGTCGGCTCTAAGCCTTTAACGCTGTCTGGAGCGTGTAAATCAACATGCACAGTTTTCAGTCTTCATCACTTTTCGAGAGCCTTCATGAACAACTTACCTGGCACAGGGCTCGTCACTGCCCTGGTGGTATGCCGGCTAGGACTTTCTTGGACCGGCTAGGACAAGCCAAGACCAGCTATGACTAGCTTAGACCGGCTGTGACCAGCTTGAACAAGCTATGACCAGCTCAGACCAAATTTGGACCAGCGGCCCGAGTGAAAACATTCAGATCCCCACGTTAAAAACTGACCTTGTGTCACAACCTGACTCAGTGGGGGGGGGGTCAAGTAAATATCTACTTACTAATTTCACGAGGTTTAATCCTTACAGCTAGCTCCAAACTCAGATCGAGAAAAGTTACTAACAGAAATAGCCGTATATATATTTTTTAATCATTTCTCCCCGAAGCAAGGCAATAAAGCCACTAGGACGCAAGGGGTTACTGAGTATTAAAGAATATAAGAAAAACTGCTATTATAAAAAGAATAATAATTAAGAATACAGAAGATAATGATTGACATTGCATTTAATTTTTTAAAGATAAAACTTGACTGGGGAGCGAGAAGCCGGAAGAGTGTTCCGCAGGCAAGAAGTGCGGCAGAAGAAACTGTTAACATAGAACCTACGGTTACATCTAGACGTTTCAACTGCAAAATGATGGGCTTTGCCTTGCCTGCGCTTTAATTCATAAATTCCAAAACGGAAAGTATTATTTATTTTGAAAATATTATTTAAGCCCAAAGAGGGGCAGGGAAAGGCTAGAATTCCTCTGTATTATAATTAAACCTAGCTAACTACAATTACTGACCCAAACATACCACAGTAGGCCTTACACCAAAACAACGCATTTTTACTTACTATTCTTACTACAGCCACCATAATACCTTATAGTCTCTATGAAGTCCTAACTAGTCCCCCACCATATGTACAATATTTGTCTTAATAAAAACAACAATTTTAAAAAATCTAACCCCAATGTGTATTTACAATATACCCGGTGTAAAAGCAAAGTTTTCCGAGTTGTGTAACAGCAAAATCGTCCAATTGTTAGATTAAGATTTGAACCGCCGTATCTTAGAAATGATTAAAGATATCTTACTGGAATTCTCCGATGTTTTTATAACGCTATTTGACACTACTTTGAACAATAAAAATGTATTTAGCACTAAGTTGAAATGATGACTCCTCTTGCTGTTGTGACCTCCTGATCCAATTTTACTCTCTACGGCTTCCTCTTTTTTAAACTTATTCACCATTCTCTCGATGGTTCTTGAATGGACTTTGAAGATGGAAGCCAGAGTATGAATGATGGTACCATTACATAAGGCCTGAATGATCTTTTTCCTCTTGCCATTGTTCAGTTGGAAAGACATAGTATAGCTGACATAAAACGACTTCAACCTGTTCTCTTTCTCGCTGAATAACTCAAAGGGTTTTTCACTGATTCTTACGGCAAATGGTGTGTCAAGATGGCTAAACATCTTATCTGAAACACCGGAAAAAGAAACTATTAGTGTAGTGTTTTGTTTTTTTTTAATTTTAGATATTAGGTTGGTGCAAAAATAATGACGTAATAATGTCGTTTTTTGACGTATTTTTAACGTCAAAAAACGACATTATTACGTCATTATTTTTGCACCAACCCAATACAGGAAGACCTAATATTATGTGGGTGCAAAAATAATGACGTAATAATGTCGTTTTTTGACGTATTTTTTAACGTCAAAAAACGACATTATTACGTCATTATTTTTGCACCAACCCAATACAAGAAGACCTAATATTAGGTTGGTGCAAAAATAATGACGTAATAATGTCGTTTTTTGACGTATTTTTTAACGTCAAAAAACGTCATTATTACGTCATTATTTTTGCACCAACCCAATACAAGAAGACCTAATATTAGGTTGGTGCAAAAATAATGACGTAATAATGTCGTTTTTTGACGTATTTTTTAACGTCAAAAAACGACATTATTACGTCATTATTTTTTGCACCAACCTAATATTAAACATTTTGGGAGGATGTACAAGTATCACATGCTGTTACACGATTTGGACAGTTTTTCTGTTACACCCGGCATTTACACTGTGGGTTGTTTACCATAGAAAAAAGTTCATCAGAACAATTACCACAAAAGTATTGATAGAAAAGGCCCAGGGAAGCTGTGTTAGGGCTGTTGGTAAGGGACTGAAATCGAGATGCCAGAGCAGCGTTCGCTCCTGGTTTCTAAATATATTAAATAAAGACGGGCAAGTAAGTTAACTTTTTGCTCAATGTTCACTCGATACAAGGACCAAGAATCAGTCGCCAGAATTTTCTAAAAATAATTTTCAACCCAAGCAAGGCGATAATGCCACTAAGACGTAATGAGTACTGGAAGTGAAAGAGAATAAGAAAACTCTAGTGAGCATTAGGTTGGTGCAAAAATAATGTCGTTTTCTCGCATAGTAACATATGCGAGAAAACGACATTATTTTTGCACCAACCTAATAGAACGGACAATAAAAGATGGCGATTGGTTTAGCATTTAACTATATATGGTGAAGTAAGGAACAACTAGGATACGTTTCACTGATATTGAGCACTTTCCACTAAGTGCTGCGCATATATATGCCCCTTAATGAACTGTGTTCCTGATCAAACCGGACTCATAAATAATTACATCG
>OZ010614.1:49838974-49841474 GCA_963932145.1 Acanthosepion lycidas
AACGAAGGAAGGAAATGGCGACTGCCGGAGGAAAACGAAAATTACAAATAAAAATAAGAAGAAATAAAGCAAAATAGAAAATGAAAACAACAACATCAACAACAACAGCAATAACAACAACAATAATAATAATAATAATAATAATAATAATAATAATAATAATAATATGAAAGCAAATGTGGTGACCGGACGAATAAAGGAAAGCAGATCAGTTTTCAGAAAGATGAAATTTTTCCGGGGAAAAAGCGAAAAATAGTGGGAAACAATTTTACACACGCATCTGTCTACTAGTCTGTTCATATCTATCTATCTATCTATCTATCTATCTATCTATCTATCTATCTATCTATCTATCTATCTATCTATCTATCTAAAATCTGTTCATATCTATCTATCTATCTATCTATCTATCTATCTATCTATCTATCTATCTATCTATCTATCTATCTATCTAAAGTCTGTTCATATCTATCTAGTCTGTTCATATCTATTTATCTATCTATCTATCTAGCTAGAGAAGCTAGTTAGCTAACTAGCTAGTTAGCTTACTAGCTATCTATCTATCTATCTAGTCTATTCGTATGTATGTGTGCATGTATGTATGTATGTATGTATGTATCTATCTATCTATCTAAAGTCTGTTCATATCTATCTATCTATCTATAGCTAGCTAGCTAGTTAGCTAACTAGCTAGCTATATTCAGTCTATTCGTATGTATGTATGTATGTATCTATCTATCTATCTATCTATCTATCTATCTATCTATCTATCTATCTATCTATCTAAAGTATGTTCATATCTATCTATGTACTAAAAACTTTAAGCTTTTTTTTACGAGATGGCAAAAAAATGCCGAAATACTTATAGACAGTGAAAAACCAAACGTTTATTTCGAAAGCCCAGACTCTGAGAGATTTTTTTTAGAATAAATAATGATCCCCCCCCTCCGCGTATAATACCCAGGAATCACATGAGTTAATGGATTTCAAAGTGTGAGGCTCAATTTTTGGGAATATATAGAGAAGATAGATAAACGGTTAACGGCCCTAGATTTGGACTGATTGATCGGGGAAGCATTCTCTTGGGAGTTGGTTCCACACGACAGCAATTCGTGGGAAGAAGGTGGACGAGTGAAAATTGCATCTCCCCAACGAAAGGGAATAAGGGTGGGTCGCTTTTACAAGGGGCGTGGCGTGGTGGGTCTTAGACGTAACGACTTAGAATTGGTGGAACTAAAGAATGTTGTTCGTCTGAATACTTTCCGTGGTTAAAATTAAACAAATAAAAGAAGAGGCCATTTTCTTATCATAAAGGTCATTTTTGCCCTACTGCAGTCTTGGGCTGCTATACTGTGACCTTATATTCGAAGCAGGCCAGCCAGACGAATGGTATTTGAATTCCACCTGGTGATCAATATTTGTTCAGATGTCTTTGAAGTTGGCTGAAGTTTTGAGAGTTTTCCTTTAATTCTGGGACTCGGTTCAAGTGTAAAATCGTCCGGAGTGCAAGCCCAGATGTTCTCTTCGAGTTGAGTTTATCGTTCGTAATAATGATAATTAAGTCCATTCGCTTCGCTAAGGGCAAATTGGCAGCTGATCTCAAAAAATTACCTACAGTCTGTTATTAACTGGGGCAAGGAATGACTTGTTAATTTTAGTGCCTCCAAAACGAAAATATTCTCTTTTAATTGTCTGCGAGAAACTTCTTTTTTTTTTTGCCTTCTGCCAGCAAGGCTGATGCTGACCCCCTCCAGGAAAATGACCCGTTGCATATTTTCGAACTAATGTCTTCCGCTGACATCAAGCGTAAATGATATTAAATTAATTAATAATTTTACTGCTAGGAAAGTTGGCTCTGTGTGTCATGCTAGACAATCTTTCTCTGTAGAATCTATCTTACACATATTTATAAGTGTAACATTCATCCTGGCTTTGAATATTGCTGCTACATCTCGTCTGGTGCTTCTGCCATATATTTAGAGATTCTTAAGAAAATCCAAAGAAGAATCTATCTCACATATTTATAAGTCTAGCATTCATCCTTACTTTGAATATTGCTGCCACATCTGGTCTAGTGCTCCTGCTACATATTTAGAGATTCTTGATAATATACAGAGAAGAGTCTGTAATATTACTGATCCTGACCTGGCATCTCGGCTTCAGTTTCTTTACCGCCCCCGTAATATAGGCTTTCCCTGTGTCTTTTCTATAAATAATTCCATGCTAATTGTTCTGATGAACTTTCCTCTATGTTACCTAGACTTTTTTAATTTAAGCGCAGTACTAAATTGGTGACAAGATCTCATCATTTTACAGTCGAAATGTCTAGATGCAACCGTAAGTTCTATGCTAATAGTTTCTTCTGTCGCATTTATCGCTTGTAGAACTCTCTTCCGGTCAAATTTAAAGGCAATGTTAATCGTTATCTACTGTCTTCTTAATTCTTGTTCTTTTATTGTTCTCACTCATTATTTTTCCATATTTTTTCGCACTCTGTAAC
>OZ010614.1:49846474-49848974 GCA_963932145.1 Acanthosepion lycidas
TGAGAAAGAAAGAAAGAAAGAAAGAAAGAAAGAAAGAAAGAAAGAAAGAAAAAAGAAAGAAAGAAAGAATGATCTGAAGAGGGAATAAAAAGAAAAAAAAGAGGAAGATCAGGAGATATGTTAATGAGAAAGAAAGAAAGAAAGAAAAAAGAAAGAAAGAAAGAAAGATCTGAAGAGGGAATAAAAAGAACAAAAAGAGGAAGATCAGGAGATATGTTAATGAGAAAGAAAGAAAGAAAGAAAGAAAGAAAGAAAGAAAGAAAGAAAGACGAAAGAAAGATCTGAAGACGGAATAAAAAGAAAAAAAAGAGGAAGATCAGGAGATATTTTAATGAGAAAGAAAGAAAGAAAGAAAGAAAGAAAAAAGAAAGAAAGAAAGAATGATTTGAAGAGGGAATAAAAAGAAAAAAAAGAGGAAGATCAGGAGATATGTTAATGAGAAAGAAAGAAAGAAAGAAAGAAAGAAAGAAAGAAAGAAAGAAAGAAGGAAAAAATATTTTTAAAAAGTAAAAGAAATAAAGGATTAATTTTTATTTTATAAAAAAGCGAAGAAAGTTCAAAAGTATAAAAGAAAAAAGAAAGAATATTATAATGTTTGAAATAGATAGAAATAAAGTATTAAAAATTAGAAAAAAAATGTTTTTAAAAAGCGGGAAAAAGAAAGAAAGAAAGAAATGCTTTTTTTTTAAAAAAAAAAAAAGAAAGAAAAAAGTGAAAATGAGGCAAAACTGAGAAAGGTTTAAAATATTTTAAAAGAAAGAAAGCGTGTTTAACACAGTAAAAGAAAGAAAGGGTTAACATGTTTTAAAAAGAAAGAGAGTGGAACTGAGTACAAACAAGAAAGAAAAGAGACGATAAAGAAAATGTGAGAGAGGATGAGGGAGAAGGAAAGCGAGAAATCAAATCGAGAGAAAATAAAATGCCGGAACAAGCGTCCACAAAAAAAAAAAAACAAATCAAAAAAAAAAAAAAAAAATCGCCCAGTGAAAGAAACACCTTCTGTCCCACTTTCAAAAATTCTTGAACAAATCCCCCTACGAAAAAAAAAAAATAAAAAAATAAAAAAATAGATAAATGAATAAATAAAACAATAATAAATAAAATAAAATTATATAAATATATAAAAGCAAAATGAATGTTCGAAAAGAAAAAAAAATAATGACGTAATACCAACAACATTTCTAAACGTTTATTTACTTAACTTTTTTTTTCTCTCTCGTTTTTCTTAGATACGACGTCTCAACATTTCATTTTCGGGTGAGAAAATCTCCCCACTCTCTCTCACTCCATATCTCTCTCTCTCTATCTCTCTCTCTCTCTCTCTCTCTCTCTCTATATATATATATATATATATATATATATATATATATATATATATATATATATATGGTCGGTTTACACTTCTTTCCGATGTTTACCCTACGATTCGTAGAATAGATTGTTGATAGAGACTTTACTCAAATAGGAACAGTGACAGTCCGATGTCATGTTTTGTTCTGGCAACTCCAGCGACGACGCCAATTCCAAGCCGCATTGACCTCTGCCTTTCCCTTGCACAACATCGGTACCGTGGAGAGAGGGAGACATGCTGCATGAGCAACTGCTGATCTCTATCTATAAAAGGCAGGATGTGTGTGTGTGTATGCAGGCATGTATATATATATATATATATATATATATATATATATATATATATATTAGGCAGGATGTGTGTGTGTGTGTGTGTGTATGTAACGAATGCACGGCCGCCATTTTCGACGGATTTGCACCAAAATTTACATGCACATGCTTCAATTTAGTGGAAAGGCCATGACCGACGTTGCATTTCCCAACTCCCATCGATAGTGGAAATAATCGATTTTTTCATGCTTTTTCATGCTTTTTGGCACTAGCCAGAGTGAGAGCCAGAGAGGCTGGTTGCCACGAATAGGCAGGAAGATTCTACTGGCCAGCGTGAGAGCCAACAGCTGACTGACACGAATGTTAACTAGCATGCTAGCATGCAAAAAAATCGATAGCTGTATTCGTCACATGTGGGAAAAATTTAAATCTGCATGGCACTTTACTCCAATTAGCTCATTCGCTTGCTTAAACTCAACGTTGATTCTGATTCCGCAGAAGTGGGTTAGGTGTGAAAAAGTATTTGTTGTTAACATTCTTTTTTGATTCGGTTTTTCCAGTTACGAGTCCTTTTTTAAAGCAGATCGTTTTGTGTTCATTTTGTTTAGTTCTTTTTTCGTAACAGATTTAATGTTTAGTATAGAGCTTCGAAAAAATTCGCAGGGTGAGATAGGCAAGAAGTAAGGCATGTAGCAACGTCAGCACGGCAAAGGGCACTCCTTTAAAGGCAAGGAAGGGCAAAATATTTTAAGTCAAGAGATAGCGATTGCTGTATGTGTCCTATGATTTTTGAATCAAGCACGGGCAACGCCGGGCCATGCTGCTAGTCTCCCATAAAAGAAAAAAATCTACCCAGCCTTGGGCAGAGCTATGGTCTCCC
>OZ010614.1:49856474-49898974 GCA_963932145.1 Acanthosepion lycidas
GAGGTCAATTCCGTTCGTTAAACTTTTATGTCGAATCACCGGCAATCCTTTTCTTCCTGAAGTTCTTTAAATTTTTATCCAATAGAACAATGTCTTTAACTTTCGACAGCAATGAACTATGGCGGCTGCCGCCAGAAGGTCTAGCATGCAATCTTTCCTTTCCGGAGAATAAGACAAAGAGAAAATGAAAAGAGAAGTGGCAGCATTGTAAATCGGAAATTTCCCCCAAAGACTACTGGAACCATTCCATGAAGAACGCCCGTATTCCAACAATAGGGTTTCTGTTAACGACTGAACTATCCAGACAACATTTTCTGATTTTCAGTGCATGTAGCGAGCTTTTGTGGAAATGGTTGGCAGAGGGGGAGGTAATTAGGATGGATAGTAGAAACACAAAAAACACAAAAGCTATAAAGGACATAAAATTGCGTAGACCAATGATCACCCACGTCCTGAAGGGACACGGCACAAAGAAGAAGAAGAAGAAAAAGAAAAGAAGAAGAAAAGGACAGGAAAATTTGGAGAACCATTATCGCCTATGTCATGAAGGAACAGAGCATACAGACGAAGAAAAAAGAAGAAGAAGAAGAAGGAGGAGGAGGAGTGGAAGAAGAAGAAGAAGAAGAAGAAAAGGACAGGAAAATGTGGAGACCCATTATCGCCTATGTCATGAAGGAACAGAGCATATAGACGAAGAAAAAAGAAGAAGAAGAAGAAGAAGAAGGAGGAGGAGTAGAAGAAGAAGAAGGAAAGGACAGGAAAATGTGGAGAACCATTATCGCCTATGTCATGAAGGAACAGAGCATATAGACGAAGGAAAAAGAAGAAGAAGAAGAAGGAGGAGGAGTAGAAGAAGAAGAAGAAAAGGACAGGAAAATGTGGAGAACCATTATCGCCTATGTCATGAAGGAACACAGCATATAGACGAAGAAAAAAGAAGAAGAAGGAGGAGGAGTAGAAGAAGAAGAAGAAAAGGACAGGAAAATGTGGAGAACCATTATCGCCTATGTCATGAAGGAACAGAGCATATAGACGAAGAAAAAGAAGAAGACGAAGAAGGAGGAGTAGAAGAAGAAGAAGAAGAAGAAGAAGAAGAAGAAGAAGAAGGAGAAGAAGAAGAAAAGGACAGGAAAATGTGGAAAACCATTATCGCCTATGTCATGAAGGAACAGAGCATATAGACGAAGAAAAAAGAAGAAGGAGGAGGAGTAGAAGAAGAAGAAGAAGAAGAAGAAGAAGAAGAAGAAGAAGGAGAAGAAGAAAAGGACAGGAAAATGTGGAAAACCATTATCGCCTATGTCATGAAGGAACAGAGCATATAGACGAAGAAAAAAGAAGAAGAAGGAGAAGAAGGAGGAGGAGTAGAAGAAGAAGAAGAAAAGGACAGGAAAATGTGGAGAACCATTATAGAAGAAGAAACTTGTGTAAATGGAAAGCAGAACAGGTATTTAGGACAGATAGAGAAAAAATGTATTAAGAACTACGAAAAACTGGAAATTGTGGAGAGCCACGATCGCATCAAGTCTTGAATTCCTGACAATCCCTTTTTTTAAATTCTCAAACACATTCCTTATATACGCACGCACACATATATATATATATAATGTCATCCACAGACAGACTGTTTCGCTGCATCACAGCTCATCAGTGCGGCTAGACATCCGGTTGCCTCTAGCTAGGATCGAAACCCGACTGAATTGTTATCAGACGGATATTCTACCACTAAGCTGCCGGATGAAGGTGGTTTTTTAGCGTATTTATTTTTGGAAACACGCCCAGTGACCGACAGTGACTCAATTCGGCTTGCGAAGAGTCTCGCTATATAGCTATAATAGTCACTGTTTACAAACTCATACCTCAGCCCGAGAGTGCTCAACTGGAATTAAATTTAATTCAGGAGCTAATATATATATATATATATATATATATATATATATGCCAATCGTATAGTTAAAAAATAATTCACCTCTTAGATCAAAATTGAATAGGACAAATATTATTTACAAATTTAAATGCCCATTAAGGAATTGTATTCCTGACCAATCAAAATTCGTAAACAATTATATAGGCCACACTACAACATGTTTAACAAGAAGACTAACACTACATGACCATAGCCCAATTAGGTCTCATTTAAATAATGATGAAGATCATCCCGACCCTATTCGCAACATGCTTGTTGATAATACAAATATAATATCATCATCTACATGTAACAAACGCTAAAAATAATGGAAACCTTATTAACAACAACAACAAAAAAAAGCTCAGTAATATTAACTATAAACATGAACGCAATATGTTGTCTATGTTTTGAAAATAAAACATTTTATAATACTACAGTGTAACCCTGATATAAGAGACCCGGATATAAGAGAAACCCGGATATAATTTTCTCTGGTCCCAAATTAGAGGCTGTGTTAATGTATACATAATAGACCAAACCCGGATATAAGAGAAACCCGGATATAAGAGACTTCTTATCCGGTCCCGACAACTCTCTTATATCCGGGTTGCACTGTACATACATAGAACAATCCATTTCCAGTTAACAGATAATATTTCTCATCCTTGAAAATACTTAAAGGCTTAGGCGAAAGCGCTCGGAAGAAAATTACATTTGGACAGTTTTTGTATAATTCATCGATTGAAAAGAAAAAAAATACAAGATCATATGAGAAATTATATTAAAAAAAGCTTAATCAAAGCACCTTGTCTGTCATATTTAATGAAGCCTGAATATATATATATATATATATATTTATTAAAGACATTTTTATGTTTAACGTTCTTTTTATAGATACAAGTATTTAAGTAAATGCTCTGTTTATAATAAACAGTATTAAATAACATTTACCGGCCTGAAATAGAAAATATTCGTCCTTGGACAGGATTCGAACCTGCATTCTATACGGAACCGTCATGTACGGTGACTTGCCTTGACCGCTCGGCCACCAAGGATCGTTCGGTAGGCAAGGTTGAATTTATCGACCTTGCCTACCGAACTTATTTATCGAAATTATCGGACTTTGTCCATTTCGTAATATATATATATATATATATAAGTGAACATTGAAGTCAACACTCAGAGGCGACAGGCTGTATCATGCTGGACGCAAACGGATTGCATGAAACAGCCTGTCGCCTCTGAGCGACTTCAATGTTCACTTTTATATTTATATTTACATACGCTCTATCTCTGATATTGAGCACTTTATCACATAAATATAGCACACCTTAAAGCTATATTTCTTCATATATATATATATATATATATATATATATATATATATATATATATATATATATATATATATATTAAAAAGCAGACAACCTTAATTGATTGTCAATGGACACTTAAGTTTGTTTTTTTAATTTAACTAATATTCGCTCTGTTTTTATATTGAGCTCTCTGGATTACATCATCCTTGGGATTATCTAACCCTATTACCAAATATTTAATTACCTAATTATATATATATATATATATATATATATATATATTTATGTGTGTGTGTGTGTGTGTGTGTGTGTGTGTGTGTGTGTGTGTGTGAAAATGAAAAAATAGAAAATTTATTAACGACGATAACTTCTGTGCGGCTGACACCAAACCCCTCAGATAGACAAAACAAACAAACAGGCAGACATTGGCAGTGATAAGGTAACTGATTTGATTTGATTTATGATGACTACTTATGCTAATAGATACCAAGGCATTTTCCCTCTTAGTTTTGTCTTTCTTTCATTCTAACCTGAGGAAGCCAAAGAGAACAGCGCGAATATCGGCGAAACGTGTTAAGAAAGAAACAAACAAACAAACAAAGAGAGAAGAGAAGGAAGAATTGAAGGCAGAAAGCGATACAATGATTTAATAAAGTAAAAGAAAGAAAGAAAGAAAGAAAGAAAGAAAGAAAGAAAAGGAGAAGGAGATGTTAAAGGTAGAAAGTGATAGAGACGTTGGCTGAGTAAAAGAAATAAAGAAAGAAATTAGTAAGTTAGTAAATTAACCGAGAGAAAGATAAGGGGAAGAAAGCAGCAGCAGCAGCATAATAATAATAATAATAATAATAATAATAATAATAATAATAATAATAATAATAATAATAATTTTAATTTTGGGAGGATGAAAAAAGGCCTTAAAGAAGCAACGGTACAATCAAGAGTCGAGTTGAAGCGAGATTATTATTATTATTATCATTATTATAATCATTATTATTATTAAAACCAACTGTTATTATTATTTTATAATAATAATAATAATAATAATAATAATAATAATAATAATAATAATAGTTGTCGTTGTTGCTGTTGTTGTTGTTATTATTTCGTTTAATTCTAGAACTAAATTTCCCAGTTTTCAGACTTTATTTATCAAGGGCAATCGACCGCGAATAAATGTCTTCTGTTCCCAGTCTAGACTCTGTTCGAACCGAAAAGCGAGCCAAGATTTTATTTACTTATTTATTTTATTATTTTCATTTATTATTATTATTATTATTATTATTATTATTATTATTATTATTATTATTTAAAAAACGCCATTATTTTATTTTGCTTCGAAAAATCTACAGAGTTAAATGCACTCGACTGCATTTGACGATGCCGGATTTTGTAAAGCTGACGTCAAAGAAAAACGCCACCCTGAGTTTGCAAATTGTTAGTATTTGCCGGGGACTGAAAGCAACGAACAATAAGTAATTTGCATCTCAATAACTCATACAATATGAGATTATCTACCATCTCCCTTTGGGATATGCTCTCCACAACGTCCTTTCTTTTGTTGCGCTAAAAGTATTTTTAATCTTTTACCATAGCACTTTGTCTTTGTTCTGCCATCTGTTTTACACAAACTCGTTAAGTAGATGATCATGGCTCTCCACAACGTCCTGTGTTTTGTTGGTCTAAGTAATTTTTAAATCTTTACCATCTCTTTGTCCTAGTTCTGCAATCGATTCAATCTCGTTAAGTAGATGATCATAGCTCTCTACAACGTCCTTTCATTTGTTGCTCTAAGTATTTTAAATCTTTACCATAGCACTTTGTCTTTGTTCTGCCATTTATTTACACAAACTCATTAAGTAAATGATCATGGCTCTCCACAACGTCCTTTCTTTTGTTGATCTAAGTATTTTTAATCTTTACCATAGCACTTTGTCTTTGTTCTGCCATTTATTTACACAAACTCATTAAGTAAATGATCATGGCTCTCCACAACGTCCTTTCTTTTGTTGCTCTAAGTATTTTAAATCTTTACCATAGCACTTTGTCTTTGTTCTGCCATTTATTTACAGAAACTCATTAAGTAAATGATCATGGCTCTCCACAACGTCCTTTCTTTTGTTGCTCTAAGTATTTTTAATCTTTACCATAGCACTTTGTCTTTGTTCTGCCATTTATTTACACAAACTCATTAAGTAGATGATCATGACTCTCCACAACGTCCTTTCTTTTGTTGCTCTAAGTATTTTAAATCTTTACCGTAGCACTTTGTCTTTGTTCTGCCATCTGTTTTACACAAACTCATTAAGTAAATGATCATGGCTCTCCACAACGTCCTTTCTTTTGTTGATCTAAGTATTTTTAATCTTTACCATAGCACTTTGTCTTTGTTCTGCCATTTATTTACACAAACTCATTAAGTAAATGATCATGGCTCTCCACAACGTCCTTTCTTTTGTTGATCTAAGTATTTTTAATGTTTACCATAGCACTTTGTCTTTGTTCTGCCATTTATTTACACAAACTCATTAAGTAGATGATCATGGCTCTCCACAACATCCTTTATTTTGTTGCTCTAAGTATTTTAAATCTTTACCATCCCTCTTTGCGCTTGTTCTGGAATCCATTCAATCTCGTTTAGTAGATGATCATGGCTCTCCACAGCGTCCTGTGTTTTGTTGGTCTAAGTAATTTTTAAATCTTTAACATCTCTCTTTGTCCTTGTTCTGCAATCCATTTACAAGTAGGCGATCATGTTTCTCCACGACTTCATCTCCTTGATTGCTCTACCAACTCCCTTTGCTCTTTTTCTGCCATCCATTCACGAAGGTTATTTGATATTTCTCTCGTTTTCTCTTGCTTTCATTCTCCAAATACTTTTTTTCCATTATGTATGCCAGAAATTGTGAACTTTCTCTTTCTGCTTATAAATATATAACTATATATCGACAGAACTACATTTCTGTTGCTTCAAGTCACTTCTCCATTTCTCGAGAAAATTGGCCAGCATTTACTGCCGTATAGGAGATTGGAGATTACATTGCACTTTAGCATTGTTCCTTGTTTCTATAGAAATTCAGCTTAAATATAAATAACCAATATTGATCTACCCTGAAAAAAGTAAAAGCTTGTCGATTTAAATATAAAAGACCGATATTAAACTATCCTGAACCAAGTAAAAGCTTTTTGACTTAAATAAAATTGAACAATATGTATCTATCGTGAACCAAGTAAAAACATTGCGACATAAATATTAAATGACCAATATTTACGTAACCATAACAAACTAAAAGTTTTTCAACTTAAATGAGAATGTCCTATATTTAGACATCCTGAACCAAGTAAATGATTATAGACTCAAATAGTTATAACCTGTACTTACGTGTCCTGAACCAAGTGAAAGCTTTTCGACTTAAATATAAATGATTAATATTTACATATCCTGAACCAGGTAAAACCCTTTCGACTTAAATATAAATGATTAATATTTACATATCCTGAACCAAGTAAAACCCTTTCGACTTAAATATAAATGATTAACATTTACATATCCTGAACCAAGTAAAACCCTTTCGACTTAAATATAAATGATTAATATTTACACATCCTGAACCAGGTAAAAGCTTTTCGACTTAAATATAAATGATTAATATTTACACATCCTGAACCAGGTAAAAGCTTTTCGACTTAAATATAAATGATTAATATTTACACATCCTGAACCAGGTAAAAGCTTTTCGACTTAAATATAAATGATTAAGATTTACATATCCTGAACCAGGTAAAACCCTTTCGACTTAAATATAAATGATTAATATTTACATATCCTGAACCAAGTAAAACCCTTTCGACTTAAATATAAATGATTAATATTTACATATCCTGAACCAGGTAAAACCCTTTCGACTTAAATATAAATGATTAATATTTACACATCCTGAACCAAGTAACACCCTTTCGACTTAAATATAAATGATTAATATTTACATATCCTGAACCAAGTAAAACCCTTTCGACTTAAATATAAATGATTAATATTTACATATCCTAAACCAGGTAAAAGCTTTTCGACTTAAATATAAATGATTAATATTTACACATCCTGAACCAGGTAAAACCCTTTCGACTTAAATATAAATGATTAATGTTTACCTATTCTGAACCAGGTAAAACCCTTTCGACTTAAATATAAATGATTAATATTTACATATCCTGAACCAGGTAAAAGCTTTTCGACTTAAATATAAATGATTAATGTTTCCCTATCCTGAACCAAGTAAAAGCTCATCGACTTAAAAATAAATAATCGATATTTATCTCTCTTCGAACTAAGTAAACGCGTATAAACTGATTTTGACTGAAAATAATGCAAGTGTTGATACGTTGTAAAATCCGCCAACCTATCTTAGCACAATGCAAAGGATTAGGCATAAATCAGCTACTGTCCCAGTTTAAACTTGCACTTTGAAATCGACAGGAATGATCAGTTCTTTGCGAGAAGTCCATGCTGGAATTCAGTGAAGGCTTGCTGTCACTTTACCCCTATGAAGATTCAAATGTTGCGGAATCGCTTAGTCAGCAATAATAAGCAGTTCAAGATATAAACAATATGATGTAGCGAAAATATTTAATAAAGCGTAGTCAATAAGATCGAGAAATTAATGAATCCTAACTTTTCTTTCCTTGTTAAAAAAAAAAAAAGAAAAAGAAAAGAAGAAAATGTAATTCTATTAACGTTAAAAATTGCCCTGTCAATTTTGTAGCGGGGACAGTTTTAGGAAAAGCAGGAGAAAAATCTGATCGGCCAATGTTCACCAAAAGATTTGAAGAAAAAAAAAATAACAGAAATGGATGTTTTATTTTGTTTATTTATTATATTTTAATTCTTGTCTTTTGTTTGGGTCCCTGGTATAAATTAGTGGTGGAAAATAAAGTGGGTCGGATATGGCCGTTGTCAAGTGTTAACTTCAAAGATGGCCGGCTGTAATTGAAACCCTAAATGTATTAACTGAAATGTCTCATATTGTTCGTCCAATGCGTCACTTCTAAAAAGCCTTCAAATGATGATTTTATACATTTATAAACACGGAAATTACCTACCCACCTATATCCCCACCTACCTGTCTCTTTCTACCTACCTCCCTCTCTACCTACCTATCTCCCTATCTACGTATCTCCCTACCTAACTATCTCCCTACCTATCTATCTCCCTATCTCCCTACCTACCTACCTACCTATCTTCCTATCTCCCTACCTACCTATCTCCCTATCTCCCTACCAACCTATCTCCATATCTCCCTATCTCCCTACATACCTCCCTATCTCCCTACCTACGTATCTCCCTACCAACCTATCTCCCTATCTCCCTACCTACCTATATTCCTATCTCCTTACCTACCTATCTCCCTACCTACCTATCTCCCTATCTCCCTACCAACCTATCTCCATATCTCCCTATCTCCCTACATACCTCCCTATCTCCCTACCTACGTATCTCCCTATCTCCCTACCAACCTATCTCCCTATCTCCCTACCTACCTATCTCCCTATCTCCCTACCAACCTATCTCCATATCTCCCTATCTCCCTACATACCTCCCTATCTCCCTACCCACGTATCTCCCTATCTCCCTACCTACCTATCTCCCTAACTACCTATCTCCCTATCTACCTATCTCTCTATCTCCCTACCTATCTCCCTGCCTACCTCCCTATCTCCGTATCTCCCTACCTACCTATCTCCCTACTTACCTATCTCCCTACCTACCTACCTCTCTACCTACCTATCTCATTATCTCCCTATCTACCTATCTTCCTATCTCCCTACCTACCTATCTCCCTACCTACCTCCCTACCTACCTACCTACCTATCTCCCTACAAACCTATCTCCCTACCTACGTTTCTCCCTACCTACGTATCTCACTACCTACGTATCTCCCTACCTACCTATCTCCTTACTCCCTACCTACCTATCTCCCTACCTACCTATCTCCCTATCTACCTATCTATCTTTCTACCTACCTCCCTATCTCCCTACCTCCCTATCTCCCTACCTACATATCTCCCTACTTACCTATCTACCTATCTCCCTACCTACCTATCTCCCTATCTCCCTACCTACCTATCTCCCTACCTATCTCCCTGCCTACCTCCCTATCTCCGTATCTCCCTACCTACCTATCTTCCAACTTACCTATCTCCCTACCTACCTCCCTCTCTACCTACCTATCTCATTATCTCCCTATCTACCTATCTTCCTATCTCCCTACCTACCTATCTCCCTACCTACCTCCCTCCCTACCTACCTACCTACCTACCTACCTATCTCCCTACAAACCTCTCCCTACCTACGTTTCTCCCTACCTACGTATCTCACTACCTACGTATCTCCCTACCTACCTATCTCCTTACTCCCTACCTACCTATCTCCCTACCTCCCTATCTCCCTACCTACCTATCTCCCTACTTACCTATCTACCTATCTCCCTACCTACCTATCTCCCTACCTACCTATCTCCCTACCTACCTATCTCCCTATCTACCTATCTCTCTATCTCCCTACCTATCTCCCTGCCTACCTCCCTATCTCCGTATCTCCCTACCTACCTATCTTCCTACTTACCTATCTCCCTACCTACCTCCCTCTCTACCTACCTATCTCATTATCTCCCTATCTACCTATCTTCCTATCTCCCTACCTACCTATCTCCCTACCTCCCTCCCTCCCTCCCTCCCTACCTACCTACCTCCCTACCTACCTATCTCCCTACAAACCTATCTCCCTACCTACGTTTCTCCCTACCTACGTATCTCACTACCTACGTATCTCCCTACCTACCTATCTCCCTACCTACCTATCTCCCTATCTCCCTACCCACCTATCTCCCTATCTCCCTACCTACCTATCTCCCTATCTACCTATCTCTCTATCTCCCTACCTATCTCCCTACCTACCTATCTCCCTACAAACCTATCTCCCTACCTACGTTTCTCCCTACCTACCTATCTCACTACCTACGTATCTCCCTACCTACCTATCTCCCTATCTCCCTACCTACCTATCTCCCTATCTACCTATCTATCTTCCTACCTACCTCCCTATCTCCCTACCTACCTATCTACCTATCTCCCTACCTACCTATCTCTCTATCTCCCTACCTATCTCCCTACCTACCTCCCTATCTACCTATCTACCTACCTACCTATCTACCAAACTGTTATATACCGTACCTATGAACACTAATCTCCCAATCCTCATAAATATGTTGCACACTGTTGTAAGTAGGGGTAAACTACTGTCTAACTATCTCGACTGTGTCAGCTTTCTTTACTCCCCGTGTCCCTATTTATTTTCTCCTTTTCCTCTCCCTTGGCAAGAGAGCCTCTTGATTTTTTCCAAGGGCAGAATACATAGGCCTCTCTTCTTTGAGGTTTGGACGGATCCTACTAACATCAATTATCTTTATTTGGTTTGATTTGATATTTATCAGGTCATCCCATAAGTTCTGTTCGAATTTTAACTTTTTGTTAAAATGAACGAAATTTAAAGAGTATTTTATAATGTCTAATGGAGCTGAAGATTATTTTTATTTTTAGATGAATTTAAACTGATCACATTTTATTTCAGAGAACAACAAAATTAAATTTTGTTTGATTAAAACCCTGTTAACATGGAAGTACTGAAGAATCATTTGAGGCACATAATGCCAAAGAATAATCCACTTTGAATTCTTACCACCTAATGCAACAATTAATGCTCAAATATACTGTCAGCAATTAGAGCGTTTGAACCAAGCTTTGAAGAAAAAAAGACCTGCTCTAGTGAATCGAAAAGAGGTGATGTTTCATCAGGACAATGCGCGACCCCACATAGCAAGAATCATGTAACAAAAGATCGGAGAATTTGGTTGGGAGAAAATTCCTCATCCACCTTATTCTCCCGATCTTGCTCCTTCAGACTACCATTTGTTTCGTAGCTTACAGAATCATTTGGAAGAAACAGCTTTTGTAACACAGGAAGAGGTTAAAATTGACATTTGTGAGTTCTTCGAATCAAAGCCAAAAGAATTTTACAGTAATGGAATTAGTAAGCTTGTTAATAGATGGAAGGACGTCATAGATAATCAGGGAAAATACATTGTTGATTGAATCTGTAATTAAATGTAACATTTGGTCACTTGTTTTCTTTATTCAAAATTCGGACAGAACTTATGGGATGACCTGATAGTTTGTTTTTGGGTTCATCGTCTCCCCTCACATTGTAAATCATCCATAGATTTTCATGTATAAATTTTTATAATCATCAAATTTTTGTGTCATGGTCTGCGTTTTTTAGGTTCCCTGACAGGACGCGTTATTGTGGTATATGGAAGATTGATTGGCGACGGATAAGTTCTTGTGTTGAATGTGCAAATTTTAATCAGTGAATAGGACGTGAATCAGATTAGATAGTCAGTGACGACCAGCCTCAACCCATTTCCCCCTTTTCGGCCTTGTGCCAAAACTGTATATTTTTATCGAATAAATCTCAATATGCTATCTGAGTGGTTCACCACTAGCAGTGGTTTACCTACTTCACGCCGCTGGCGAGTATTGTATTTTGTTGAGGTTATAAAGCTTACCATTTCATTTTGCTAGCAGAATCAATTTTGTTAAACATAAGAGACAAGTGATCTTTGGTATATTTTTTTAACAGTTTTTCGTGTTGGCGTTAATTTTAGTAGTGTACGGTTTAGACTTCACGATGCAAACGTTTTTTCAATTCACGGTTTAAAAAAATGAGGTTTCTGATGAACACAACAATTTTGTCATAGAAAAGAAACAACATCCTGTTGATGAGACTGTGCTAATGTCGAAAGTGCTTGGAGTAAATGAATATGTATCAACATGGTGATTGTCTCTCTTCCTTTAATGAGGATACTAATAATCTTGTCCGTGAATATGAGAGGAAAGTATTGAAAATAAGTAGACAAAACTTGTCTAAATTATTCAAGGAGACATATCTTAAGGAAAACATGCTGCCAATATATATATATATATATATGAGTGTGTTCATATCTATCTATCTATCTATCTATTCTGTTTCTTCAGATCTATCTATCTATTTATGACATTTAACTGACAAGTACCTCCTCTCAACTGATAAAACATGTTGCCCTTTTAAACATTGTGTTTGTCGCGACGTAAAACCAATTCCAAAGGCAACACTTTCTTTCTCTCAGCGGGAAAATGCTGACATTTCTCTTTTACTTTCCCCCGTTTCTGTATAATTAGAAGAAAATAAGCAGGACCATTAACACCAGAATCTTTAATTATAATGTTTACTAAAATTACTAATTTTACCGAGATTGACATTCGTCTTATATATGCTATGGTCATGGTAATGGTAATGGTAATGTTAATAGTCATGGTAATGTCATGGTAATGCAAATGTTCATGGTCATGGTCATGGTAATGGTTTTGGTCATGGTCATGGTAATGGTTTTGGTCATGGTCATGGTAATGGTTTTGGTCATGGTAATGGTAATGTTATGGTAATGGTAATGGTTATGGTCATGCTCATGGTAATGTTAATGTTCATGGTCATGGTAATGGTTTTGGTCATGGTAATGGGAATGTCATGGTAATGCTAATGTTCATGGCTATGGTAATGGTTTTGGTCATGGTAATGGGAATGTCATGGTAATGCTAATGTTCATGGTCATGGTAATGGTTTTGGTCATGGTAATGGGAATGTCATGGTAATGCTAATGTTCATGGTCATGGTAATGGTTTTGGTCATGGTAATGTCAATGTTATGGTAATGGTAATGGTTATGGTCATACTCATGGTAATGTCATGGTAATGCTAATGTTCATGGGCATGGTAATGGTAATGGTTATGGTAATGTTCATGATAATGTTAATGGTAATGTTAATGGTCATGGTAATGGTCATGGTAATGGTAATGGTTATCTTAAAGTTTATGATAAGGTAATGGTCATATTATGCTCACGGTCATGGTAATGGTAATGTTCATGATAATGTTAATGGTAATGGTCATAGTAATGGTAATGGTTATGTTCATGGTAATGGTTACGGTAATCTTAATGTTTATGATACGGTAATGGTCATAGTTATGGTCATGGTAATGATTACGGTAATCTTAATGTTTATGATAAGGTAATGGTCATAGTTATGGTCATGGTGATGGTAATGTTAATGATCATGGTAATGGTCATGGTCATGGTAATGCTGGTCCGAATGAATGTTGAATGGTGAATGGTGGACAATCTTCTCACAGATGAAGCTGGTCCGAAAGTCTGCTCCCTTCTACATAATATAATTTTCTATTTCAGATGGCTGACATGAGCTCCTACAGACCTTCTCGATGTGTGACAGCGTCAATGAAAGTAAATAAACTGAATCCAGTACATGTGCTTTGTATTACTGTATGACTTGTTCTTATATTGTTCTCATTACTTTTGGCTAGGGGCTGACAAGACTTTCGGGCAACCCTGTAATACTGCTCTTAAATTCGTAAAGTCTGGTTACCACAGCAAAAATCGATTTTTATTCCTGTTTATTGACAGAAAGTGTGACACAAGGCTAAAAATGGGGAATGGGGAAAAGGACAGTCTTTATCTGTCTTTAAACTTAGCCACAAACACTGACCCAAACATACCACAATATTCCTAACACCAAAACACCAAATTCTTACTTACCTTTCTTACTACATCCACCGTAATACCTCATTGTCTCTATGAAAGTCCTAACTAGTTCCCATATGTAGAAATCATTGTCTGTGAGGGGAGGGGAATAAAACAACAATTTTATAAAAGTACCCTCAATAAGTATTTACAATATGAAAACAAAATTATTTACAAGAAACCAAATAAAATAATGTTAGTAATAAAAAAAAAAACCCCAGAATCCTTAAATATAGCAGAAACCTCAGTTAACTGGACGAAATCAATGCGGGACTTTAATGTTATAAAACATTCATTCATCCCAGGCCCTCACACAAACACACACTCATTCAGACATAACAACAAATACGAAAAAACACACCCGAAATGAAAGGCACCCCGCATCCACCAGAGAACTGACATCACGGACCACCTTACGAGAGAAGGGTGTTGGGAAGCATAACGAAGAGCTCATCCAAACAATTACCATAAAAGTATTTATAGAATAGGTACAGGGAGGCAACTTTATTGGGGTGGAAAAGTGATGAAAAGCATATGGAAATTATATGAAATAAATACTGGTTAAAAAATTAAAAATAATGACAAAGCTTTGTTTAATAAGAAGAATGTTTAAGACAATATCGCTATGTAATAACTTTAATGTAACAAAATGCAAACTTAGTCCAAGGTATGACGATAAACTACATCCAATAGCAATATCTTTGATCGGTTTTGAGGAGCGTGGAACCACCTCTCAATTGCTGTTGTTCCCAGGTTCGGCTTGATCCGAAGTGCTAGCAACTGTTAGGGCCCCAGCTATTTTGGACAGGCATACTCTCAAATGTTCTTCCAAGCCATGATCGATATTGTTTATTGCAGAAAAAACTTGCGTTTTATATTATATTATTATATTATTTATTATAACAATGATATACATGTATAAACAATTTAAAAGGAGGTTTTAATTTTGATAGGTACAAAAATGATTTAATTAATGACTCTTGAAAAATGATTGCGGTGCCCCGGTTGAAAATCGCTGCAATAAAGAATTCATGGTGAATTTTGTTACGGCGCGCTGACCAGGCCCTGCTGCAACAAAGCAGTTCCGAAACACGACAGACACAAACTGTGTGCCGCGGTAAATCCGTGTGCCGCGGATACATCAGTGTGCCGCAGATACACTGGTCTGCCGTGGATACACTAGTGTCCCGTAGATACACCAGTGTGCCGCGGATACACCAGTGTGCCGCGGATACACCAGTGTGCCACGGACACACCAGTGTGCCGTGAATACACCAGTGTTCCACGGATACACCAATGTGCCGCAGATACATCAGTTTGCCGCTGATACACCAATGTGCCGCGGATATACCAGTGTGCCAGGGATACGCCAGTGTGCCGCGAATACACCAATGTGCCGCGGTACATCGGTTGGAAATCACTGCTGTACTTCGTCTAAATTCGAACAACTTTTTCTTCTTTATTTCCTGTTATAAGAAAAGGAATTCACTGACCTATGCAGTAACACTTGGGACATGCCGATAGCAGTTACATTAAACTGGCGGTCGTGATAGCGTGAAGGGTTTGCAACAACAAAAAAAAACTTTGTCAGACTGACAGATCTTCGGATGAAGTTGAGTAACGTTTCCAACTTGACGTAGCGAGCCTCTTTAAAACATTCACCTACACAGTAATCCTGTCAATTCCCCTTGTTTCTCGTTTTAGATATGCGGAAATCTTTTTGACAAGCCAAGAGATTGCACCGATAAAGATTTTAAAAAAAAACAGCGTGTGGGCAGGCACAAGACTACATTTGCATTCTTAGATGTTAAAAAGGCGTGAATAAGGGGCTCTTCACAGTTTGTAGACCCAATCTCTTCTCGACATCCCTTCCAAGGTACAGCGGTAATGTATAGCTACTGGAGGGGGGTGGCTATATTGCAATAACCGAAATTCAATCTGCATCATAATATGCTACGGCCACAAATTTGAATCATCCTCATTTCCCCCTTTTCCAATAATACGGCAGAAGCTTCAGCCAGACAGCTTTTCTCCAAGAACTGCCATTTTATGGAACCAAATGGTACAGTGTTTGTGATTCTGGAGCGCCAGTTCAGAATATTCTGACAAGGGTGGTATTAGCCAAGATCTACAGACTTCACTTGCTCAAAGCCATTTTTACCCATTGCTCTTAGAAAGCGGTTGTATACAGTTGACAATTTAGATGTTACTGAACGGGGTCTGGCACCATGCATGAGACCTATATGTGAGTCTCGATCTGACGAGGCTATTTAAGATCCTGGTTCAATTTTTCAAGTTATTGATTTGGTTTTGTAGCAACTTGAGGTGTTGGGCAAAACTATCCCTAGCGTAATTTATTCCATATTCAATTTTCTTTTTTTCTTTTATTAAACTACCAGGATACGTGGCGTTGCTCGGAAGATCTCTGAATAATAGTTTATTATTGACAATTTATTTATATTTTTCAGCCATCTTATGGAAAATAATTGTTTATTCAATCTTAAAAAATAATCTTTATTGTTTTTTGTTACAAAATAAGTAAATTTAGAATTTCTACCAATACCACGCTCGGATAGGAGGGTGTTTCTTAGAGGTCTGAGTATCCCCATATTTTTATACAAAAAGACACTTTAATTTAAGTAAAATATAGTTATATTCGTAAAACAAATATTCAACACCACTAATGCTAACTGTAACTCGTGCTTGTCTCAATTTTTATTTAACTAATTCTTTTTTCTTTTCAAATGCAAATAAAATTTGAAATGTAAACATAATCAATTTTAAAAATTAACTTCTCAATGTATCTTGCTTCTACTCTCTTTCAAAATAATAATTAAATTCATTTACAGAGAAATGTTTGCTTCTTTAATGTAATGTTTAAAATTAAAAAAAAAATCTAAATTCCTTTCCCAAATAAATAGTTGATAATTATGTTTTCGAAGAAGTAAGGCCCGCTATATTTTGTGCTTGAAAAAAATGATTAAATTAAAAATATGTTTAAATATAACTTAATTTAAATTTATTTACTTCATTTAGATGTTCTAGCCGGACACACACACACACACACGCCCACGCGCGTACACAGACACTCAAATATTTGATTAATATTAAACTTTTTTCAAATAATTGTATTTAATATTTATTATTATTCTTTTAAATTTATTTTGTTTTAATATTCATTATTTTAAAGTTACACTTTTTTTTAACTATAAATGTGAAGATAAATTTAAGAGTATTGAAATTTTAAAAATACATACTTGTTTAGCGTTTCGAAAGTATCAGCAGAATTAAAAAGTAAAAACGAATGCCAATCATATTCGGGAATAAGAATTATTACCGTTCGTTTTTACTTTTTAATTCTGAGAATTTCGAGTGCATTCTGATGCATTTTAATTTTAAAATATTTTCGTAAATACAAATCATGCGATGGTAATTTTCTTACAAAAAGCTGGCTTGGGGGATAATGAGTCTATATTTGATAGTTTTAGTCGGGCACACACACACACACAGACGCACACAGACACACACATATGCACGCACACAAACAACTGCCCTTATATATATATATATATATATATATATATATATATATATATATAAAGAAAGAACACTAAGATATATAATCCGGTGTTCTTATACATATTTTTATTTTTACAAAATAGTGCTCAATGTAAATTTACAGAGCATTAATATTATAAATTAATTGATTTAAAATATGTTTTTTTTTCGCTACACAGTTCTAACCATGTTTCAAAAATGGAAGCTGAAAGCTCCGAATTTAATTTTGTAATTAAATTAAAGACATTAGTTCCATTTCATCCTCAAGCAAATTTGGAGTAACTTTTAAAATTACTGAGTTTTAAAGACACAGCAAAAATCATAATTCACGTTTCCAAGGATACAGAGAAATACAATTCAACCAGACAAGGGGTGTTTGCGTGTTCATTATGTCTGTATTTTGATATATCAGTTATTAGTTACGTTTTGGTAGGGGTAGGGATGTATTTTTCAATGAAATCTGACACCCATTAAATGTATGTCGTCTGGATTTTTTTTAATTTTATTGTTAACGGCAAAAATTCTTACGGCATTTTTTTCTATTTGTATATTTAAAGAGTTTTGGGGGGTGTTTAGGTTAGAATACGTTTTATTTAACTACGATTTGGAAAATATTTTCAATTTAATTTTTAATATACTATATTTCTTTTAAGAACAAGTAAATGTATTAGAATTATTTTCACATCAAGTATGAGTATGTATATTATTAGGTAACTTTTTTTTTTTTTTAATTATATTTAAATATTATTTAAGTAAAATTTATGACAATTACGGCAATATATATATATATATATGAACCATACGCCGAAGTATTTAAAGTGTTTAATATTTATTAATTCCACATCCTGAAATTTTTATGAAGGACTCAGGCTATGTGCCATCGCTACTTTCATTGTGATTCCAGATCATAGTTTCTGTTTCAGAAAGGATTATCTTGAGTCCTGTTTTTTGGAACACTTGATAGAGGATACAGATTTTTTTGTTCAAGATCATTCTTAACCCGACTATAGACACCTATGTCATCAGCATAGCCTCCCCTCCCCCACTTCACTCATCATCAGTACATTGGCCGCTAGAGGGAAAATAGTCCCTTGTCTTCTATTAGAAGATTGGTTTGAGATGGCTTTGCAACAAGAGGGTCTGGTTAGCTCACCGTAACAAAATTCTTTATTGCAGTGATTTTCAACCGGTTTACCGCAGCTCATTGGATCGTGTGTCCCGAAAACTTTTAAAGGTCATTAATTAAATTATTTTTCGAAAGTATCCCAAAGCATAATAGGCGTACATATAAAAATTAAACCCCTTTTAAATTAATTAAACCAGTATATCATTGGATAATATAAATACATTTATTTTATTCCTGTGTATTACGAGCGAGTTTAAAGGGTTCTTCAAACGCAGACCCCTTTTATGCTTTTAGATTTCGAGATGTCTCACCGATGTAAGTGCTTTTACATTGCAAGTTATTTATTTGATAAGTATCGGCATCTGATGTGGTTTGGGATTTATTTTTCTTCTTAATTATATCTCCGATTGTCTTGGACGTGGTGGTAAATATCTTAGTACTAGGAATAACTAATTTATTTAAAAAAAAATTGGATAGATTGTTAGAGGCAGGATTATGAAATCTGTGTTGTTGATGTTAGAAGTGCTAGCCGATAGCAAAACATTCCTCGGGTCCGACACCCACCATATTCTCCAGATTTCACCCTTTGTGACTTATTTCTCTCTCCAAAAATCTAATTGCTTTTTGAAAGAAACAAGATTTTAATTCGTCGAGGAAATCCCAGAGAATGCGGCGAAGCAGCTTCTGGCTGTCCCCCCCAAAAGGAGTTTTATGAATGCTTCCATCAATGGAAATGACGCTGGATGAAGTGTGTGGAAATCAGAAGTGGACTACTTCGAAGGAGATTAAATGTGTTGTAGTATTCTTTTTATAGCACCAGTCCCTATACTTTTTTTGTCAGATCTCGTATATAAAAAGTTTGTACGAAAATGATTCAGGATGCAAGATTCTTTGTTTTAATGTATAAGGTGGGAACACACACAGAAAAGTTAGCCTTACGCGAGTTTATAAAAATAACATTACATGATAGATTACAAAACTAGATGACTGTTAACTGATAAAAATTCCTTAATTTTTAAAATTTTTAGAGCTGTAAAACATCCTTTTGCCTACAAATTTTATGCCATAACCACTTAGCTAACCTCACTTGGGACACGGATCGTCTGCCTGGTTGAATGGCGGGAAAAGAAGCCCGGTCAGTCAAAAATGGCGTCAATTAACGTAATTAGACGAGGAAATGGATAGGCACATTTAGAATTTGTCAGGGAAGTTCCCGAGTCAAAATTACGCAGAGAAGTCAAAGGAAGGGTAATTATGGCGAAAGTTCAGAGGTCGTTGAAAGATTTGGATATTTGTGTTCTCGTCTGTATTCAGCTTTTGGCATTTACGAATGAGGCTTGGGTTGGTTGGCTGACTGGTTGTCGGCCATGACGAAGTTGATTTTGAGTGAAGCAGACAAGAAATGAATAAACTATTTACTTATAAACGCGAAACTAATGGCGATAATAATGGATCTTTTTTTTTTTTTTTTTTCACTGTGAAAGAAAAAATAATACGAATATCCGGTTTGCATCCTAGGGAAAAATAAAGAGAATTTTTTTTATTACTTACTTAGTCTCATAGTGTATTGAATAGTCTATTGTCTTTACGATAAGTGTTGGGCTACAATACTAAATGTTGTGTTTTGACTGCTTAAGACTTTTAAGATAAAGCAAGATTTACTAATGAGTGTGTAGACAATACAGTATGTGGTAACGTTGATGTGGATGTGCAGTTAGCGTAACGGCGTCGTGGAAAAAGGATTTGGCAAGCCGAGTTCGAATTCTGCTCGAGTGCATTATATTCACTTTCCCGCAAATACACTTGGGAAAAGTACGAAATTGAATAGAAGGGTAGACTAGACTCTCTAGACTTAATTGGAAACCAGTCTAGGAATTAAAATCCTGCGGAGAATTATACACACGAACACTATCAGACTGTAATAGAAAAGAAGAAGAAGAAGAAGAATACATTATTCTTGCTTTTCTTCTATTTCCTCTTCTTCTTCACCGGTGGGGGTGAATTGAAATGTACATAACCTTTTTTTATCCAGCCTCATATATGCTTAAGAGGAATTTTCTAATATGTATGCAAGGACAAAAGACTAGGATTTTCTGGTTGAAAAGGTTCTTTGGATCCGGAAATGTCATTATTGCTATTTTTTTCTGTTGGCAGAGGTTTCAAATATTGTTGTGGTTGTTGCAAGGCTTTGTCTTTTTTAAAGTTTTCCACCTTTTTTTTTCTTTTAAATTCCACACATGCTTAGCTAGTTTGGTAGAGTACCTAAGTTTTGCTGGCTTAAATGACGACCTATCATTATACCATCTACGTTTAAAAGTACCTTCCGTACGACCTATGTACGTTTTGATTTTACTATTAATATCTGTTACCTCTGATATATATATATATATATATATATATATATATATATATATATATATATATATATAGTAATCAGATCAGATATTTATATAATATACATCGTCGGTTCGTAGAAGCGTTCTACAAAGTACCTGTCTCCGACAGCCATGATCCGACCAAAAATATAGCATTTTTGCCATATCTGGTTTGGAGCTGCCGAATCTTCACTTTCCAGCCTTGACAGAACTTAAATGCTTTTACGCGGGTGATGAATGCGCAAACCAGAGACGCTAGGAATTTTAAATTTTGAGATATATATATATATATATATATATATATATATATATATATATATATTAGAATTTTTTTCTTTTTGTTTCCATCACATTATTTAATGTCCTTAATCGAGATAACGGAAGATCTGCCAAAATTGGTAAAAAGGTGCAAGAACCTGCGGATGATCTAGCGATTAAAGCTCTTTCTATACATTTTCGTTTTAGTAAATTCTTTTCCCTTTTAATTAGAGCGGCATGTTTTAAATTTAAATTATGGTCAGACTCATTATGGTGAGCAAGTAAGGCATTTAATGTGTTGTTTTGTAAAAGACCCCTTTTGTATTCATATAATCTTTTATTTAAATACTTTGAGGTTTCATACTCCTGGGTATAACAATAAGCTACATCCGGCAGCAAAGCATCTGATTGAAGATTTTGAGAAGCTCGGAACTTAATTGCTGTTGTTTCCAGGTTCACCATGACTTGGAATGGTAACACCTGTTAGGGTCCCAGCTATGGGCAAATAGTTAACCCCTTCCCAAACAAAAACACTATGAAAGTATAAAAATACATTTTAATAGTAAAAATACCAGCAATACATTTTAATATAAAACAGAACCAATATTACGTATTTATAGTAAAATGACCAACAATACATTTTATCTGTTGTTGAAAGAATAAAATTGCATTTAAAATATATTTAGTTGAAGACAAAACTGAGTTCAAATTATTTAGATTTCGTCATTAAGTAACCCACAGAGGTTGATATGCCGCTAAACAAACCAACCAACTTTGAGGTTTCTCCTATATATTTCTTGTGGCAATTATTACAGGTGATAGAATAAATTCCCCCTTCAAATTTTAGCTGATAACTTTCTTTTGTATTAATTAAGTCTTTTATTGTGATAATAGATTTGTGAACAAAGATGAAATGTAAGAACGTAAATTTTCTGTGGATGATCTAGCGATTAAAGCACTTTCTAAACATTTTCGTTTTAGTGAATTGCTTTGTTTTTTTTAATGAGAGTAGCACCATTTGTTAAATCAAAATCATGGTAAGCCTCGTGACGGTGAGCAACTAATGCGTTTAATGTGATGTTTTATAAAAGATCCCTTTGATGTTCATATAATCTTTTATTTAAATTGCTTGAGGTTTCTCCGATGTATTCCTTGTAGCATTTATTAGAGTAAATTCCTCCTTCAAGTTTTAGCTTATTATTCTGTTTTGTATTAATGAAGTCTTTTTAAATATCCCCCGCGTCTTTCGTTTGGGCGCATGTTTTGCCGCGTCAACGGAAACATAATTTTAGTCCGATGGATTCCTATTGAACGAAACGCGTCACCCGAAATTTTTTTCCAAATTTCCATACTTCTTTTCTTTATGTGTGTGTGCATGTGTGTTGAGACATTTATATTTTCATAGTTGAAATACATTTACATGCTTGAGGACCATAACGCGCAATACCCCCTCCCTCCCTCACACGCAAACACAAATATTATTATTATTCATTTTTAAGATGAAGAAACAGTTGAAAACAAAATTACTTCAATGGCGGAACTGACGTGTGTTCTCGTGGGATGAGATCACGTGGTCGATGTTCAAGAAAACAGTGCTGCGCCTTACCGACCTCCCCTGCAACACCTGCGTACCAACAAACATGCCACCACGCCATCTTTCATCCTTTATATGTAGATAATGCGACCGGACAGACAGACAAGAATATTTCACTTTGACAAGTGACCGGCTTCGTGACTGACTTTCAAACAGGTTTAGCCTTTCATGAGGTCTGGCACTTTTTTTTTTCTTTTTTTTAGTTAACTTTTCCATGTGTGTACACAAAAAGAACGCGTATTTGAATTCATTGTGTGTACAGTGTATGTGTCAAATTTTTGTGATCTAGTGCTTTCGATGATAAAAGTCATTACGAAGATCAGGTAAAACGTTATTTTTGTGTATGTGGTAGGGGACTACTTTAGTAGATTGGTCCACTGGTAAAAAAAAAAAAGGAAAAACTTTTTTTTTGTCGGTGGGGGGGGGAAATAATTTTGTAGATTAGCACTAATTTTTTTTATCATTTTGCAAGCGAGTTTCCTGTTTATAATATTGATAAGGTGTAAAATCTGTCCCTGACTTTTTTTACAGAGTTATCTGGACTCGCTTTTTTATTTATATTTTACATTACTTTTGAACCTTTACAAGACCCGGGAGCCACTGGAAGTAGAGGGTTACAGATTAAAAGTCACTACTTAAGCGTATATGTGGGGAAAGTAACGCTTAACCCTAGACTTGAACAGGTTTTGTAGTCATCGGGGAAGCATCCCCTTGGGAGTCGATTCCACAAAGCAGCCGTTCGTGGAAAAATCTGCTTGAGTGGAACTTACATATCCCCAACGAAATACGAAGTGAATGAAGGTGGTTCGCTCCAAGGGCATGGCATAGCTAATTTTAGACATGAAAGTTAAGACAGGTGGAACTAAGGAATGTAATTCGCCTGAACACTTTTCAAGAAAACAGCGAGCGAGCAGCGAGAGGCTTGCGACGTTTCGACTTTGGAGAAAAGAGGCTGTAAGGTGGAAAATAATTCATCACCCAGAAGGACGCGGAGAGGCTTTTGGACTTTGTTGAAACTCAAAAGTGAAGGCTGTACAGCTCCCAGCTACGTATGTCAGTAGAACTCCATTTTCGACCTGATCTGGCTATTGTAAAGGTAGAGAATAGAATGTGGAGTCAGGTACTTCCTGGAGTGGCACAGGGAACCGACCATGTTTCCAGCATCTTTAGTGATAGCAGTTGTTTATATAGCTAAATATATATATATATATATATATATATATATATATATATTACATTTTTTACAAAAATATTTAGAGATTATATATATATATATATATATATATATATATATATATATATATATATATTTCAATAAAGGTGCAATTAATTTACAAATTCATGAATTATTCATACATAAAACAAATACAAAGGTTAATGATTAAATGGCGAGAAATCCATCTTCGCGAACAATTCAATAATATACAAAAACCCCGAATCTGTTTATGAATGAAAAGATCCTGTTTTATAAATTTCCGTTGCATTAGATCTTTTTTTTTTTTTCGTAAAATAAAAATAAAATAAAATAAAATAAAAAGATCTAATGCTTGTCTGGTCCTGTCCCACACACAGTTGGTCGTTGAAGATGATTTCCGGCCACCTCATATTGAGGATGTTTCTGAGGTAAACGTCTGAAATTTGTGGGTGTTGATCTTGGTTACCCGCCAGGGTTCGGGGCTGTAAAAGTAGTGCCCGACTTGACGTTGGTGTTGAAGATCCGGATCTTGTTCTAAAGTGAGAGATTTGTTGATCCCCAGATTGGCCACAGAATATTGAAAGCGGTTTAAATGTTTAAATGGTAACTGAAGGCCGTATACACGCAAGAATAACGATCGAGTGGTCTGTTCTATTTCACTCGTCTTCTTTACACGATCTCGACATCCTGGGTATGACGATAAACTACGTCTGCGTCCTGGGTAAGACGATAAACTACGTCTGCGTACTGGGTATGACGATAAACTACGTCCGACAGCAAGGCCTCTGATCAGGAGGTTTTTAGGAGCTTTGAAACACATCTTAATTGCTGGTGGTCCCAGGTCTACCATGACTGGGATTGGTAGCTCTTCCTAGGGCCCCTGCTATGGGTAAATAGTTGACACCCAAATTTGTGTAAAAATTGATTTTGATACCAGAAATACTTTGTGATAAAAAAAATAGTACTAGGAATAATTTTTGAAGGAAAAATTATTATCAGCAATACTTAAAAAAAAAATATTATCAGTAATACATTAAAAAAAAGTACCAGCAATACAAACAGCTATACATTCTTTGAAAAAAATATTACCAGCCCTAGGTTAAGAAATCTACAGCTGGTAATATTTTTATTCTCAGAAATAGATTTTTGAAGAAAAACATATAACCAGTAATAAAAATGTTCTCGGCATTAAATAAACCCATTGAGGTTGATATGCCGTAAAACAAAATAAACCAAACCAACCTAAACCAAAGAATACATATTCTATTCATACGAATCTATCGTAAAAATGTTGTCGGCATTAAATAACCCATTGATGTGTTGATATGCCGTAAAACAAAATAAACAAAACCAAACACGATCTCGAACCAACTGATTATCACCTTCCCCTGTAAAAAAGCTTTAATGGCGAAAAAACGTCTCTTATGAAAACAAGAGTTCATCGAAAACCATTTTACATTTAAACGTTATTAGGAATTTGTCAAGATTAACGAACCCACTCACGGCAGGGTTTGCTATTCTTTACAAGAAGATAATTGGGTTCATTATTCTTTACACCAGAATCATCAGGTTCGCTGTTCTAGACATAAATATTTTAATACGAGTAAATCTCAATAGATGGACATTTTGTTTGTTTCATTTACTTCCGCCAATTCGGTGAAAAAGAAGACGGATACCTCAGCTTTCTTTTTCTTTTCTTTTTTTTGCTAGTGCCAACAGCGCGACTTCCCCACCGATTATAGCCTACGCTCGTCCATTAGCCAGGGACTGTACCGGACATGGGAATTTGACCAGGGAGGTCCGTCTGGATGTGCTGGTGGTGTAATATCGGCACGAAAAATGGAATCAGCGACACAAGTTCAAATCCCCGCTTTGCCTGCTTTTACTTTCGGACTAATGCTCATAGGAAAGATATATATCTATTATTTCTCCCTCCAGCCAGAAGTTAAATAGCAGCATAGACTGAGCTTTTTCATCAAACGCTGAATTCATGACCGAGTGGGAGGCAACAGGAAACCACTCCCCTATCTTTCCCATGAATTTATTGTAATATCAAAGATAATAAAGAAAAGGAACCTGTGGAGATATTTTTTAGGCTATTGTTCAACTCAATACCAGGCCCAAGAGCCATTCAAAGTAGCGGCAAGCGGGAAGAAGTTGTCTGAGTGGAACTACTATTTTAACAATGGAATAGGTAGGAATAAAGATAATTTGACCCTGTGTACGCAGGTTTTAGCTGTAAAGGTCTGAACATGATGGATAATCTTACATGCATTAATTTCAAATATTCTTATGAATATCTGCATTGTTTCTTTCCAGATAAAAGGATCGTTTGCTTAGTTGATTTTGTTTAGTGACATATCAACACCTCTATGGTTTATTTAATATCGCAATATAAATAGTTTGAACGCAATTGTATAGCTTCTACTGCAGATATTTTGTACATAATCTGGATCTTGTCATGATTAGCAAACCCACTCACGGCAAGGTTTAGAAGATGATTTGATTCGTTATTCTTTATTTGAGAATAATCGGGTTCGCTGTTCTAGACATGAACGTTTTGGTACGAGTAACTTTAATATTCAATAGCTGTTTTCATATACTGGTTTTAATTTATTCATTCATATATCCAGGAACACTATCGTGTTGTAAATATATCTATATAAAATTGGTGAGATATGGGTCAAATATTCACAGCAATTAATGACGAAATTACAGAGATATAGCTACTAATCCAAACTACCACCACAGAACCGTCAAGCACTCTTTGCACTTCGTTAACTCGCAGACAGGCATTCACACACAACATATGGAATCATAATAGGCAAGGGATAAGACTAAAATTAAGAACATCAGTTTATTCGGATGAGACGGAATACAGTTAACATGTAATGTAATCAGCATACAATAGTCTTTTAATAATCAATTTTAACTAAGTTATTTTAACTGTTTTTTCATAGAATGTGAATAATATGTCATTTTAATTATTCATTTATCAATAAACGAGTTCGTTTATGTTTCCAACATTACTTTTAATAAATAGAACATATTTTGTCAAGGGTTCGTTATTCTTTCTACAGAAAGATGTTAAGGATACCATGAACCGATCATGTGAGAAAACGATTTTGGCTTTGGAGAGGGCGCAAACAAGGACGAAAGCTTATACTTAGCACCAGGAAGAGGCAGATGAAGTTTCTAATGAGAAAGGAGGGCTTGCAGAATCTGATACTTACAGGGCGGATAGAGGGAAAGAGAGACAAGGGAAAGCAACACGTGACATACCTAGCGGGTAAGTGGATGGCAGAACAGGGTTTGGGAGAAATAGCAAAAGGATAAAACATATTGAGAAGTAGAAAGGGTAGGCGGAAGTGGAGAGCCATGATCGCCTAAGTCCTGAAGGGTCACGAACATAAAAGAAAAAGAATTAGGTTCGCTGTTCTTGACATGGAAATGTTGGGTTCGCTAATTTTGACAAGATCTCGAAATTTTATTCAAAGGGTAATCGTAGTGCTGCACTACAAATGAAATATAAGTCTTTGTATAAAATAGTTAATACTTAAATGAATAAAATGTGTTTGCACTTTTTTTTTTTTTTGAAGTTTATAAAAAAAAACGGGAATTATTTATGACCCAACCACATGTATTTACGCTGAGCTTGTTTGGACTTGTTTGTTTCCATCGGGAACCAGCGGCCGTTGTCCAAATCCAAGTAGTACAGGAATTATTCACTTAGAAAACTGGCGATAAACAATCTTTCTACACTATTAACTTAGCACTGGACAAAGATAGAGTCCTGCTTTTAGGTGAAAATAACTCTCTTTCCAGCCACTGAGAATGATCGCTGTTCAAGTCCAGGTTAAAAGCCGAGATTTTGAATTCTAATCTTCAAGATTAAACAAACAGAAAATTGGAGCAACACAATCTTACTCTTATTTTTTTGTCTTGTATTACTCTTAGATAATATTAGTAAGTAACTATGGGTGCGTATATATTTTGAGCATGTTTTCTTGCTAGCTTAAAAATAAAACAAAGAAGCAAAAAAGCAGAAGCATTTTGTTGGTTGCTCGGAAGTAGCAATCTTATTGTAATATTCTTACAAGTTTTCATTTGAATGTTACTGCTTTTCGTTCAGGTCAGCTTTATTCAGAGAGTGGGGTATGATGGAGTGCAAAAAAAAAAAAAAAAAATGCGTAGAAAGCCACCGCTACCTTCTCATGACATGACCAACCATAGATGACATACACACACACCAGACGACCCACTTCCTTTCACGTTGGATGCTGGGAATGGCTACAACGTTTCTTTCTCACTTTTATATTTTAATAGTTTTGTTGTTTTTACATCGTTTATCAATAGACGCCTCAGGCTCTGATATGATTCCTCGTCTAATCCTCGTATGAACCTAAATCTACTTAAAAAAAAATAAAAAATAACAGTAATAACATATTAAATATTCCAGTGGCGATGAAATTCACTGAAGCAGACGACCATGCGATTTTGCTGTAAAAAGTTAGAGGAAATAGTTTAGTATGCATTTTACTGTTCTGAAATTAACTGATAAAAAAAAAAAATAACCGTTTTTGGTTTATTTCAAAGGTTTTACTTCTTTTACTGTTGATTCTCCTTTTTTTTTTTTTTTTTTTTTTAAATATTAAATTTTGACGAAAAAGATTCCATAAAATTTTACAATAAGCACTGCGACAAGAAATAATAATTTTAATTTTCAATGTTTTTTTTTTGTTTTTTCTCATGTTTCTATTAGGCTGGTGCAAAAATAATGTCGTTTTCTCACATATGTGAGAAAACGACATTATTTTTGCACCAACCTAATAGATATGAAGCACTCCAGATTTCGAATTTCGTATCTCTTTTAATTGACTAGTAATAAGGTAAAGTTACTTATCGCAAATATTAATTCACCTCAAGAAATTATAAATTTATAGATATTGTTTTTTTTTTTTTAATTAAATTTTTGGCACTGTTTTGAAATTATAAATTTTAAATCAAAATTTGTTTCGCTTGCCTCGCAACAACTCCAACCCTCAGAATGTAAAAAATTACCAAAACTCAGGGAATTATTCACATTCCTAAGTGCGTCTGATATTCGAGGTACTTACAAGGAATTTTTCAGCTTTAACCCTTATTAAAACCAAATACGTTCAATCCTGAAAAACGTAGATTCTTTACGGCCAGCAGCGTCAAATATTACAGCAAGTTTTAATTTGTTATGAAAAAAAAAAAAAAAAAAATACATCCACCATATTGATTTTTACTTTGGTTTATTTTCATACTTTTTTGAAATAAACCCTAAAACTACTTTTATTTTGGCCAACATAGAAAATATACATAGAAAAAAATTTCTATGTATATTGTTCAGCAAAAAAAAATAAATGACTTATGTATTTATTTGTATGTTTTATTTCATATTTAATACCTGGGTCGCGAAAATTCAGGTGATGAAAAATAGGGTCATTAATGAAAAAAGTTTAAGAAACGCTGATCTAGACTTGTTGTGTCGGAAACCTACCACCCTTCTTGAAGATGAACTTGTCTGCGTCTGTGAACAAAGACTTAAATAGTGACATGTCAGTTGACGTGAGGGAGACAGAGACAGAGACTCTCTGCGACTGTCGAACTCTCTGCATTAGCAGAGAGGGACCCGGACGAAGCTTTGCCGAAGGGCAAGTTTTCGTCCGGGGTGGTAGACAGGCCTTGAACCCGTCTAGGCGGGTTCAGAAAGGCCTTATTTTTGGCCGAGCCTACGGGCTCGGAGATACCCACTTTAAACCGGCCTTGTGCCACATTTTATCCTCGTGGGTGGATAGATAAATACCGACAGAGACAGAGACTCTCTGCGACTGTCGAACTCTCTGCATTAGCAGAGAGGAACCCGGACGAGGCTTTGCCGAAGGGCAAGGTTTCGTCCGGGGAGGTAGGCAGGCATTGAACCTGTCTAGGCGGGTTCAAAAAGGCTATATTTTTGGCCGAGCCTACGGGCTCGGAGAAACCCACTTTAAAATCGGCCTTGTGCCACATATATTCCTCGTGGGCGGGATATTAAATATCAACAGAGAGACAGAGAAGTTCTTAGCTGAGCTAGTTATTGACTACTCAGGCGATTTCTGTACCTTTTTACCCAACTATTAAAACCCTTTTTATTTTTACGTTATTTGGCGTTTGTCTCTACTAACCCCAAATCAACATCATAACAAGGCTATATGCTCAAACACATTTTTTAATTAGGATCTTTTCTGTTGATTCACCTCAAATAATGTAAAGTTACTTATCGCAAATATTAATTCATCTTGAGAAATTATAAATTTTAAATCAAAGTTTGTTTGTTTTTTATTAAATTTTTGGTACTCTTTTTGAAATTATAAATTTTATGGAGATAGATGAAAGCTGTTTCTCCCGTCAAAAGAACCATGTTTGACGCCAACTGCCAAACTAATGAATATTTCGAGGCATATGTCAAGAAACAAAACGTTTCATGTAATGTGTGCCAGAGAGAACAGCCTCCACATTACTGGACACATTCCGAAGCTGTATTTTACCTAGGACTACGATTATGTCGGATTGTTGGAAAGGATATACATCTTTGAAGAATGACCCCAATTATAATCATCAGACTGTAAATCACAGTATGGATTTCGTTAACCCAGAAATATCAGCTCACACGAAAACAATTTTATTGATTTCCTGTGAAAAATTGAATATTATTGTAGTTTCAGGTCGACATCCATTTGTCTCCCGGCAAGCAATATTTTTACAGACAGTCCGCCACTGAATATCAATCCTCCCTTGTGACTGTGAATGCTGAACAACATTCTGACAGAAGAAGAGGAAACTTGAGACAAGAGAGACGGGATTCTACAGAAGGCTTCTGAGAATAGCATGTGGGCTACGAGGAAGTTTTAAGGGAAACTGAAACGAAAATGACACTTGTATTTAAAATCAGAAAGAGACAGAGGAAATGAAGAAACAGGACTTCTTCATCTTTGAGGAAATGGTCTGGCATTCACTGCCATATAGGAGGATATATATATATATATATATATATATATATAATTATTTATTTAAAAATATGATTCCAACTCGCTACATAAGAGGTCTCATGTTTCAAAACAAGAGCCGAAAACTTCAAAATAATATTTGAATTAACTTGAGTTAAAGTAGGCTCTGTTCCATCTTCAAGCGAAATTTTTTTTTACCAAACCAGTTTCTTCTCCTATTTTCTACAATATTTTCACTTTACCAAACCAGTTTCTTTCCTATTTTCTACAATATTTTCACATATATATATATATATATATATATATATATATATATATATATATATATATATATATATAAGCGTTTCACCCAAAGCAAGGCGGGAAGCCATTAGGACGCAAGGGGTTACAGAAAATTTAGAGCAAGGCCAGATAGGAGTGATAGAGGAAAGGATGAGGAGAAGGATAGTGGATAGATCAAGGCAACTGGAGATGTCGATTGACATTACACTTGAATAGCTGGAGATTATAGCTCTCATGTAATAGGGAAGGGAGTTCCATAGGCGAGAGGTGCGAGACATGAAGCTATTGGAGTAGAAGAGACGGCTACATTTAGGAGTTTCGACAGTGAAAGGGTGAGAACGGGATGCCAGCCTCATAGGGCGCTTGAACTCATGAAGTCTGGGAACCAGCGAATGCAGCTCCCCGGAGCAATTGCCATGAAAGTATTTGTAGAACAGACAGATGGAGGAATAACAGAACACAATTCTTTTTTTAAATGAATCTTTACTGTTCTTAAATACTTTACGTAGCTTTTGGAAGGCATCTTTCTTCAAACGAATATGTTGGATAAATTTTCTAATCATTGTTTTCAAGCAAGGCAATAAAGCAACTAAGACGCAAGGGGCTTCTGAGTGTTACAGAATATGAGAAAACTACTATTAAGGAGAGAGCACAATACAAGAACAAGACGTTAAAAGCAAGAGGATAAGGATTGGCATTGCAGTTAAACTTTTGAAGATCAAGGTTGACTGGGAAGCAAGAAAGCGGAAGAGACTTCCACAACTGAGAAGTGCGATAGAAGGAACTGTTAGCACAGAACTTACGGTTACATCTAGCCACTTCAACTTTAAAATGATGAGACCTAGCCGCCAATCTAGTACTGTACTTATATTTATAAACTGTAGGTACCATAGAGAAAAATAATATTTATTTTGCGTAATGCAAATATGTCTGTTCTTCAATCTGTCTTATCTCAAACTTAGATAGCTACGATTACTGACCCCAACATAACACAGTATTCCTTACACCAAAACAACAGATTCTTAGTACAGTCACCATAATACCTCAAGTCTCTAAGTAGTTCCCATATGTACAATTGGTCTGTTGGTGGTGGGGGAGGGGGTTAAATAAAATAACATCATTTAAAAATGAAATCCCAATAGAGGACAGTTCATCAGAACAATTGCCATGAAAGTATTTACAGAAAAGGCAATGGGAAACTGAGTGAAGCCGAGATGCCAGGTCAGGACCAATATAATTACAAATTCTTTGAATTTTATCAAGAATCTTTAAATATATAGCAGAAGCACCGGTCCAGTTGTAGCAGTAATATTCAAAGCATTTTTTTTTTATTTCTGATTCAAAATTCAAAATTACAGAAACATCTTCATAAAAAAATATATTTTTTTTACTTTCAGTCGCTTTTTTAACGTTCTTACGATAAAAAGTATAAAAGGTCATAATTCACAGTTGTCTCGATAAAAGGTCAAAAGTGATCGTTTTCAATGACCTTAGGTAAAACTAAACGCTTCTAATGGCATCTACCAACAAAAATAAAAAGGAACGTTTTAGCAAATGTGTGTGTGTATTCATGTGCAATGGTGTCTTTGTGCCCTTGAGTGTGTGCGTGTGTGTGTGAGAGAGAGAGAGAGAGAGAGAGAGAGAAAGAAAGAGAGAGTTTTATTTTCCCATTTGTGTTACATTCTATTTTACAAACGTCACTTCTCATGAGATTACGAAGCAAATAAAAAAAATGTCGGTTATCAGCATCGATGGGCGTGCTCTTTTCTCAACGCTTTCTCCCTGAGACGCCATTAAAAACTACATTGAAGACCAAGTTTGCTTCATGGCATTCATTTGGCCATAAAGGAATTTTTTTTCGAATCACAATTTTTCTCTCTATCCTACATATCTATAAACCTATCATTCGTCCATACTTACAATACTGCTGCCACATATGGGTCCGGTAGCCCTGCTATTTACCTTTAGCTCCTTGATAAGATCTAAAGAAGAATCAGCAATATTATTGGTCCTGATCTGGCAGCTGGACTGCAGTCACTCTCCCACCGCCGTAAGTTTGCCATTCTGTGCCTTTTCTATAAATTCTTTCATTTAAAATGCAACGTCAATCGCCATCTTCTCTCTTCCTGGACCCTGTTTTTTTTTTGTTTGTTTTTTTTTTTCTTTTCTCCGCACTTTTCACAAATGTCTTCTCCTTCTCTTCCACTCTCTGTAACCCTTTGCGTCTTAGTGGCATTATCGCCTTGTAAGGGATGAAATGATTAAAATAAAATAAAAAACCTTCTTTCATTAAGATTTCCTCGTTGCTTACTCGCTATGACCATTTCACAACATACTCATGAGAAAAAATTGAATTCATTTTTTATACCCCGCCCCTACTACGATCAGCGATGTTAAGCAATGTTGAGCTTCGTCAGTACCTAGATGGGTGACCGCTTTACGATACCAAGCGCCGTAAGCTGGGATGTGCGGGTGGTGTAATGGATACGCACAAATACATCTACCATTCGTCCCTGCTTAGACTATTGATGACACATATGGTTCGGTGACCCCTAGAGTTCCTTGATAAGATCCAAAGAATCGGCAATATTATTGGTCCTGATCTGGCGTCTCGGTTCCAGTTACTTTCCTATCACTATAAGGCTACCTCTCTGTGTTTTTTTCTATGAATACAGAGTGGCCCGAGAATCTTTAAGTTTGTTCTTGTAATTTACCCCTGAGGTTGATCTTGGAAAAGATCGAAAACCCTTGTGTTAAAAACAACTACAGCTCCTTCATTAATTTAATCTTCATGATTAGACAAATGAAAAGGATCAGTATAAAAAAGTAGACAAAATACGTCTATATTATTCAATGAAATATGTTTAAACATTAGTTTAAACATGCAGCTTAGACACACACACAAAGATTATATATATATATATATATATATATATGTATGTATGTATGTATATATGTATGTATATATATATATACACACACACACACACACACACACACACACACATATATATATATATATATATATATATATATACCAGTTATAACAGCAAAATTGTCCAAATCTTGTAAAAGCGAAATTGTCCATTTGTTAGATTAAGCTTTGAATCGTTGTGTCTTAGAAATAATTAAAGATATCTTATTGGAATTCTCCGAGTTTTTTTCTAACACTACTGGCAGCATGGCCCGGCGTTGCCCGTGCTTGATTCAAAAATCGTACGACTCATACAGCAATCACTATCACTTGAGTTAAAATATTTTTGCCCTTCCTTGCCTTTAAAGGAGTGCCCTTTGCCGTGCTGATGTTGCTACATGCCTTACTTCTTGCCTATCTCACACTGCGAATTTTTTCGAAGCTCTATACTAAACATTAAATCTGTTACGAAAAAAGAACTAAACAAAATGAACACAAAACGATCAACTTTAAAAAAAAGGACGCGTAACTGGAAAAACCGATTGAAAAAAGAATGTTAACAACAAATACTTTTTCACACCCAACCCAGTTCTGCGAAATCAGAATCAACGTTGAGTTTAAGCAAGCGAATGAGCCAATTGGAGTAAAGTGCCATGAAGATTTAAATTTTTCCCACTTGTGACAAATGCAGTTATCGATTTTTTTTTGCATGCCAGCATGCTAGTTAACATTCGTTTCAGTCAGCTGTTGGCTCTCACGCTGGCCAATAGAATCTTCCTGCCTATTCGTGGTAGCCAGCTATAGGCTCTTACTCTGGCCAGTAGAAAATGCCCGCAAACTACATGAAAACTGCCGTATAAGCATGAAAAAATCGATTAATTTCACTATCGATGTGAGTTGGGAAATGCAAAGTCGGCCTTGGCCTTCTTACTAACTTGGAGCATGTGCATGAAAATTTTGGTGGAAATCCGTCGAAAATTGCGGCCGTGCATTCGTTACACACACACACACACAAACACATCCTGCCTTTTATAGATAGAGATTCGACTCTTCTTTGAGCAATAAGTACGTATAATTACTTTATAAGCTTAACTGGAGTATCGGGATGACATCGATTTTAAACGAAAATAACATGTTCATCATTAATTAATCGTAGCTAAGGATTGGAAGCTCATGAAAGACTGAAATAAAGTTCAAATATATATATATATATATATATATATATATATATATATATATATATATATATATATATATATATGTTATTCTAGGATCTTTTTCCAACTTATTCAAGATGATCTTAGCCCTTTTAACCTCTATCCTGGGGTAAGAAGGTGCCTTTCAGGTTTCACGTACGATTTAATTTTCAAGGCATTTTCACTGATTTTTGGACTGTCATTGCTGAAACTCCTCTCTCACGAGCCAAACGTCTTATTGACTGAGTTGGATCTTTTCTAATCGATCTCTTTAGTTCTAAGTTGAAATGATGATCCCTCTTGCTGTTGTGACCTCCTGATCCAGTTTTCTTCTCTACTCTTCCCACTTTTTTAAAACTTATTCTCAATTCTCTTGATGGTTCTTGAATGGTTTTGAAGATGAAAGCCAGAGTCTGAATGTTGCTCCCATTACTGAATTTCATCTCAACATTGATCATTTTGCGAAGACAGTGGGGCGGAAAGAAAACAATTTAAATCTGTTCTTTTTCTAACTGAATAACCCAAATGTTTTTTCAGGGATTCTTACGACAAATGGTGTCAAGATGGCTAAACGTCTTTATCTGAAAACCTGGAATGAAGAAACTCAATTAGTTTAGTGTTTTCTTGAATATTAAAAATTTGTGGGATAGAAAATTATGCTGTTACACGATTTTGAAATATTTATATATATATATATATGTATATATATATATATATATATATATATATATATATATATATATATATATATATATATATATATATTATGTAGAGTTACATGCAGATACCCAGTAAAAAACTGTGCATCTTGTTTCAACGTTAAATTTTTTATAACGTTTCATCGGGTAGGAAATCACGATTGAGCCCTGTTTTAAATTAATGTTTTGAACATTGAAACCTTCTTCTTCGTTCTTTTACATTTGTATATATATATATATATATATATATATATATATATATATATATATATATATATATATATATAAGGAATGTGTAAGTATATAAATATAAATATTCATACATGTTTCATTAAATAATATAGACAAGTGTTGTCTATTTATTTTATGCAAATTCTTTTCATAACGTCTGATAAGCTTAATAACATTATCATTAAATGAAGAAAGAAAATCACAATATTGATACATTTTTTTTAATCCAATCTAAGCTTTCGGCTTACATAAGGCATTAATGAAACATTTATGAATGGAAAAAATGCTGCCTAAATACACACAATTTAATATATATATATATATATATATATATATATATATATATATATATATATATATATATATATATATATATATGTGCAATTTTTTAAATATATTATTTATATATTATATATGCGCAGTACTTATTGGAAAGAGCTCAAATACAGGGATAGAGCTAATATTTAGTTGGATCCAACTAAATATATGCATATATATATATATATATATATATATATATATATATATATATATATATATATTGTGTATGTGATAGAGCTAACATATTTACTTGGATTCAACTATATATATATATATATATATATATATATATATATATATATATTAGGTTGGTGCAAAAATAATATCATTTTTTGACGTATTTTTAACGTCAAAAACCGACATTATTTTTGCACCAACCTAATATATATGTATAAATAAAAAGAAAGAACAGTAAGATATATAATCCGGTGTTCTTATAGATATTTTTATTTTTACAAAATAAATATACATATATGTGTGTGTGTGTGCGCGTGTGTTGTGTTGTGTCAGTGTGTGTGTGCGCGTGTCGGGCAGTAGGCGGTGGTAGATGGAATCGGAAACACGTTTCTCAGACCAGAATTCCTGTAGGACATTCTTTGACCTTACACCGCCCAACTATGTTACTGTGTCAGTGAAACACGCAAGACACAATAAACAACTTAATAGTCACGATCGCTAATCACCGTCGGCCATTGTCCTTCTTTTGAAAAGCGTAGAGTTTTAGGAGAAAGGCAAGTAGACGATGTTGGCATACGATAGGCGATCCAGGAATACAAAGTGAGAGTCTCGTTGCGATCCAAGAACAGTTGGAAGCCTGGGAAATAGAGTGACGGTGACCTTTGACCTTGACAAATCTCTCGTATCCTGATTTTCTCCAAAAACAAAAAAAAGCAAATGGTATATGTCACATTAAAAACAGACACACATACACACACACACACACACACACAAAATAAACATAACCAGTGAATACGAAAATTTATTTACCAGATGTATCCATCTCTTTATATTAGGTTGGTGCAAAAATAATGACGGTTTTTAACGTTAAAAAATACGTCAAAAACCGTCATTATTTTTGCACCAACTTCATAGAAATTATCTATCTATCTATCCCAGTCTCTCTCTCTATATATCTATCTATCTATCTATCTATCTATCTATCTATCTATCTATCTATCTATCTATTCTATTCTATTCTAGTCTATTCGTATCTACCACATTCTATTTAACATCTATCTATCTATCTATCTATCTATCTATCTGTCTATCTATCTCAGTCTATTAATATCTATCTATCTATCTATCTATCTATCTATCTATCTATCTATATATCTCAGTCTATTAATATCTATCTATCTATCTATCTATTCTATTCTATTCTATTCTATTGTAGTCCATTCGTATCTACCACATTCTATTTAACATCTCTCTGTCTGTCTATCTATCTATCTATCTATCTATCTATCTATCTATCTCAGTCTATTGATATCTATCTATCTATCTATCTATCTATCTATCTTTGTTCACATCATTTTCTTATCTGTTATACGAGCTTAAATCTTTCATTTAACTTTCTTCTTTCTTTCTCTTCCCCTATCTATATAGAATTAATACAAATATAAATTTGGTCACTTAGCTGATTGGCATCCCGACTTTAGAGATTCATAGAGGACCCTTCAGCAATTAACTCCGTTCACTCGTCAGCGGATATCAGCAATCGACTGTCTATATTTCTCGTCTTTCTCTTTCTATGTACTTTTCATTGATGAAAGGTTTATTTTTTTTCATACTGTGCGGGTTCGCTATCTATCTATCTATCTATCTATCTATCTATCTATCTATCTATCTATCTATCAGGTCATGTACGGGGAGGTATTTTTAGTAGACCATTACTATTGTGTACTCACATGTCTCCTTTCTCTTTCTCTCTCTCTCTCTCTTTCTCTCTCTCTCTCTCTCTCTATCTATCTATAATTATCTGTCTTTGTATGCCATTTATTATCTGTCTGCCTCTCACATAGGATCTATCTATCTATCTATCTATCTATCTATCTATTCAATATCTATCTATCTATCTATCTATCTATCTATCTATCTATGCTGTCTATTTCTATCTATCTATCTATCTATCTATCTATCTATTTCTATCTATCTATTTCTAACTATCTATCTATCTATCTATCTATGCTATGTGTTCATATCTATCTATCTATCTATCTATCTATCTATCTATGTTATGCTATGTGTTCATATCTATCTATCTATCTATCTATCTATGCTAAGTCTATTTCCATCTATCTATCTATCAATCTATGCTATGCTATGTTCATATCTATCTATCTATCTATCAATCTATGCTATGCTATGTTCATATCTATCTATCTATCTATCTATCTATCTATCTATCTATCTATCTATCTATCTATGCTAAGTCTATTTCCATCTATCTATCTATCTATCTATCTATCTATCTATCTATAATTATCTGTCTTTGTATGCCATTTATTATCTGTCTGCCTTTCACATAGGATCTATCTATCTATCTATCTATCTATGCTATGCTATGTGTTCATATCTATCTATCTATCTATCTCTGCTAAGTCAATTTCCATCTATCTATCTATCTATCTATCTATCTATAATTATCTGTCTTTGTATGTCATTTATTATCTGTCTGCCTCTCACATAGGATCTATCTATCTATCTATCTATCTATTCAATATCTATCTATCTATCTATGTATGCTATGCTATGCTATGCTATGCTATGTGTTCATATCTATCTATCTATCTATCTATCTATCTATCTATGCTAAGTCTATTTCCATCTATCTATCTATCTATAATTATCTGTCTTTGTATGCCATTTATTATCTGTCTGCCTCTTACATAGGATCTATCTATCTATCTATCTATCTATCTATCTATCTATTCAATATCTATCTATCTGTCTATCTGTCTGTATAATAATGTATTTCAGCAGCAGTCCTTTTGTATACAAGTTTTGTTAAAGACAACTGCGATTAAGTTTTTCATTCAATTTTTCTTGTGTTCGTATAAGTGATTCTTTTCTGGGCATAGAGTATATAAAAGCTGTCCCAATTTTCTATCTACCTGAGCGCTTTCGACTATTCTGTTAGCCATTATCGAGGATTTTTTTTTAAATTTTAACTGAATGAGGAGATTTGTATCTGGAGTAATAGAACACTTATTTTATCATTTCATTCATGAATTCATATATCTATTAAGGAATTGCGTTCCTGATCAAATCAAATCCGTGAATAATTATATTGGTCATACCATTACAAGCCTATCAAGGAGACTCATCTTACATTTCTCCGAACATAGGTCAATGAGGACACATTTAAACACACATAGAAACTCACCGAACTTCAACTGCAACAAACTTGTAGAAAATACAGGTCTACTAAAAATAATGGAAACACTAATAATAATAAAAAAAACAAACTCAACACTAAATAACAACTATGAACACGGTCACATGGCATGTGGAACTAGAACAGTTTACCCCAGTGAGCGAAATAAAGGGTTCAGTTCGACATTCCAACCACCTGAAAAAGGCCGTAGCGTACAACAGCCGAAACGTTGTAATAAATATGGCGACAAAGATGAGAACAATAGTCCGAATAATGTAAGTAGTGTACATAATACCTCATCTCAGAAATATAGACAGATACTGAAAGGCCGAAACGTTGTAATAAATCTGGCGACAAAGATGAGGACAATAGTCTGAATAATGTAAGTAGTGTACATAATACCTCATCTCAGAAATATAGACAGATACTGAAGGGCCGAAACGTTGTAATAAATCTGGCGACAAAGATGAGGACAATAGTCCGAATAATGTAAATATTGTACATAATACCTCATCTCAGAAATATAGACAGATACTGAAAGGCCGAAACGTTGTAATAAATATGGCGACAAAGATGAGGACAATAGTCCGAATAATGTAAATAGTGTACATAATACCTCATCTCAGAAATATCGACAGATACTGAAAGGCCGAAACGTTGTAATAAATATGGCGACAAAGATGAGGACAATAGTCCGAATAATGTAAATAGTGTACATAATACCTCATCTCAGAAATATAGACAGATACTGAAAGGCCGAAACATTGTAATAAATATGCCGACAAAGATGAGGACAATAGTCCGAATAATGTAAGTAGTGTACATAATACCTCATCTCAGAAATATAGACAGATACTGAAGGGCCGAAATGTTGTAATAAATATGGCGACAAAGATGAGGACAATAGTCCAAATAATGTAAATAATGTACATAATACCTCATCTCACAAATATAGACAGATACTAAATTATATATATATATATATATATATATATATATATATATATATGCAATAGATTCGACTGGAATTCGAACTCGGCTATCCATTACTCCGTAAAAAGTACGAAATACCAAGAGATTATCTACCCGCACCGTCAGATTATTTGAAAGTAGGTCGAGGAGCTGTCGCGACCTATATTTCCCGCTGGAGTAGAACAAAAAGTCCGTTTGGAGTGACAGCAATAGCTTTCCATTTCTTCTGGAAATTAACTTACAGGCCTCACCCCGAAAAAAAAAACACTGACCCCCTTTTGACCGCCAGTTTGGGATGAGCGACTTTTATTGCGCAGGATGACTATCTTTGAGGCGAGTCGGTCATTACAGCGCCCGCTGAGTCAGATTTAGAGATGATAATGCCAAACATAATTCGCCGGAGGGAATGTTTTACGAATGCGGTCAGGAAAAATGAGAAACCCGCTAGAAACGGCAACTGGCGGTCTATCAATGTACGGGGAGTGTATCGGCTGGCGAATTGGTAAGACTGTTGGGGTGGGACTCTAATCTTACACTAGGTGGCGCGGTAATCAGCAATATGACAAAAAATGGAGTTCTCTTCTACTTTTTGCTCCATCAAACCTCGATGCGTGTGTCTATATAAATAACAATAAAGTATACACAAATAATTGTCGAACTTAGTCCATTTCATAACATTTGACGTCATTTGTTTACATTAAGATACGCTTCGAGCAGATATGAACGCTCGAGCGAAATCATGGTAAATTTGTAGTTTAAAAAGCAGTAATTCGACCTTGCTAACCAGAAGCTTCCTTCGTAGCTAAACGGAAGATAGCACGTCAGACTATATGACGCTTCTGTGTAGGATACAGGCTCGATTCCTCTCGGAAGACGCATATTTTCTATGAACATTTCCCGGGCATTCAGGCCGGTAAATGTTGTTAATACTGTTTATTATAAAGAGAGCGTTTACTTAAATATTAGCGTATATATAAATCATCATCATCATCATCTCATCTTGCGGCCTCAGCCGAGATTGAACACACTACACCTCTCCAGTGTTCCCTATCTGTCATAGCACCTAAAAGATCTTCCTTGGGGATCAATGTGTCTCGTTTTATCCTATCTGGAAAGGTTAACTTGCGTGATCGATTGTCAGATGATGGGTGCCTCAAGAGTACAAGTTCATCTGTGCCACGTGCACAATGCCCGGCGAACTGGACACGTCTCTTACAAACTAAAGTTGATACTCTCGGCAAGTCACCATATATCATTTCTAGAGTTGGGTGGTTTCGCCATGACAGATTAAGCACTCTTCTTAAAAGACGTGTATAACATTCATCTAAACGGCGGTGTTGTTTTGCTGAGAGAGTCCAAGTTTCAGAGCCATAGAGTAAGATTGGTTTAATAAGTACGCGGAAAAGTTGGATTTTGAATTGACGAGCAAGATTGGATTTCCAGATCTTATCCATTTTGTTACAAGCAGTCCAGGCTATGCCTTTT
>OZ010614.1:49901474-49946474 GCA_963932145.1 Acanthosepion lycidas
CTGAAAGGATTTTTGCCGTTAACAATAAAAATTTTCAAAAAAAACCCCAGACGACATGAGTTTAATGGATGTCAGAATTCGTTGCAAAAGACATCCCTACCCCCCTAAACTTAACCCCTTATTCGAACGTAACTAATAACTGATACAACAGAAGTTAATAAAAATGAACACGCTACCACCCCTTGTCTGGATGATTGGATTTCTCTGTATCCTTGGGAACAGTGAATTATGAATTTTTGTGTGCGTTTAAAACTCAGTAAATTTTTAAAATAAGTTACTCCAAAATTCGCTTGAAGATGAAATGGAACTAATGTTTTTAATCTAATTACAAAATTAAATTTAAAGTTTTTAGCTTCCATTTTTGAAACATGGTCATTACTGTGTGACGAAAAAACCATATTTTAAATAAGTTAATTTATAATATTTATGGTCTGTAAATTTACATTAAGCACTGTTTTGTAAAAATAAAAAATATCAATAGGAACACCGGATTATATACCTTACTGTTCTTTCTTTATATATATATATATATATATATATATATATATATATGTGTGTGTGTGTGTGTGTGTGTGTGTGTGTGTGTGTGTGTGTCTGTGTGTCTGTGTGTATAAGATTAATACAAATAAAATTTGATATTTAGCTGGTAGATGTTATATTTGATCATATATATATATATATATATATATATAGTGGGTCTTGGGCCTTGTAGACCGCAAAAAAGCAATAATATTAATTTCTCGAGTAATTCAGTTAATAGAGCAACTCTCTAGGAGTACCCCCACGTATTGAAAACCCTGGATACATCACTATTAGTCCTATTCTATCATTAAGGTTGATATTAATTCCTGACCACTGACAATCCCTTTCTTCCTGATTTTCAATGCCTTCCTATAGTAAAATCATTAGCAATGCATTTTCATTATACATATAATAGCCCTATTCTATCAGTAATGCTTGCATTCATTCCTGACCACTTACAATCCCTTTCTTCCTGATTTTCAATGCATTCCTATAGTAAAACCATCAGAAATGCATTTACATTATACATATAATAGCCCTATTCTATAAGTAATGCTTGCATTCATTCCTGACCACTGACAATCCCTTTCTTCCTGATTTTCAATGCATTCTTATAGTAAAATCATTAGTAATGCATTTACATTATACATATAATAGCCCTATTCTATCAGTAATGCTTGCCTTCATTCCTGACCACTGATAATCCCTTTCTTCCTGATTTTCATTAATTTTGATATGAATTCATAACCAAAGACAATAACTTTCTTTCTAAATTATCTATTAGTGTTGACTACGGACGGGCACTCATTTACGGCCTTTGTAGTTACGATGTAAAGAAAATAACAAAAAAATCAGCTAAATATAACCACAAATATATTGCATTGTTTAGGAATTGCCACAAAATCCTGAGATAAAAATGGGGTAATCTTATTTGTGGCTGATATGAAATATGTTTTCCTTGTTTTATTTTATCACTATGATTCCGTTCAAAATGATGGACTTCTGACGATGGCCAGGCGTTACTTGGTCGAAACGTTGTAGTCATTATGACAAGGATGATAAAGAAGTGATAAAAATTTGTAAAGAGAAATCGTTTACCCTTGTAGCTTCATAACTTGAGAAGGTTTTCTTACCTGAAAAAGAAGAAAAGAAAAAGCATTAGTTTAAGAGAAATAACAAAAAGATAAAATTTATTAAGAGCTAGAAAGGAGGGGAAATTGTGGAGAGTCATGATCCTGAAGAGATACGGCACATAAAATAAGAAGAACAAACATAAGTAAATGGATGGCAGAACATGGCTTAGGAGAGATACCAACCAGACATCATTTATTAAGAGCTGCAAAGGAGAGGAAATTGTGGAGAGCCATGATGGCCCACTTCCCGAAGTGACACCGTACATAGAAGAAGAAGAAGAAGAAGAAGAAGAAGAAGAAGATGAAGAACGTGCTTGTTTAAATTATGAATATTATTAATATGGTTATTAATGCTATTAATGTAATAAAAATCAATTGAAATTAAGATGAAAGAAATCCTAGTCAAAAATGAATAATGGCTGACAATGCTTCATATAAAAAGAATAAAATTCAAGATAATATTACTACTAATACTACTAATGTAATAAAAAGCAATTAAAATTAAGATGAAAGAAATCCTAGTAAAAATGAATAATGGCTGACAATGCTTCATTTAATAAGAATAAAATTCAAGATAATATTACTACTAATACTACTAATGTAATAAAAAGCAATTGAAATTAAGATGAAAGAAATCCTAGTCAAAAATGAATAATGGCTGACAATGCTTCATCTAATAAGAATAAAATTCAAGATAATATTACTACTAATACTACTAATGTAATAAAAAGCAATTGAAATTAAGATGAAAGAAATCCTAGTAAAAATGAATAATGGCTGACAATGCTTCATTTAATAAGAATAAAATTCCAAGATAATATTTCTACTAATACTACTAATGGAATAAAAAGCAATTGAAATTAAGATGAAAGAAATCCTAGTCAAAAATGAATAATGGCTGACAATGCTTCATCTAATAAGAATAAAATTCAAGATAATATTACTACTAATACTACTAATGTAATAAAAAGCAATTGAAATTAAGATGAAAGAAATCCTAGTCAAAAATGAATAATGGCTGACAATGCTTCATCACATAAGAATAAAATTCAAGATAATATTACTACTAATACTACTAATGGAATAAAAAGCAATTGAAATTAAGATGAAAGAAATCCTAGTCAAAAATGAATAATGGCTGACAATGCTTCATCTAATAAGAATAAAATTCAAGATAATATTACTACTAATACTACTAATGTAATAAAAAGCAATTGAAATTAAGATGAAAGAAATCCTAGTCAAAAATGAATAATGGCTGACAATGCTTCATCTAATAAGAATAAAATTCAAGATAATATTACTACTAATACTACTAATGGAATAAAAAGCAATTGAAATTAAGATGAAAGAAATCCTAGTCAAAAATGAATAATGGCTGACAATACTTCATCTAATAAGAATAAAATTCAAGATAATATTACTACTAATACTACTAATGTAATAAAAAGCAATTGAAATTAAGATGAAAGAAATCCTAGTCAAAAATGAATAATGGCTGACAATGCTTCATCACATAAGAATAAAATTCAAGATAATATTACTACTAATACTACTAATGGAATAAAAAGCAATTGAAATTAAGATGAAAGAAATCCTAGTCAAAAATGAATAATGGCTGACAATGCTTCATCACATAAGAATAAAATTCAAGATAATATTACTACTAATACTACTAATGGAATAAAAAGCAATTGAAATTAAGATGAAAGAAATCCTAGTCAAAAATGAATAATGGCTGACAATGCTTCATCTAATAAGAATAAAATTCAAGATAATATTACTACTAATACTACTAATGTAATAAAAAGCAATTGAAATTAAGATGAAAAAAATCCTAGTCAAAAATGAATAATGGCTGACAATGCTTCATCACATAAGAATAAAATTCAAGATAATATTACTACTAATACTACTAATGTAATAAAAAGCAATTGAAATTAAGATGAAAGAAATCCTAGTCAAAAATGAATAATGGCTGACAATGCTTCATCACATAAGAATAAAATTCAAGATAATATTACTACTAATACTACTAATGGAATAAAAAGCAATTGAAATTAAGATGAAAGAAATCCTAGTCAAAAATGAATAATGGCTGACAATGCTTCATCACATAAGAATAAAATTCAAGATAATATTACTACTAATACTACTAATGGAATAAAAAGCAATTGAAATTAAGATGAAAGAAATCCTAGTCAAAAATGAATAATGGCTGACAATGCTTCATCTAATAAGAATAAAATTCAAGATAATATTACTACTAATACTACTAATGTAATAAAAAGCAATTGAAATTAAGATGAAAAAAATCCTAGTCAAAAATGAATAATGGCTGACAATGCTTCATCACATAAGAATAAAATTCAAGATAATATTACTACTAATACTACTAATGTAATAAAAAGCAATTGAAATTAAGATGAAAGAAATCCTAGTCAAAAATGAATAATGGCTGACAATGCTTCATCACATAAGAATAAAATTCAAGATAATATTACTACTAATACTACTAATGGAATAAAAAGCAATTGAAATTAAGATGAAAGAAATCCTAGTCAAAAATGAATAATGGCTGACAATGCTTCATCACATAAGAATAAAATTCAAGATAATATTACTACTAATACTACTAATGGAATAAAAAGCAATTGAAATTAAGATGAAAGAAATCCTAGTCAAAAATGAATAATGGCTGACAATGCTTCATCACATAAGAATAAAATTCAAGATAATATTACTACTAATACTACTAATGTAATAAAAAGCAATTGAAATTAAGATGAAAGAAATCCTAGTCAAAAATGAATAATGGCTGACAATGCTTCATCACATAAGAATAAAATTCAAGATAATATTACTACTAATACTACTAATGGAATAAAAAGCAATTGAAATTAAGATGAAAGAAATCCTAGTCAAAAATGAATAATGGCTGACAATGCTTCATCTAATAAGAATAAAATTCAAGATAATATTACTACTAATACTACTAATGGAATAAAAAGCAATTGAAATTAAGATGAAAGAAATCCTAGTCAAAAATGAATAATGGCTGACAATGCTTCATCACATAAGAATAAAATTCAAGATAATATTACTACTAATACTACTAATGTAATAAAAAGCAATTGAAATTAAGATGAAAGAAATCCTAGTCAAAAATGAATAATGGCTGACAATGCTTCATCACATAAGAATAAAATTCAAGATAATATTACTACTAATACTACTAATGGAATAAAAAGCAATTGAAATTAAGATGAAAGAAATCCTAGTCAAAAATGAATAATGGCTGACAATGCTTCATCTAATAAGAATAAAATTCAAGATAATATTACTACTAATACTACTAATGGAATAAAAAGCAATTGAAATTAAGATGAAAGAAATCCTAGTCAAAAATGAATAATGGCTGACAATGCTTCATCAAATAAGAATAAAATTCAAGATAATATTACTACTAATACTACTAATGTAATAAAAAGCAATTGAAATTAAGATGAAAGAAATCCTAGTCAAAAATGAATAATGGCTGACAATGCTTCATCACATAAGAATAAAATTGAAGATAATATTACTACTAATACTACTAATGGAATAAAAAGCAATTGAAATTAAGATGAAAGAAATCCTAGTCAAAAATGAATAATGGCTGACAATGCTTCATCACATAAGAATAAAATTCAAGATAATATTACTACTAATACTACTAATGGAATAAAAAGCAATTGAAATTAAGATGAAAGAAATCCTAGTCAAAAATGAATAATGGCTGACAATGCTTCATCTAATAAGAATAAAATTCAAGATAATATTACTACTAATACTACTAATGGAATAAAAAGCAATTGAAATTAAGATGAAAGAAATCCTAGTCAAAAATGAATAATGGCTGACAATGCTTCATCAAATAAGAATAAAATTCAAGATAATATTACTACTAATACTACTAATGGAATAAAAAGCAATTGAAATTAAGATGAAAGAAATCCTAGTCAAAAATGAATAATGGCTGACAATGCTTCATCAAATAAGAATAAAATTCAAGATAATATTACTACTAATACTACTAATGGAATAAAAAGCAATTGAAATTAAGATGAAAGAAATCCTAGTCAAAAATGAATAATGGCTGACAATGCTTCATCAAATAAGAATAAAATTCAAGATAATATTACTACTAATACTACTAATGTAATAAAAATCAATTGAAATTAAGATGAAAGAAATCCTAGTCAAAAATGAATAATGGCTGACAATGCTTCATCTAATAAGAATAAAATTCAAGATAATATTACTACTAATACTACTAATGTAATAAAAAGCAATTGAAATTAAGATGAAAGAAATCCTAGTCAAAAATGAATAATGGCTGACAATGCCTCATCACATAAGAATAAAATTCAAGATAATATTACTACTAATACTACTAATGTAATAAAAATCAATTGAAATTAAGATGAAAGAAATCCTAGTCAAAAATGAATAATGGCTGACAATGCTTCATCACATAAGAATAAAATTCAAGATAATATTACTACTAATACTACTAATGTAATAAAAAGCAATTGAAATTAAGATGAAAGAAATCCTAGTCAAAAATGAATAATGGCTGACAATGCTTCATCACATAAGAATAAAATTGAAGATAATATTACTACTAATACTACTAATGGAATAAAAAGCAATTGAAATTAAGATGAAAGAAATCCTAGTCAAAAATGAATAATGGCTGACAATGCTTCATCTAATAAGAATAAAATTCAAGATAATATTACTACTAATACTACTAATGTAATAAAAATCAATTGAAATTAAGATGAAAGAAATCCTAGTCAAAAATGAATAATGGCTGACAATGCTTCATCTAATAAGAATAAAATTGAAGATAATATTACTACTAATACTACTAATGTAATAAAAAGCAATTGAAATTAAGATGAAAGAAATCCTAGTCAAAAATGAATAATGGCTGACAATGCCTCATCACATAAGAATAAAATTCAAGATAATATTACTACTAATACTACTAATGTAATAAAAATCAATTGAAATTAAGATGAAAGAAATCCTAGTCAAAAATGAATAATGGCTGACAATGCTTCATCACATAAGAATAAAATTCAAGATAATATTACTACTAATACTACTAATGGAATAAAAAGCAATTGAAATTAAGATGAAAAAAATCCTAGTCAAAAATGAATAATGGCTGACAAGGCTTCATCTAATAAGAATAAAATTCAAGATAATATTACTACTAATACTACTAATGGAATAAAAATCAATTGAAATTAAGATGAAAGAAATCCTAGTCAAAAATGAATAATGGCTGACAATGCTTCATCTAATAAGAATAAAATTCAAGATAATATTACTACTAATACTACTAATGTAATAAAAAGCAATTGAAATTAAGATGAAAGAAATCCTAGTCAAAAATGAATAATGGCTGACAATGCTTCATCTAATAAGAATAAAATTCAAGATAATATTACTACTAATACTACTAATGTAATAAAAAGCAATTGAAATTAAGATGAAAGAAATCCTAGTCAAAAATGAATAATGGCTGAAATTGCTTCATCTAATAAGAATAAAATTCAAGATAATATTACTACTAATACTACTAATGTAATAAAAAGCAATTGAAATTAAGATGAAAGAAATCCTAGTCAAAAATGAATAATGGCTGACAATGCTTCATCTAATAAGAATAAAATTCAAGATAATATTACTACTAATACTACTAATGTAATAAAAAGCAATTGAAATTAAGATGAAAGAAATCCTAGTCAAAAATGAATAATGGCTGACAATGCTTCATCTAATAAGAATAAAATTCAAGATAATATTACTACTAATACTACTAATGTAATAAAAAGCAATTGAAATTAAGATGAAAGAAATCCTAGTCAAAAATGAATAATGGCTGACAATGCTTCATCTAATAAGAATAAAATTCAAGATAATATTACTACTAATACTACTAATGGAATAAAAAGCAATTGAAATTAAGATGAAAGAAATCCTAGTCAAAAATGAATAATGGCTGACAATGCTTCATCTAATAAGAATAAAATTCAAGATAATATTACTACTAATACTACTAATGGAATAAAAAGCAATTTAAATTAAGATGAAAGAAATCCTAGTCAAAAATGAATAATGGCTGACAATGCTTCATCTAATAAGAATAAAATTCAAGATAATATTACTACTAATACTACTAATGGAATAAAAAGCAATTGAAATTAAGATGAAAGAAATCCTAGTCAAAAATGAATAATGGCTGACAATGCTTCATCTAATAAGAATAAAATTCAAAATAATATTACTACTAATACTACTAATGGAATAAAAAGCAATTGAAATTAAGATGAAAGAAATCCTAGTCAAAAATGAATAATGGCTGACAATGCTTCATCTAATAAGAATAAAATTCAAGATAATATTACTACTAATACTACTAATGGAAAAAAAAGCAATTGAAATTAAGATGAAAGAAATCCTAGTCAAAAATGAATAATGGCTGACAATGCTTCATCTAATAAGAATAAAATTCAAGATAATATTACTACTAATACTACTAATGTAATAAAAAGCAATTGAAATTAAGATGAAAGAAATCCTAGTCAAAAATGAATAATGGGTGACAATGCTTCATCTAATAAGAATAAAATTCAAGATAATATTACTACTAATACTACTAATGGAATAAAAAGCAATTGAAATTAAGATGAAAGAAATCCTAGTCAAAAATGAATAATGGCTGACAATGCTTCATCTAATAAGAATAAAATTCAAGATAATATTACTACTAATACTACTAATGGAATAAAAAGCAATTGAAATTAAGATGAAAGAAATCCTAGTCAAAAATGAATAATGGGTGACAATGCTTCATCTAATAAGAATAAAATTCAAGATAATATTACTACTAATACTACTAATGGAATAAAAAGCAATTGAAATTAAGATGAAAGAAATCCTAGTCAAAAATGAATAATGGCTGACAATGCTTCATCTAATAAGAATAAAATTCAAGATAATATTACTACTAATACTACTAATGGAATAAAAAGCAATTTAAATTAAGATGAAAGAAATCCTAGTCAAAAATGAATAATGGCTGACAATGCTTCATCTAATAAGAATAAAATTCAAGATAATATTACTACTAATACTACTAATGTAATAAAAAGCAATTGAAATTAAGATGAAAGAAATCCTAGTCAAAAATGAATAATGGCTGACAATGCTTCATCTAATAAGAATAAAATTCAAGATAATATTACTACTAATACTACTAATGGAAAAAAAAGCAATTTAAATTAAGATGAAAGAAATCCTAGTCAAAAATGAATAATGGCTGACAATGCTTCATCTAATAAGAATAAAATTCAAGATAATATTACTACTAATACTACTAATGGAATAAAAAGCAATTTAAATTAAGATGAAAGAAATCCTAGTCAAAAATGAATAATGGCTGACAATGCTTCATCTAATAAGAATAAAATTCAAGATAATATTACTACTAATACTACTAATGGAAAAAAAATCAATTGAAATTAAGATGAAAGAAATCCTAGTCAAAAATGAATAATGGCTGACAATGCTTCATCTAATAAGAATAAAATTCAAGATAATATTACTACTAATACTACTAATGGAATAAAAATCAATTGAAATTAAGATGAAAGAAATCCTAGTCAAAAATGAATAATGGCTGACAATGCTTCATCTAATAAGAATAAAATTCAAGATAATATTACTACTAATACTACTAATGTAATAAAAAGCAAGTGAAATTAAGATGAAAGAAATCCTAGTCAAAAATGAATAATGGCTGACAATGCTTCATCTAATAAGAATAAAATTCAAGATAATATTACTACTAATACTACTAATGGAATAAAAAGCAATTGAAATTAAAATGAAAGAAATCCTAGTCAAAAATAAATAATGGCTGACAATGCCTCATCACATAAGAATAATAAAATTTAAGATAGCTATTACTACTAATATTAATCTATTAAGAAGCAAGTGAAATTAACATGAAAAAAATTATAGTTCAAAATGAATAAACGCTATCATTTGTCTACGCAAATAATGTGATTACATTTTCTTTTCACGCACTTCTTGCTTGTGAAATTCTCTTCTTACTTCTTGCTTTCCTGTCAACTTCTTTATGTGCCATGTCACCTCAAGATGTGGGCGTTTATGGATCCCCACAGCTTCCTTTCCTTTGTAGCTCTTAATAAACGTTGCCTTTTTGTTACTTCTCCCAACCCCTGTTTTACCTTCTATTTTTTTTAAGCTCATCAAGTATACTACACGTTACTTTCCACTGCCCCTCTTTCCCTCAACCTGTCCTGTGAGTATCAAATTTTCCAAACCCTCCTTCCTTATTATTTGCTCTAGAAACGCCAACTGTCTCTTTCTGGTGTTAAGTATATGTTTTGTTTTCATTTTCTCTAAAGTCTCGTCGTTGTTCACTTGTTTGGTCTATGGCATCCTCAGCATCCTTCTGTAGAACCATATTTCTATTGTTTCAAGTCTCTCCTTCATCTTTGAGATTTTCCAGCATTCGCTGACATAGAGAAGGACAGATATCACGTAACATTTTAGTAATCTTTTCCTTAATCCTTGCTTAATCCTCGGCTTATCTTTATGAATGCTTCCTTGTCTGTCCCAGTCTTCGGATTTCAGCGTCACACTTTCGGGCCTCTGTTAAAATACTAGCCAAATCTATGATCTTCAAACAATTTTATTGAAACATCAGTCATCGTTTTCTGTCTCCTTGAATCACTTAGTAAACCCATATGCGTTAGTGGCTTTATCGCCTTCCTTGGCGATAATATAATCTTTTTTTAAGTATCAGTGTGTGTTTATTCTGTATTTTTGACAGGCAATGTTTATTGATTGATTGATATCAACATCCTCATGGGTCATTTAATGCCGAAATGTAATTTTCTTGGGAGCCTTGGAGTAATAAAAATATGATATATGTTATTCTACTTTCACAATTGAATACATGGTAGATGATACTCAGCTTTTATGCATATACATGTTTGTGTGGACATGATTACTAGAGGGGGTGATATGTGTGTTTTATGTTGTAGTTTTGTTGAAAGTTATATTTTGGAATACATTTTGATTTCTTTAAAATGTAAATGGATGGCAGAACAAGACTTAGGAAAGATAAGAAAAAGACAAAATTTATTAAGAGCTACAAAGGAGAGGAAATTGTGGAGAGCCAGGATCGACTACGTCATGAGGAGTGATTCATTGATTTGTTTGTTTAATGGCATATCAACTCCTTATGAGTCGTTTAATGCCGAAATTAAATTTTCTTGGGAGCTTTGAAGTAATAAAAATATGATATATGTTATTCTGCTTTCACAACTGAATACATGGTAGATGATACTCAGCTTTTGGTTATATACATGTTTGTATGGACATAATTACTAGGGGCGGTGATATTTGTGTTTTCTGTTGTAGTTTTGTTGAAATTACAGTTTGGAATACAGTTTGATTTCTTTAAGAAACTGTAGGAAATTATATGGATGAATGCGATGGAAAACGTCTTTCATGTTCGTTGGTTGATTTTGTTTAGCGGCATAGACACCTCCATGGATTAGTTATTGCCGAAATCCTAATATTTTGAACGTAATTGTACGCCTTCAACTACAGATAAAATATATTGTTGGTCATTTTGCTATAAAATGTCTTTTTGGTCATTCTATCAATATATGTATTGTTGGTCATTTGGCTATAAAATGTATTGTTGGTCATTTTGCCATGAAATATATTGTTGGTCATTTTGCTATAAAAGGTATTGTTGATCATTTTGCTATAAAATGTTTCATTTTTGAATGTTGTTATTTTTATTCCCCGCCTCGACAGACATATTATTCATATTTGAACTACTTAGAACTTCATAGAGACCCTGTGGTATTATGGTGACTGCAGTAAGAATCGTATGTGTTGTTTTGGTGTAAGGAATACTGTGGTATGTTTTAGATCAGTAATAGTGGCTAGCTAAGTTTAAGATAAGACAGATTGAAGACCAACCTCTCCCTATCAAAAATTTAAAATCAATCTCATTCGTTATCTTTTGTCTTTTAAATTCCTGCCCTTTTATTGTTCCCTCTCTCCTTAATAATGTTTTTTTTTCTCATTTTCTCTAATACTCACTAACTCTTTGCGTCTTAGTAGCTTTATTACCTTGCTTGGGGTGAAATGGTTTTAAAAAAATATACCGAAATCTTTTCTACAAATTATCCTTGTGAAATAATGGGGAGAATTTTAGGTTAGGGTGCGTGTCATGCGAAGATAAATATATTATTTCTAATATTTTTTTTTATAGAAATCTTTAATAATGGACTATTTATAATAGAAATCTTTATTAATACACAATTTATACTGGTTTGGTGCATAATTATCAGGCGTTTTTGTAGGTGAGATTTGTTAATAAAACTTGTTGTTTTGTTTACTTTTTTAATAAAAATATTATTTTATTTTCAGGTTATAAAAGATGCGTGTCAATAAACATAATCATTTAAAATGTTTCTGCTGAATTGTTATGTTTCTTTTTTCATAAGTATTGTTTAAAAACGCCTGATAATTTTGCACCAACCCAGTAATAGAAATGCACTATTTATAATCAGTAATTTATGTGCCATGCGTGATACACGCTTAAGCGATCATGTATCTTTCGATACATGACTGACGAGGCAAGTTGTCATTTCTTTCTGCGGTAGACAAGTTGCCATCAAAGGCTATAGAACCCGGTCTGTGCTGTTATTTACTCATATCTGGAGAAGGGAAGAAGAAGAGGATTTATACCTTTCCCAAGGGTATTCGAACTCGGCTCTAGGATTCCACGATCCGAGCCGTTAACCATTACTCCACCAGGGAACGACAGTAAAATAAAAATGAAATATTACGAGGAAAAAGTTCCAAGTACGAAAAAAGAAAGGAATAAGAAAATAGAAATCTTTAATAATGCACTATTTATAATAGGAATTATATTGTAATCATAGCTGCGTTTCAATTTAGCTACTGCGAAGGTTGTGGACCGCTACGAAAGCTGATAAAAAAAAAGAAGAAAATACTGAAAATTAAGTAAAAAATTATGTTTGTAAGTTTCCCACAAAAGAAAATGTAGGAAACAAATGTGTTTTGTCTTTTTCCTACAATTTTGTGTCACATTTCCTGCAGGAAACAAGCATTTATAACGGAGAACTGGAATTCAAGGCATGGACACGTGACAACAAGAAAAGCGGGCGGCCATGATGATATAATTTATATATCAGTTAGTGCAAACAAATTTCTATTAGTGCGTAAAACGCAGGCAAAAACATTAAGAATATAGTGGAACTGGAAAAGAACATCAAAAAAGATAAATATATATGTAAATTATAAGATAACGATATATATTTTTTATATAACAATGAAATTGTATGACAAAATGGAAAAGTTTTCTTGTGACGCATTTCGTCCTTCGGGACATCATCGGGCTAAATTTCTTATTTTGGTAAGACTACGCATGCGCTCGATAGAGGGGTGCTGGTAATTTCTGAATTGTTTTGTTTTTATTTTTATTTTTTTTAATACTTCACTGATCAAAGAAGAAAAAATAATTCACTACGATGTTCATTGTAATTGTTCTGATGAACTTTCTGCTATGGTACCTAGACTTTATAAATTTAAGCGCAGCACTGGATTGGCGGCTAGGTCTCATCATTTTACAGTTGAAGTGGCTAGATGTAACCGTAAGTTCTATGCTAACAGTTTCTTCCCGCTTGTGGAACTCTCCTCTGGCTTCTGGCTTTCACGTCGACTTTGATCTTCAAAAATTTAAATGCAATGTAATGAAATGAAATGGCTAGATGTAACCGCAAGTTCTTTGTTAACAGTTTCTTCTCTTGCACTTCTCGCTTGTGGAACTCTCTTCCGTCTTCATGCTTTCCAACCAACTTTGATTTTCAAAGATTTAAATGCAAAATCAGTCGTTATCTACTGTTATCGAGAATCCTCTTCTTTTATTGTTCTCGCTCCTCAATTTTTCTCTTTTTATTCTTTCGCAATCAGTAACACCCCCTTCTTTTCATTTTAGTGGCTTTACTGCCTTCCCTAGACTTTATGAATTTAAGCGCAGTGCTAGATGGGCAACAAGGTATCATTATTTTACAGTTTCTTCTCGCTTGTGGAACTCTCTTCTGGCTTCTTGCTTCCTAGCCAAATTTGATCTTCAAAACGTTAAATGCAATGTCAATCGTTATCTTCGTTCTTACTTTTCCTCTATTGTTCTCTCTCGACCTCAAATTCTTATTCTTGTATTGCTCTCTCTCTCTCTCTCTCTCTCTCTCTCGACGTTTCGGCGTTTATCAGGGAGGGATCTCTGTTTATTTACTTAACCCACTGCCGAAAACGTCTACATTTACTCTGTCTGTATTCTTTTCCAGAAAGTACGTTCGATTTTTAAATCTCATGTTCCGTTCTTTTGCACAGTTATTTCCCTTGTTACAACGAGAATCTGACAACAACTTTGTCCAAAGTCAGCCCTACTGTAATTAGTGAAATACTGCTGTAGTGAAAATCTAGTTTCATTTAGCATAACACTTTTAATATCGGCGCTCTTTTCCTTCCTGTGATCGAACGATGGGGCGTCCTCTACTGATGGCGTTGGTCATTTTGCCATAAAATGTATTGTTGGTCATTTTACTAAAAAATGTATTGTTGGTCCTTTTACTATAAAAATGTATTGTTGGTCATTTTGCTATAAAAATGTATTGTTGGTCGTTTTTCTATAAAAATATATTGTTGGTCATTTTGCTATAAAAATATATTGTTAGTCATTTTACTATAAACATGTATTGTTGGTCATTTTGCTATAAAAATGTGTTGTTGGTCATTTTACTATGAAAAATGTATTGTTGGTCATTTTACTATAAAAATATATTGTTGTTCATTTTACTATAAAAATGTATTGTTGGTCATTTTCTATAAAAATATATTGTTGGTCATTTTGCTATAAAAATATATTGTTGGTCATTTTACTATAAAAATGTATTGTTGTTCATTTTACTATAAAAATGTATTGTTGGTCATTTTACTATAAAAATGTATTGTTGGTCATTTTACTATAAAAATGTATTGTTGGTCATTTTCTATAAAAATATATTGTTAGTCATTTTGCTATAAAAATGCATTGTTGGTCATTTTACTATAAAAATGTATTGTTGGTCATTTTACTATAAAAATATATTGTTGTTCATTTTACTATAAAAATGTATTGTTGGTCATTTTCTATAAAAATATATTGTTGGTCATTTTGCTATAAAAATATATTGTTGGTCATTTTACTATAAAAATGTATTGTTGTTCATTTTACTATAAAAATGTATTGTTGGTCATTTTACTATAAAAATGTATTGTTGGTCATTTTACTATAAAAATGTATTGTTGGTCATTTTCTATAAAAATATATTGTTAGTCATTTTGCTATAAAAATGCATTGTTGGTCATTTTACTATAAAAATGTATTGTTGGTCATTTTACTATAAAAATATATTGTTGTTCATTTTACTATAAAAATGTATTGTTAGTCATTTTACTATAAAAATATATTGTTGTTCATTTTACTATAAAAATGTATTGTTGGTCATTTTGCTATAAAAATATATTGTTGGTCATTTTACTATAAAAATGTATTGTTGGTCATTTTGCTATAAAAATGCAATGTTGGTCATTTTGCTATGAAAAATATATTGTTGGTCATTTTACTATAAAAATATATTGCTGGTCATTTTACTATAAAAATGTATTGTTGGTCATTTTACTATAAAAATATATTGTTGGTCATTTTACTATAAAAATGTATTGTTGGTCATTTTGCTATAAAAATATATTGTTGGTCATTTTACTATAAAAATGTATTGTTGGTCATTTTGCTATAAAAATGCAATGTTGGTCATTTTGCTATGAAAAATATATTGTTGGTCATTTTACTATAAAAATATATTGCTGGTCATTTTACTATAAAAATGTATTGTTGGTCATTTTACTATAAAAATATATTGTTGGTCATTTTACTATAAAAATGTATTGTTGGTCATTTTGCTATAAAAATATATTGCTGGTCATTTTACTATAAAAATGTATTGTTGGTCATTTTACTATAAAAATGTATTGTTGGTCATTTTACTATAAAAATATATTGTTGGTCATTTTACTATAAAAATATATTGTTGGTCATTTTACTATAAAAATGTATTGTTGGTCATTTTACTATAAAAATATATTGCTGGTCATTTTACTATAAAAATATATTGTTGGTCATTTTACTATAAAAATGTATTGTTGGTTGTTTTGCTATAAAAATGCATTGTTGGTTATTTTACTATAAAAATGTATTTTTAGTCATTTTGCCATAAATATATTGTTGGTCATTTTGCTCTAAAATATACCCAAATTTTTTCTTTTTCAAATTATCCTTGTAAAATAGGCTGGGAGAGTCTTAGGTTAGGGGCGTGTCATGCGAAGATAAATATATTATTTCTATTATTTTTTTATAGAAACTTTAATAATGCACTATTTATAATAGAAATCTTTATTAATACACAATTTATACTGGATTGGTGCATAATTATCAGGCGTTTTTGTAGGTGAGTTATTTGTTAATAAAAATTGCTTTTTTGTTTACTTTTTTAATAAAGATATTTTATTTTAAGGTTATAAAAATTCGGATCAATAAACATACTCGTTTAAAATGTTTTTGTTGAATTATATTTATGTTTTCATAATAAACATTGTTTAAAAACGCCTGGTAATTATGCACCAACCCAATTTATAAGTTTAAGTAGAAAAAAAATCAACATTCTTTACAAGTGTTCTAAAAAGTAGAACTCAACATACTTTCCAAAGGACCTTCCTGGGTAAGACGATAAACTACATCCGCGTCCTGGGTGAGACGATAAACTATATCCGCGTCCTGGGTGAGACGATAAACAACATCCGCGTCCTGGGTGAGACGACAAACTACATCCCCGCCCTGGGTAAGACGATAAACTACATCCAACGGCAAAACCTCTGATCAGGTTCTGTGGAGCATGGAATCACTTCTTAATTGTTCCCAGGTCCACCCTGACCTAGGATGGTATCCGCTATTAGGGCCCCATGTAAGGGTAAATAGTTAACTGGTGTCAAAATACTATGACAGTGTAAAAATTATTTTTAATACCAGCAATAAATTATTTGAAGAAAAATTATTATCAACAATATATTGCCAGCAATAATTTGTTGAAAGAAAAATTTTACCAGCAATACATTTTTGAGGAAAAAATATTATCAGTAATACATTTTTGTAAATAATTATTACCAGCAATAGATTATTACCAGCAACACATTTTTCTTCAAAAAAATATTACCAGCAACACTTTTTTAAAGAAAAATATTACCAGCAATACATTTTTGAAGAAAAAAATATTACCAACAATATATTTTTGAACGAAACATATTACCAGCATTAAAAATCTTGTTGGCATTAAATAACCCATTGTGGTTGAGATGTCATAAACCAAACCAACCTAACTTTCCAAAGGAATGCGAAAAGAAGAATTATCGTCTTTAGCAAGTGGGATTGGTGCATAAATTGTAATTTCTGTCCTATAAGCAGCGAAATGTCTTTCGATAAATTGTATCACATATTTTCGCCATCTTTAATACACTATCCAATAGTTGAATTTTTATGTAGCTGTTTGATACTGACATCACTAATACTAAGCTCACGTCTTCGGCTGGATATCTTCTGTCTGCTCATAGTCAAACCGTTTGTCTCACTTTCGTCTGTAAGCCTAATAGCGTAATTAATATCGGACATCCTTCCGCTGTGACAAACAAGACTCAAGTCGACGCTGTCAATCACTGTCATGCGAACAACCTTGAATGTTGCACTCGCCTACTCACTACATACCCACCACACGAGCATTAATGGAAGAGGAAGCTCACAAAATTCTTTCTGTCCGTCTCATACAAGAACAGTTTAATAAATGTAATGCACTAATAAAATAAATTTAAAATAGAAATAACTATCTGCATTCATTTTGTAGCTGACCAGACCACAGGCTCTGATGCGACCACAGGCTCTGATCAGACCACTGGCTTTGATCTGACCCCAAGTTCTGATTAGACCATAGCATCCGACCATACCCAAGGCTCTGATCAGACATCATTCTGACGAGACCACAGGCTCTGATCAGAGCAGTCTCTGACCAGACCACAGGTTCTGACAAGACACCCAAGTTCTGACCAGAGCCCAGACTCTGACAAGTTCATATCAGACCACAAGCCCTGACCTGACCCCAGGCTCTGACCAGACAACAGGCTCTGACCAGACACCCAAGTTCCGACCAAACCCCAGACTTTGACCAAACCCTAAGTTCAGACCAGACCACAGGCCCTGACCTGACCCCAGGCTTTGACCAGACCACAGGCTCTGACCAGACACCCAAGTTCTGACCAGAGCCCAGACTCTGACAAGTTCATATCAGACCACAAGCCCTGACCTGACCCCAGGCTCTGACCAGACAACAGGCTCTGGCCAGACACCCAAGTTCCGACCAAACCCTAAGTTCAGACCAGACCACAGGCCCTGACCTGACCCCAGGCTTTGACCAGACCACAGGCTCTGACCAGACACCCAAGTTCCGACCAGAGCCCAGACTCTGACAAGTTCATATCAGACCACAAGCCCTGACCTGACCCCAGGCTCTGACCAGACAACAGGCTCTGGCCAGACACCCAAGTTCCGACCAAACCCCAGACTTTGACCAAACTCTAAGTTCAGACCAGACCACAGGCCCTGACCTGACCCCAGGCTTTGACCAGACCACAGGCTCTGACCAGACACCCAAGTTCCAACCAGACCCCAGACTCTGACCAAACCCTGAGTTCAGACCTGGCCACAGGCTCTGACAAGACCCCAGGCTTTGACCAGACCACAGTCTCTGATCAGACCCCAGGCCCTGACCAGACACCCATTTCTGACCAGACCACAGGATCTGAGCAGACCACAGGCTCTTACCAGACTCCAAGTTCTGACCAGACCCTAAGTTCGTTCTAGGTTGTCGCTTCTTCTAGTTGAACACTTGTGACTTAAAGTAAGTCATTCTTTGGACGGATTGTTACCCAATACCCAAGAAAAAAAACACCATGAGACCAAATTGTAGCAGTATGCAGGTTTTATCTAATTACAACGTTCTCATAATGACCGACTGTAGGCAAATGGGATGAAGGGGATCAAACAGTCTAACCGGCATGTGCCTTCCTTTAGAGTGGCTGGCGACCAGTTCTCTGGTTTAGGCTGCTAGGGACCGCTGTCATATAGAGAACATGCCTTTTTTTCCAGTCAGCTTTCGTCTAAAGAGTCATTCATCGAGAACCCATGATCTGTTAACCTGTTTCTTAGGGGGTCCATTCAGCTCAGCTGATCTTCTTTGTCAAGGCGATAATTATCAAAACGATTTCTGTAACATCCTGTAGATGTGTCCTTAACAAGATATCTGTGGATAACCAATATCGCTATAATTTGCCACCTCATGATAAACAGCGACCTGGATCAGCTCTAAAGTTATTTGGGGCCCCGGCGTAAGCTGAGATTCGGCGCCCTTCGCTGTATAGTATTATTTATTTAATTATTCGTTTACTTACGTTTCACTGCAGTGAGGTAAATAAATCGTTTAATTTTTTGACATCCTTTCAGGAAGTGTGACGAAATTCAATAGGATTATTTCATCACTTCCTGCAATCTCTTATATAAAAAACGCATGTCCTGGTTTCTCCCCACCTCGTCGCTTTTAATATGCTCGCCTTTCAGCTGGGAACATCCTGGATGCTTATTATGACAGGAAGCTTGACGACACTTGCTAGCTGAGGTACCTACACACATATTTCAAAGTTATAGACTTTCGCACCCACTTCAAAGTTTTACAGTTCACTGAACCGTAAGCTTCCGACACGCTTTCGCGACGAATTTCATTTTGTTCGTGTATTAGGTGGGAATAATTAATGTCTTTACATTAAATTTTAAAGTCCTTTATTCATTTTTGATTTGCTCCTGAACAAAAGAAAAGTTACATCTCGTTTGTATTTTTTGGGATGAGGAATTATTATTTTATACTTTTTTCTATTCGGACCACAATATTCACTTTGGTTGTTATAGTCAAAACCTTTCGGCTCTTACAGATTTAATAATTTTTATCAGTATTTTTGGGATGAGAAATTATTATTATTTTATACTTTTTCTATTCGGACCACTATATTTATCTTGGTTGTCATGCTCAAAACTTTTCAGCTTCCGGTTCCTTCAGTTGGGTATTTTCTAAGCCTATTTTAGAGTGGCAGAAAGCCGAATGAATGTTGCACCCAGTGAGGATCGAACTCACCATTCAGTTGTAATTCATCTATGGAAACCATGGCACCACGTCGAAGTGACCCAGTTTCTTCAGATGTCTGTCTTCTCTTCGGACGTGGTAACCTACTTGGAATTGCGAACCATTTCCGTTGTTCATTCCACGGAATGATCCAGAAGAGGTAACTTAGCGTTTCAACACTATCCGAAACTTAAATCATGCCCAGACAATCCGACATAGATCTGCATTTTTAACAGTAATCATGGCACTTTATCCAGTATGAAAGTGAAAGCAACAAAAGCCTATGTCTTGCGAATGGAAGAGAACGTAGAATTTTCCAAAGTTCCCTTTATTAATATTCGAAAATCCACCATAACTAAAATCCCAGCTTGGACAACAAGGCAGCCCAAAGTGCTCCTCGAGCTATGTAAGAGCTCAAAACAAAATACAAACCGTCAGTTTTCAAGCGGAACTACAAAACATTAGACAACAATATCCAGATTATTTGCACATTTACCACTGATGGTTCCAAAGACAGCGATAGAGTAAGATGTGCCGTTATTTTTAAAAATGCAAACGTCTCCTAAATGAAGTCGCCATATTTAGCACAGAAACCAGAACGATAAATATCGCCCTCGATATGAGCACCAAAGAAATTTTTTTTTCTTGTTCCATATCAGTATTAATATCTATCAAATCAAAAAGCTGGAAAACCCTTTGATAGCTAAAATATTATTAGAAAAATTAACACTATCTCTACGTTCAAAAAAGTTCTGTTTAACTGGATTTCTAGCCATGAACGGATTAAGATCAGTGACAGAACAGACAAAAGGGCTAAACATGCATTAAAACTGGTTCTTGAAAACTACCAAATCCTATAGACTAATCTAAAGGCATTAATTAAGAAAAATAGAAAATCAATAGTAAGAACAGTGGAACAGACAAACATAAAATAACCTAAATATAATCTGTCCAACACTCAAGAGAAAAAAAAACCCTGCCATTATGAAAAATACCGAATGAAAGAGGTTACCATAAAATGACTACGAATAGCTCACACTAAAATGACGCATTCTTTCTTACTAAAACAAGAACGATCATGGTGTCCTACATGATAAGCCCAATATACAGTAGGACATTTTCTAATTAAATGCATGTAACGAAGGAGTTGCCGAGAGACGTCGTTCTCCCACCGTGAAAAGAATTCGCGTCGCAATATGCGTTGTTTGTAATCGTAAGCGGAATTGATTTCGGTGCGATTCGAACCCGAGCCTCGCATTAACCAGTTCAGGTTGATTTATCCGAGTAGAATGAACGTACAATACACAAGCCAGGATGTTGGGAGATGGACGCGATTTGCATATCCATAGGCGAATTTAATCCAAACACCCGGATCGAGTGCTTTGCGAGACGCCGGGGCAGTGAGAAGGAAGGCGTGAGTCTGTTTATGCTTCGGCCCTGTTTCTGGTAGTATCATGGCTACGACTAGCTTGGACCGGCTCGGGTCTGGACCAGCTATGACAAGCCAAGACTAGCTTAGACCAGCTCTGACAAGCTATGACCAGCTAAGACTAGCTTAGACCAGCTAAGACCAGCTTAGACCAGCTTAGAGCAGCTTAGACCAGCGGCCCGAGTGAAGACAGTCGGGTCCCCACATTAAAAACCGTTCTTGTGTCCCAATCTGACTCAGTGGGGGGGGGGGTCAAGTAAATACACCTACCTGGCACAGGGCTCTGTCCCTGTGCTGGTGGTATCACGGCTATGACTAGATTGGACCAGCTCGGGTCTGGACCAGCTATGACAAGCCAAGACCAGCTCTGACTAGCTTAGACCAGCTCTGACAAGCTTGGACAAGCTATGACCAGCTAAGACCAGCTGTGACAAGCCAAGACCAGCTGTGACAAGCCAAGACCAGCTATGACTAGCTTAAATCAGCTCTGACCAGCTTGGACAAGCTATGACCAGCTTGGACCAGCTGTGACAAGACAAGACCAGTTTATAACTAGCTTAGACCAGCTCTGACCAGCTTTGACAAACTATGACCAGCTAAGACCAGCTTAGACCAGCGGCGCGAGTGAAAACAGTCGGGTCCCCACGTTAAAAACTGACCTTGTGTCACAACCTGAGTCAGTGGTGGGGGTCAAGTAAATCTCACTTACCGGTCACAGGGATCCGTCCCTGTACTGGTGCTAACCCGACTATGACTAGCTCAGAACAGCTCTGACAAGCTACGACAAGCTAAGGCCAGCGGTCCGAGTGAAAACACTCGGGTCCCCACGTTAAAAACCGACTTTGCGTCACAACCTGATTCAGTGGAGGGTCAAGTAAATACGGTGAGGAGGAAGGCGTGAGTGTGTAAATTCCTCCCTTAACGGGTATACACATTCGGATACTTACCGGTCACACGGATCCGTGCCTGCACTGGTAGTATGACAGCTATTATTAGCTTGGACCAGCTCTGACCAGCTTGGACCAGCTATGACCAGCTATGACTAGCTTAGACCAGTTCTGACCATCTTGAACAAGCTATGACCAGAGGCCCGTGTGAAGACACTCGGGTCCCCACGTTAAAAACCGACCTTGTGTCACAACATGACACAGTGGTGGTTGGGTGGATCAAGCAAATACAGTGTGGAGGAAGGTGTTCTTAACGGTGTTTCTAAGGGCAGTCAAGGAGCTGAGACGAGCGACCGTGTTTCTTTTCTCTTTTCTTTGCTTTGCTTCATTTTTACTTCAAATCTTGACCCCAAAAGATACAGTTTCTTCAAGGCAAGCAACCTAAACGAATATTCGAAAATATTAAAATAGAATTCTAACATTATTTAAAAAAAAAAAAAAAAAAAAAGCAAAACAAAGATTGATTGATTTTGTTTAGTGGCATATCAACCACAATGGGTTATTTAATGCCGACAAGATTTTCATTGCTGGTAATATTTTTTCCAAAATATATTGCTGGTAATATTTTTTTTCAAAAATATATTGTCAGTAATACTTTTTTTTTTCAAAAAATGTATTGTTGGTAAAAATTTTTCCAAAAAGTATTGCTGATATTAAAACCTATTTTTACACTTTCATAGTGTTTTGACCTCTTTTGGGGTGTTAACTATTTGCCCATACCTGGGACCCTGACAGGTGCTAGCACCCCGGGTCAGGGTGGACCTAAGGACACCAGCAATTAAGAAGTGGTTCCATGCTCCCTAAAACCTTCTGATCAAAGGCCTTGCTATTGGATGCAGTTTATCGTCTTACCCAGGACACGGATGTAGTTTATCGTCTTACCCAGGACACGGATGCAATTTATCGTCTTACCCAGGACGGAAAACAAAGATTGTCTATTTTCCCTAAAATGACCTTAAATAATTGATATGACGTTAAAAATCCATTTAAACATTCCACGGAGTTGTTTCTTTTCATTCTTTCTTTACTTAGGGGAAATTTCATATCAGTTTATATTCACCAATCTTATCTCATACCTGATGGTTGTAAGTTCAATCTCGAGATCTGGTAGTGCTCAATACTCTGGTTCAATGGTTCAGTAGAAGAAACGGTCAAGCAACATAGAAGTGAATCAGACTCATTTGAATTAACTGATACGACTTGAATAACCCTGAGCATTAAAAGTGGGTTGAGTAAAGGGCTTGGTTCAAAATTCCAAGATGTTTACTGAAACGCTGTGAGTATGACAATAAAGATGAACATGCTGACCCGGGCGGCAAAACAACTTAAACCGGCCCAAATCCGAAACAATACTATGTCGCATTTGATGTGTACGCATAGCCATTAGTGTGTGCTTGATTCCTAGAATTGATGAAAATATCTGAGCGAGAACCAGTTCGTGTCTTTTCCGGTTACATGTCACGGGTAGGGTCTGTCTTTGTGTCGTTCAACTGATATAAACAAAGTTGTCCCTGTAACGGAAGCGTGGGCTTGGATTTGGGGCTGATTCAATAAACAGAGTCCATTGCATGGCGTGAATCTTCCGGATGTGGCGGGGAAGACGGAATGGTAGAAAAGTAAGAGGAAGGAAGGAAGGAAGGAAGGAAGGAAGGAAGGAAGGAAGGAAGGAAGGAATAGCGAAAGATAGAAGAGAAGACGAAGAAGAAGAAGAAGAAGAAGAAGAGGAGGAAAGGGAATTGAGACCAAGAAAAAGAAGGAAAGGAAGGACAACAAGAAAGGAAAAGGAGGCAAGGAAGACAGTAAGAAAGAAGACGAGACATTGAGGCCGAAAAAAATAAAAGAAGAAGAAGAAGAAGAAGAAGAAGAAAAAGAAGAAGAAGAAGAAGAAGAAGATAAAGAAGAAGAAGAAGAAGAAGAAGAAGAAGAAGAAGAAGATAAAGAAGAAGAAGAAGAAGAAGAAAAAGAAGAAGAAGAAGAAGAATTAAGGCCAAGAAAAGGATTAAATGAAGAAAAAAGGATGGAAGAATAAGAGAAATTGCAGGCAAGAAAAGGAAGGAAAGATGGAATGAAATTAGGAGAAAACCAGTTAACTGCCGTCCCAGGCTAACGAGCTCCATCTACCCAAAGCAGCTGATATATATATATATATATATATTTTTTTTTTTTTTCTCAATTCGTTGTTGGAAGATTTACCTGATGATCCTGAATCCTTAAAAAAGGATTTAGGTGAAATAAATTATCGTAATGGTACATTAAAGTGATTTGTTTTTCATTACATATTAGCTCTGTCCTAACATTGAGCTTTCAGGATTTCATCCTCTTTGGATTTACCAATTCGGTTTACCAAGTTCCTTATAACTTAACTATATATATATATATATATATATATATATATATATATATATATATATATATATATATATATTCAATGTCACTCGTATAAAAGAGGTCTGTCGCTTAAATACACAATTATATATATATATATATATATATATATATATATATATATATATATATGTATGTATGTATATATACTGTTTTGTATAAAAATAAAAAATACCAAAAAGAATACCGGATTATATATCTTATTGGTGTTTCTTTTTATTGTAATATATATATATATATATATATATATATATATATATATATATATATATATATATATAAAGTACATATTGTCAATCTTCTCTTATGTCACTTGTATAACAGGAGGATTGCCGCCCAAATACACAATTATATATATATATATATATATATATATATATATATATATATATATATATATATATATAGCTTAAAAGCCGCCCTAACGGGTTTCATTTAAGCTAGCTCCTGTGAAGGGCTCTTGATTAGGGCTTCATCACAATAGGTAGGGAGGAGCTGATGCGATAGGCTAAAATAACCTACAGAAAGAACTCTAAATTGTTCGCTGCATTTAAGTATTGCATTCATATTTAAGCTTGCCTTTTAAAAGTTCAACGATAATTCTTCTTTTCGTACAAACAATTATTTTTTATTTCATGCACTGGAATTCGCAATTAATTTCGATTATTCCCAAATTTGTTATAAAAATTGATATTTTGCAAAAACATTCGTCGCAAAAAAAATAACGTTAAAAATCGCAGACAGTAATGAAAACTTGGGAATCCAAAATTTCAGGATTGGGGGTCTGGATCCGGGCCGGAATGTTTTTTTTTTTTTTTTTATTTGCCCACGGAATTGGCCTCACTCCGAAATATTAGGTTGGTGCAAAAATAATGACGTAATAATGTCGGTTTTTGAACGTATTTTTTACGTCAAAAAACGACATTATTACGTCATTATTTTTGCACCAACCTAATAGTATGATATGCAGAGCTACGGCTTCTTGGAGTAAAGTTGAAAAGGTGTGACACACTGACATTCGCATTTATTATATAGATGTTAAATACAAGTTTCCTTTTTGTTTCCATTTTCTCTAAAGCTTAGCCGTTACTCACAAGTTCGGTACATGGTATCCTCAGCATCAATCTGACAATCTCCTTCAAGTCTCTTCATCCTCGAAGAGATTGCCCAGATTCGCTGTCATATAGGAGGACAGATATATATATATATATATATATATATATATATATATATATATATTTTTCTATTTCTTAATACCCTGCACCCCCCCAATCTTTGCGTTTCTTGCATATCGATATTTCATGCTATGCCAGATTTCTCGCTAATTAGTTTCTTCATCATAACTGACAAGCAATACCCCACCCCTCAAATGAATGGCCAGTGTTCGATGCCCAGCAGAGTCGGACACGGGGATTGAAACCCTCACCGCTGCGTGACGTGTTATTTAAAATAACACACGTGACAGCTTCATTGACATCCGACGCCTGTCCCTTAACTTGTGTTGCTAGACGTCTATTAGATCTGACGACATATGACTGAGGGGAGTGTGCCCATGCCAAATTGCTAGCATTCCAAACCCGTACGGGCGACCGTCATTGTATACACGTGATAGATCGCGCCTTGAAATTTAGCAATAATACAGTTCATAATTACATCATCTGTAAAAACCAGACCCCTGCACCAAATGGCCCGAAAAAAAAGATCAGCTCTCACGACAATACGGTTTTACTAATTTCCTCTTCCGTGCTGTAATAGTTAAAGATGCCTTTCAAAAACAAAACAAAAAAAAAGTATCATGAAACAGAAATGTCTTCAGCAAAGAAAAGATTGCTGGCCTGCTATCAATCGACCAATAGTGATTTTCCAAGCGTAGCTTAGATGTGGCACCATGACGAAAGTATGGGGCACCCCGTGAGGATCGAACTCACTAGACAGCTTGCTAACTATTACACCACATTGAAGGACCCATATGAATTGTCCTATATGGCAGTGAATGTTGGACAATTTCCTCACAGATGAAGAGAAGACTTGAGATAAAAGAGATGATTTTACAGAAGGAGGTTGAGAATGAGAGCCCGGCGTTGCCCGGGGATTTAACAGTAAGAGACAGATCAAGTATCGTCCATCATAAAGACTGAAAAATAAAATTGACAAAGATTATTGTTTAAGGTTGACGGACACGCATGTCTTAATTAGTTTTTTTTTTGTTTTTTTTTGTTTTGTTTTTTTTTGTTTTGTTTTTTTTTTGATTTTTTACGAATTGGTCAAACCCAAACTCAAACAAAAACATTGTTTTCAATCGTTATGAGTCTACCGATTGAATAGAATTTTATTATAAACAATTGTCTTGTAAATGGAATTTTTAAAGCATTCTGAATGTAAAAATAAAGAAAAAAGTGTGCAAGACAATAAGAAACACTACTTGCCAAAAAAAAGTGAAGTTTTGTTGAAATCGGTTGAAAAATGTAGGAAATCCGATCCTAAATATAAACGAACACACACACACACACAACCAACCAACCTGGGTTTTATAATAAGTATAACTCGAAGTGAGTTGTCCCTCTTTCATTAATGCCTCTTAAGCGTGTTTTCAAATTGATTTTGTGCCAAAACAATTGTGTTTTTCCAATTTTTGCCGCTGTTAGAACCACCGCAAGGTAATTCACGTAGTCCTGTGAAGTTTTGTTCAAATCGGTTGAAAATTGTAGGAAATCTGATCCAATATATAAACGTACAGACACACACACACACACACAATCTGCGTTTTATAATAAGTAAGATAAGGAAGTGTTAAGGAAAAAGACACTTAAAAGAAAATAGTGCTGACCTGCTATGTAATATCAATCGTCCATATATGGCAGCGAATGCTTGACAATTTCCTCACAGATTAAAAAAAGACGAGGCAACAGAGATGTGATTATACAGAAGCTACAGGAGGCTAAGAATACCATTGTCTGATCATGTGAGCAATAAGGAAGTTTTAAAGAAAGTTACTTAAAGTTAAAGAGTGCTGAACTGCTGTATAATATCAATCGTGGCAATGAATGAAGGCCAAAAGGAGACTTGAGGCAACGGAGATGTGATTCTACAGAGAATACGATAGACTGAACATGTGAGCAATAAGAAAGTTTTAAGAAAAAAGACACTTAAAAGAAAAGAGTGCTGACCTGCTATGTAATTGGTTGGCAGAAAAAATAAAAGGGAACTCAATACATAACGCGACCAAGCACCCTGACCACAATGACCAGGGGCTTGCGTTTCTCCCCTCTTCCCTGCTTTCAGCGAGAAGACGCCGTGTTAAATAAGGGAGTGTAAACATTAACTGGTCCTGCAAAGTACGAAAAATCTTGAGAAAAATAATTCAGAAAAACCTTCATAAAGTGTATTCCGACTAGATTCGTAAGACTGAAAGAACTAAAAAGTCATTAGGCTTATGATAGATCTTAATAAACAGATGAGCAATAAAATTGAAGGGTGTGTGGCAACGCAATGAAGAAAAGGTCAACATTATGAAGACATAACGTCTACCCTTGCTCACATGGACGGAGTAGCAAGGAGCTACAATAATAGATAGATAGATAGATAGATAGATAGATATTAGGTTGGTGCAAACATAATGTCGTTTTTCTTTTGAAGTTGGACGTCAAAAAACGACATCATTTTTGCACCAACCTAATAGATAGATAAGAATGACATAGATAGATAGATAGATAGATAGATAGAGAATAGGCATAGATAGATAGATAGATAGATAGATAAAGAATAGGCATAGATAGATAGATAGATAGATAGATAGATAGATAGATAAAAAAAAAGAAAGGATACAAATAAAGGACGAAAGACAGTGTCATATAGGAATAAAGAGTCGCTGCCGACACTTGAGTTTGAACACGGATCACCAAAGAGCAAGCACAGTCGACCTCATTTTGAAATAATCAGATAATGTAAAGGGTGTATATATATATATATATATATATATATATATATATATATATATATATATATATATATATATATATATATATATATATATATATATATATATATATAATGGACTCTCGCGTCGGTTTCGACGTATGAGGATCTGACAGCTTAGTTGATCCAATTATGAAATTTTGTGCGCTAATCTTAAGTGGCATTTACAAAGGAGGCCACATGTGGAGCAAGTGTGAGGATTGTGAGATGAGATCACTGTTAGATTGGCTGACCTGTTAGATCTTGCTCTCGCTTCTTGAAGATGATTCAGACAAGCAGATGGAAAATTGCTGAGTTATATATATATATATATATATATATATATACCGGCTTGGTTTGAGGAATCGGACAACCCAGTTCGAATTCCAGTCGAATCCATTGCATTCACTTACGTGCTAATACCATTTGGAAAGTTGTGAATCCTCTTCTTCTCCCCCCAGATATGGGTAAAATAGCAGGACAGACTGGGTTCTATACCCTTGGATGCCAACTGGCCTAGGAGAAGGACAACTCTGAATTCAAAACCTGCGGTGGGTCGTTTGGGGACCTCATGGCACTTAGTGCACCAGGTCTCTGTATTCGGCCCTTCGAAAAGTGTGGATGGTCCTGCACAAAACCTTCACCACTATAATCAAACCTCAAGTGCTGTTGTCTGGCTGTCGGTTTCCTTGGAACTGATCTGCTTGACCCTCTTACGTCGAATTCGACGGGAGAGTCGAGTATATATATATATATATATATATATATATATATATATATATATATATACAATTATTTATTTGAAAATATAATTCCAACACGCTACATAAGAGTTCTCATGTTTCAAAACAAGAGCCGAAAACTTCAAAATAATTATTTGAATTAAAGTAAGCTCTGTTCCATCTTCAAGCGAATTTATTTTGGAATAACTTATTTCTGAAATTTACGTGTTTTAATAGCATATTCATTATTGAAATCAAAATTTCTATGGTAACGAGACCTGGTGCACCAGCGCGATTGTTCATATAGAGAGGGGCGCAGAGGGTTAATAATTTTTATCAGTATAGAGTTACATTCATAGATGTCAAGTCAGGGTAAGGTTGGGGTGTCTAAATTTAAAACTGAAGATGATTTAGTCTAGTCTGGTTTACGTGTCTATGGAGATTTTTTTTTTTTTTTTTTGCTGAAAGGGTTTTGTGTATACATAAAAAAAACTGCCGTAGCATTTGTTTTTTGACGATTTCATAAAGGGTTATCATTTTTGTAGGGTATTTAAGCTATTTATTAAGACAATGGATTTTTAAAAAACTATATGCTAATTATTCAATGCAAAGATTTGGTGATGTCGGGAAAAAAGCGTTAACTCATGTCTATTGTTTAATAGATTTTTATTATTTAGAAACTTAATAATGTGTAGTTTTTCATGTAGGCATAAAGGGCATGGGTCATCCCAAGTTTTACAAGTTCTTGTTTGGTTTATAATTTTCCATTTTACTTTTCCATTGGTGTTTTATTCATTTCCTTCAAATGCCAAAAATATTTAGATAGAGATGTCTGATTTCTTTTATTTATATTGTTGAAGGAGCACTTATGCTGCCTCCATCTGGTTTTAAATTCATTCTTCGTAGACCCAATGTATATCATATTAGTATTAGGACTCTCAGTGGATGAGATAGTACATTGGTATACCACAGATTTGACGCAGCATTTATTTTCTAATGGGCAGTCTTCTGGGTTTCTACAATCACATAATTTTTCACTGTTTTTGTCTAATTTAAGTGTAGGGTTTTTATTAATACTATTCAGGCATGGGGATTTGTTCAGGATTTTATTATTGTGTTTTTTTATTATACTTTCTAGATTTTCAGTGCAGCTGTAACTCAATTTTAGGGTGTTCTTATTAAATATATTACTAAGCCTACTATTGGTAGGGAAGAGTTTTTCAATTAAAGCTAGGAATTTCTTTCCTAGTTTAATACTAACCATTTGGTTGAACGGAGGGGTATACCAAATGTTTAACGTTCTTTTTATAGATACAAGTATTTAAGTAAATGCTCTGTTTATAATAAACAGTATTAAATAACATTTACCGGCCTGAATGTCCGAGAAATTTTCATAGAAAATATTCGTCCTTGGACAGGATTCGAACCTGCATCCTATACGGAACCGTCATTTACGCTGACGTGCCTTGACCGCTCGGCCACCAAATAAATGACGGTTCCGTATCGGATGCAGGTTCGAATCCTGTCCAAGGACGAATATTTTCTATGAAAATTTCTCGGACATTCAGGCCGGTAAATGTTTTTTAATACTGTTTATTATAAACAGAGCATTTACTTAAATACTTGTATCTATAAAAAGAATGTTAAACATAAAAAAATGTCTTTAATAAATAAATTGTCGGACTTTGTCCATTTCGTAATATATATATTTATTTATATATATATATATATATATATATATATATATATATATATATATATATATATATATATATATATATATATATATATATATATATATATATATATATATATATATATATATATATATATATAGGAATTAGCGGTGTTTGAGCGAGTGTTGTTCAAAGGCGTTACGATTATTGTTGTATCTGTGATTTACAAAATCTCTCCCACAAAAGAAAGAAAGAGGAGATAGATGGGGTGAGGATGCTCTAATGCATTTAACATATTCGCTGAGATGCAAAAACAAAAAAACTTGTCATTTTTTAATCTTTTCATTTGTACTTTCTCACTTCTTGAAATAATGACCTGAATTCATACTTATTGGTCGTTATTACAATAATAATTATTATTATCGGTCGTTATTACAATAATTTGTTTTTTTAAGTTGTTTATCTCAGATATTTAACGATGCAATCGGGGAACTTATAGCCGCGAAATTCACAAGGAGCTTATTCAGTCATTAAAAATGATGATTCATCAAGAAATTCAAACAGGGGAACCGATAAATTTTCACCAGTGATGCTATTAGTCTACTAATTAAATTATAGCACTTTTGCTGTGTGTGGGGACAAGTAGCTAGCTTTGTCACGTGCACTAAAGATCCTGGCACAAGGTCTGCATCTAGTCGTAATCGGACGTAATGGTCTCAAGTCGTTGGTTTTATGAGATGCAGCACTGTAATTATTCTTTGTCATTTTAGATTTTCTTTCAGGGTAGACTATAAAATAATTTTATTTTATTTTAATACTTTTTTGTCTGGGGTTTTGAGGAGCGTGGAACCGCCTTTTAACAGCTGGCGTCCCCAGGTCCACAAAAAGTGTAATACAGTATTGTGTTGCATGCGACACGTAGTTTGCTGGGGTCTAAGAAGCCCCCGGAGGAGAAATAGACGCGTATTGTCCCTACGGCATCCAGTGGTTGTAAAACGAAACTCATTGGTGGATATTTGTGCCCCTTTCATTTTATACGACTTTAAACACGCCATCTTTGTTTTAATTGTTTCACCCCAAGCAAGGCGATAATACCACTAAGACGCAGGGGATTAGAGGGAGTGAAAGAAAATAAGAAGATTGAGAATGGGGGTGGGGTAAGCGAAGAACAAAAAAGGAACAGGATTCAAGAAGATAGCGATTGATGTTGCATTTAAATTTTTGAAGATTGTCTTTATCAGGGAAGCAAGAAATTGAGAGGACGTACAACAGGTGGGAAGTGCGAAAAAAAAACAGAAGTGACGGCTGCATTTGCCCATAGCTGGAGAAGAAGAGGATTCATACCTTTCCGAGCGGTATTAGCATGTAAGTGAATGCAATGGATTCGACTGAAATTCGAACTCGACTCTACGATTCCTCAATCCGAGCCACTATCCATTACTCCGCTGTAGCACGCTTAAATTCGTGTAGTCAAGACACCATAGGGGAAAAGCTGGTAAGAGCAGTTGCCATTAAAATATTACTTAAAATTGACAGTGGTAAGCCACGTCACATCGGTGAGAAAGTAACTCGATACGAGATGCCTGGTCAGGATTGATTGCATTCAAAGTGGGCGTTTGGGGAATTCCCCTGGCAGAGAAGGTGCAGTAACCTCACAAATGACCTGGATTTCAGCATGAACGTGAATCTATTTATATTTGTATGGCGAACATCGTTTGATGACTAGAGAGTTTCGACAAGAAAAGAAATGATCAAAAGGTTCGATGAACTTGTTTCATTGCCAGAACAGTCAAGCAAATATGTTCACACGAATATTTAGCGATGAAAAGAGAGGCGGAGCCGGCCAAATGACTTGCGCTATTCGGGTGCGCCAGTAACGTAAATCGTTACCGGCGTGGAAAGTAGCCTAGGCTGTTCGAATCCCAGCCGTGTCTCCTGTGATTTTTTTTTTTTTTTTTGGTTAAATACCTGTGGAAAAAAAATGAATTAATTTCTTCTACTTCCAGAATTGCAGAACTTGGCTGGTAACCAGTCTAGGAGAAAAACACAATTTTGAATTCGATATTGGTTGTGCGTGGATCTAGCAACCCAACCCCATAATGTGTCGACTATTGTCCGAAACCTTTATTGCCATATTCACGACGTTTCGGCCATTGTACGCTCCGGCCTTTTTCAGGTGATTGGAAATTCAAGCTGAATCTCGTCCACTACAGATGCCTCCCTCAACTCTCCAAGTTTTTGTTCACCGTGAGTATTGAACTCACATTATTTCTTTGGGTCAAGTCACTGGATCCAACCAACGCTTTTATCCGCCGTTTTGGGACTTATAAACTTAATGTCTAAGTAACCATTTTTTTTTTTTTTTTTTTTACCAGCACTCATATTGCAATTTTCTTCTTGTTATTTCTTTGACTCTAGCATTCTGTATTACTGCTTCCCATAGTGTATTCATTTCTATGCTTGGTCAACTTAGGAGATTTTTGTAGCTTGCAAATGTGATGATTCCTTAAATTTTCGTATTTCCCAGTGATGGTCTCTATCTGTTATTTCAACCTCATCCATCAGGGAGCAGTGAACTCTTTTTTTCTCTCATATGTGGTCAGCTACGCCTGATTTTTCTATTTCCCATCGTGTTATGACTTTATGATGTTCTTGAAGTCCTATCTTAAGGGGGCGGCCTGTTTCTCCTTTATATTTCTTACTACACCTGCACGGGATGGTATACACTCAGTTCTTAGTCATGTATGTTCTCCTCTATGGAGGTGGGCTTACTAGGAAGAGGTGTCCGCGAAGTGTCGAACCACTTTTTAATATGTATCTTATGGTGACTTTCTAAGCGCAGCTTAGATATGGCACTAGGCCGAAAGTATGTGGCACTTAATGAGGATCCTAGCGAGACAAGCTTACAAACCATTACACTGCGTCGAAGTGTTCATAATAGGTGTCATTTTCAAAGCTCTATTTTGTTTTATTGACGTGGTGCTGATCGATAAATTTTGACAAGTGGCAAGTCAACATACGAGATATTGTGGCGCATACGTGGCCTATGTAATGTTGTTTTTTGATAGTTGGTACTGGAGATGCAATCTCTCATAGGACATGAGAATTCATAATCAGCCTTATTTTTACATAGTGGGGATTTTTGAGGTCTTGAATTGCTAGATGTTTTGAAACTTTAAGACTAAATGATAAATATAATGTGTTTGTTGAGGACGTTGGGACACCGAAATCCAAAGGCGTATTGGAAGAGCAAAACATGCTTTCCAAAAGCAATGCAAAGTACTAAGGAAGAGGAAAATTTCATTAGAAATAAAGGAAAGAGTACTGAAATGCTACACGATATGAATTCTCCTGTATGGCAGGGAATGCGAGACAATTTTATCCCAACTGGAAAGAAAAGTTGAGGTAAGAGATGTGGCTCTACAGGAGGATGCTGAGAATGTCATGGACGGTGTAGAATAAGGACAATTTTGAACTCAAAACGGCCTTGAGTGGGTTGGGCATCGAAAGGCTATCTTGCCCAAGATGTGAGTGTGTGCATGTGTGTGTGTATATGTATGTGTGTGTATATGTATGTGTGTATGTGTGTGTGTGTGTGTTTGTGAAAAAATTCAGATAGAGTATATCAATATCAATATGGCAATATGTGCAAAGACAAAAGGGAAACTTATCTTAGCCGTTTGGTCCTCCGACCTTTATCAAGGCAAATGTAAGGATTTTATTTTGTGACATGTATTTATATACAAGAGCAAAAACGTTATTGGTTTTTAAAAAATATAGTGCACATGAATATTCATCAGGCTAATGGAAGAGACAGGCATGGATCACCGCATGACTTTTCCTTTAACCTTATGAATACTTGGCACAAAATAAAATCCTTACATTTCATTTGCTAAATTCCCTCAAAGGACTAAAACGCGTCCACTAAGTTTATCTTTTTTCTATAGGATTGGTGTATACGGAATGAATTCCAATAACAAACAAATACTATTCTTAAAAGAGTGCTCAATACAGAGTAGAGCAAATATAATTTATCCGAAAATGATAACATAAATATGTTATAAAATCCCATAAAACAATAAAAATCATAAAACATGATTTAAAATGACATAAAAACATAAAACATATATATATATATATATATATATATATATATATATATATATAGATAGATAGATAGATAGATAGATAGATAGATACACCTAGTGAGCCAGACAAACCTACCTAGGTTTCACCTAAACGGATCGTCAGGGAAAGTATGGCCATACTTTCCCTGACGATCCGTTTAGGTGAAACCTAGGTTGGTTTGTCTGGCTCACTAGGCGTATCTAGGTCTGCTCTACGATTGTATTGAGCTCTTTTGTTAGTTACTTGTCTACTCGTATCGGGGTTTTTTCTTTGGGCTTCAGACCTGCATCTGTGCGATTTGTTCGACAGTAGTTCATGTTTGTAGCTCTTTCTTTTTTTAAAACCTTTTTTTTCCTCGGGATTGATTTGATTATTTGCAAATCAAAAATTCGAGGGTTTTTCGAAACGAGTCTAGTTATCTATATTTATATATATATATATATATATATATATATATATATATATATATGTTGGGGGAAATGTATGGCAAAATAGAAAAAGGTTTTTCTCCAATATTGTTCTTGATATATAAATTTATACCGAGTGTAACAGCAAAATTGTTTATTTGTTAGATTAAGCTCGAAACCCTTGTTTCTTAGAAATGATTAAAGATAACTTATTGGAATTCTTTGAGGTTTTTATAAGACTATTGGCCTCTACTTTGAACAATAAGAATATATAATTATTCTCTAAGCTTAACATAAGTATCGTGATGAAATCGATAATAAACAAAAATGAAATTAATTAATTAATCATAGCTAAGGATGTATTTGAATCTCTCTCTCTCTCTGTATATATATATATATATATATATATATATATATATATATATATATATATATATATAAATGCCCAGTTCACCTGGATTGGTATCAAATGTGAAAAAATTGCTAAACAAATATCATCCAATGTTCGTCGTTGTTTTTTTCTCTGCCGTGGTTCGGATTATTTTTTAAACACGGCCTATGTTTAGATCTGCGTGTAAAGACGTTCCCCGTCCCCATCAAATTCAATTATTTATAAATACGTTTGTAGTTGCGGAGCCGACTACATAGGGAGAACGACTCAACGCTTAGACATTAGAATAAAACAACACGTTCCTACAAAAATTAGAAATCACACCTTGCCGTTGAATGGACTCGTCCCGAACACCTATGGTTCCGCCATATGCGAACACCTATAAAAAAACAGACATTGTGCAGCCAAATTTAGTGCTGACTGGTTCAGTCTGAAGTCGGACGCCCGGCCTACCGGCTGATCGGTTGATCAGTTGAACTCTCTGCCTTTGGGCCGGGAGGAACCCGAACGAGTCTACGCCGAAGGGCGGAGTCTCTTTCGGGGAGGTAAACCGACACTGAATCCGTTTATACGGGTTCAAAGGGCATATTTTTGGACGAGTCCACGGCCTCGGAGATCCAACGTTAAACCGGCCTTGTGCCACATGATGCCCTCGTGGCGGTGGGGGGATGACTAAATACTAGTGCTGACTGGTTCAGTCTGAAGTCGGACGACCGGCTGACCGGCTGATCGGTTGAACTCTCTGCCTTTGGGCAGGGAGGAACTCGAACGAGTCTACGCCGAAATGCAGAGTCTCTTTCGCGGAGGTAAACCGACCCTGAACCCGTTTGTACGGTTCAAAGGGCATATTTTTGGCCGAGCCCACGGGCTCGGAGATCCCGCGGTGGTGGGGGGGTACCTAAATACTAGTGTCGTGTGGTTCACCGTGTTGTCCCGGTCACACTCTTTATTTCATCTTAAGGTTCTAGAGGGACTTTACATCGGGTCCCGCAAGCCTTCTTTGTGTAAACAACGTGAGTGTTTGTTGGGGCTTGCTGTTATTTGTCTCTAGATCCTTTTGCGAATTTTTTTTTCCACAACTTCCTTTTATTGTACATTTTTCTGTGTTTAATTTTAAATTAAATCTCCCGTTGAAGACTGAAGAGCGGGAGCGAAACCGGTTGCTGCGCCCGTTTTTTATATTTCGATCATTAAATTTTGTACCAACAAAAATATCTTTAAATATATATATATATATATATATATATATATATATATATATATATACCAGGATCATTTGCCACCTTATTCATAACGATCTTCTTCCTCTAATCATATAACTTTATGTCTTGGAGTAACAATGTGTCTGACATGTTTCAAGTATGATTTTAATTTCAAGTCTTTTTGTCACTGCTCTTTGGACTGTCATAGCTGAAACTCCTCTCTCACGTGCCAAATGTCTTATGAATTGAGTTGGATCTTTTCTAATTGATCTTATTTAGCTCTAAGTTGAAATGATGACCCCCACCTCTTCCTATTGTGACCTTTTGATCCAGTTTTCCTCTCTACTCTTCCCTCTTTTTTAAACTTATTCACCGTTCTCTTAATGGTTCTTGAATTGACTTTGTAGATGAAAGCCTGGGTATAGATGTTGGTACCATTACTGAAGGCCTGAATGATCTTTTTCCTCTGACCATTGCTCAGATGGGAAAACACTGGATTTGACACTAAACAAGCTGAATAACTCAAAAGGTTTTTTATTGATTCTTTCGGAAAATGGTGTCAAGATGGGTTGAGGTATTATCTGAAAACCTTGAAAAAAGAAACTCAATTAGTTCAGTTTTTTTTTAGATATTAAATATTTTTTGGGATGGATAATTATGCTGTTATACGATTTGAACAAGCTTGTTGTTACACCCGATATATATATATATATGTGTGTGTGTGTATGTATATAATATAAATAAATATATATATATATATATATATATATATATATATATATATATATATATATATATGTATAATTATTTATATATTATATGCGCGGTACTTATTAGAAAGCGCTCAATATCAGAGATAGAGCTAACATATATGGTTGGATAGATTTGAGATTGTGACCCTGGGTTTCACGCTTTAGCGATCGTCAGACACGCTAAAGCGTGAAACCCAGGGTTACAAATTCACATCTATCCAACCAAATATATATATATATATATATATATATATATATATATATATATATATATATATATATAGTGGCTAAATCTGTGCGTAGATGCAGACGGCACTCGTACAAATACGCATGCGCAAACTATATTGTTTGTGCTAGTGTGTGAAGTTATTCAACTACATTATAAGTTCTGTATCACGTTTTATAGAATACACACCAAAAGGGTTCCATCTCGAAATGGCAAGCCCGCATTTTAATAAAATGAATGTAAGAAAAACATAGGAATTAAAAAAAAGTACGGCTAGGAAGAATGAAAAAAAAAAAAAAGCAGCAGGAAAAAGGATATTTCGGTACCAGAAAGCAGTAAACAAGAAAGCAGCAAAATGCTGGGACACATTCCAATAGTATGGAGGGTTATTGGGTTTCAGCGAAATTTTAGAAAAAAAAAAAGAAAAAAAAAAAAGAAAAAAGATAGGTACAGGCGACAAAGAGAAGGGTTGAATAAACAACAGAGAAAGATGTCGGCTGAAGTAGATGTGGGGAATAAAGCAAGCTACTCTTCTGAAATTCAGTTTGTCGACCCCTTCACAAAATGGCGAATGCATTTCACGGCATCTGCTGGGATTGTGTAAACGCAGGCGATAGTTCTTTTACAAGACGAATTGTTTCTGTTGGCCTCTTCGTGGCGGACCTATCTCAGGCAACAGAATGAGAAGAAAAATGGAAATAAAAAGGGAACTTTATACAGTGTAACCCGGATATAAGAGAAACCCGGATATAAGAGAAACCCGGGTATGAGAGAGATTTTCTCTGGTCCCAAATTAGAGCCATACTTACCTAAACAAAATAGACCAAACCCTGATATAAGAGACGTCTTCTCCGGTCCCGACAACTCTCTTATATCCGGGTTACTCTGTATAAACCAAACCGAAATTCGGAACTGGAATCCGAAACACAGAATTAAAATTTAATTCATTCATTTTTTTTCTTTACATTTAATGGTTACTCCTTTGTGCTGACGACCGGGTTACACGTTATCGGTTTCCCCACCAGGATTTCCTGCTGAGGAGAGCGGCTAAAGACCCTAGCGAAATTAAAATCAAGACCTGTCAAATGGCAGATGAACTTTCTTTATGTCCTGGAGTAACAAGGTGCCTCACGTGTTTCACATATGATTTTCTTTTCAAGTCTTTTTGCCACTGCTTTTTGGACTATCGCAGCTGAAGCTCCTTTCTCACGTACCAAACGTCTTATGAATTGAGTTGGATCTTTTCTAATTGATCTAGTTGAAATGATGACCCTCCTCTTCCTGTTGTGACTTCTTGATCCAGTTTTCCTGTCTACTGTTCCCTCTTTTTAAAACTTATTCGCCGTTCTCTTCATGGTTCTTGTATGGACTTCGAAGATGGAAGCCAGAGTATGGATGTTGCTAATATTACTAAAGATCTGAACGATCTTTTTCTTGTCACCATTGCTCAGTTGGGAAGACAGTGGATCTGACACTAAACAATTCTAACCTGCTCTCTTTCAAACTGAATAACTCAAAGGGCTTTTTCATTCAGACCGGGAAGGTCTGAGGATGTTTCTATTGCCATCCGAATTTTCTAAAATTTTCTAAAAGTTGGCCCATTTCCTTCTATTTTGACACAAATCAGAGGAATAAAATATTTTTCCATTTTTTTCTTTTTTTTAAATTGGGTCTCTATAGACGATCCTTACTAAAAGTAAAATTATCCAAAGCGGGTTTGACTGACGCAAAATAAATAAAAAGTAATCATCAGAAATGTGATATTTCGATGAGATATTTTCAGCATGAGTAATCTAGGATTTTTACCTACACCTAAATCTAAATATGTTCATGTATTTAAGTAAGAATAATGATTTTTAAACCATTAAGAGTAAAAATATTCAAAGACATTTAACACGGATCAAAAAAAAAACAATATATTAGGTTGGTGCAAAAATAATGACGCAATAATGTCGTTTTTTGAGTTAAAAAATACGTCAAAAAACGGCATTATTACGTCATTATTTTTGCACCCAACCTAATATTATCAGCCTGGTCTAGACTACTCACTAGAAAGAATTATGTTATCTCTACAATGAATGTATATTCCCACGTATAAGGCGACCTACAGATAAGACGAGACACAAAATCTAGGTGAATTTAATTATGAATGTGGTGATCATATTAGGCTGGTGCAAAAATAATGACGTAATAATGTCGTTTTTTGACGTATTTTTTAACGTCAAAAAACGACATTATTACGTCATTATTTTTGCACCAACCTAATATTTTGTTTAGTCAGTAATAAGAAATACAGGATTTTATGGCATCTTAAATGTTTTACTGCTTAACATCGCAAAAAAATTAATTCGTCGTCTTCGTTATCAAAACTCTGATACTTATTTTCAATACATCGTCGTTAAGTAATGCGCCATCTTCCGTTCCATTGAGTGCATTGTTTATGTCACATTCTTTAAAAGATTTCACAACAATTTCTGGTCTAATATTATCCCAAGCTTGCTTCACCCATTCTCAGACTTGTGCAATGCCGGGTCTTTTTATTCTTTCTGTAAGTGTAAGGTTGTGATCAGGCATTGCCATCCACATGTTCCATTGCTCTTTCATGTTTAAGTCTAAGCTAATAGGATTTGCCAGGTAGCTAATGTCGGCTGACTATCGTGAATTTTAAACTTACATATGGCATATAAGAAACAGGGGAATTTTAAAGATATTTTTAGTAAAAAAAAAAAAAAAGAAAAAAAAAAAGTGCGCCTTTTATGCCAAATACTGTAATACTTAACATCAAGAAGAGACAGTTGAGCTTTCTGGAGCACATAATGCAGAAGGACGGCTTGGGAAATCTGATACTCACAAGGACAGATTCAGGGCAAGAGGGACAGAGGAAAACAACGCATAACATACTTAGTGAGTTTGACTACGAATTGGAGATATCAAAATCGAGCACGTTCAAAAATTTAAATAGCTTGGTAGGGTTTTTCTAGAAAGAACGGAAAAAAATACGACGTCGCAATTCGAAAACCTTTTGGAATTTGAAAAGATGCCTTCCAAAAGTAAAGCAATGTATTAAAAAACAGAAAAATCCTGTTATAAATCAACAAAAAAGTACTGGACTGTTGTGTAATGTCGATCCTCCTATGCGGCAGTGAATGTTGGACCATCGCCTCACAGTTGAAGAAGAGACTTGAGGCAACGCAAACGTGATCCTACAGAAGGCTGCTGAGAATGGGCCTAACATGTGAGCAACGACGAAGTTTTAGAGAAAACAGAAGCAAAAAGGACACTTATACATAGAATTAGAAAGAGACAACTGAAATTTCTCGGGCATATAATGAGGAAAAAGGGCTTGGAAAATTTGATACTTATAGGGCATATTAAAACCAAAAGGAACAGGTAGGTCACGTTTCTTCAGGTAGATCACCTACCTGAAGAGACGTGAATGGATGGCAGAATAACTAGTGGGAGGGATGTTAAAATGACAAAGCGTTCCAAAAACAGGAAGATATGGAGTGCCATGATCGCCCAAGGCAAGAGGAACAGAAAACACTAAATAATTACCTACTTAACGAGCTTGTGTAAATCATTGACAGGATGGAGATTAGGAGAGATAGCAAAAAACAATACTAATACTAACAAAGGTGTGGAAGTTGTGGAGAGCCGTGATTGCCCATGTTCTGAAGAGAAACAGCACATAGAAGAACAACAAACTTGACAGAACAGGGATTAGGAGAGATCGCAAAAGGACAACATTTATTAAGAGCTACAAAGGAGAGGAAATTGTGGAGAGCCTTGTCTTGAAGGTATGCAGCACATAGAAGAAGAAGAAAAAGAAGGAGCTTGTGTAAAAGAAAGAAGGAGGAGGAGCTTGGGAGAACAGGGATTAGGAGAGATAGCAAAGAGACAAATATTGCTAAGTGCTGCAAAGGTGAGGAAGTGGTGGAGAGCCATGATTGCTCATATTCTGAACGGAAACAGCACATAGAAGAACAACAAACTTGTGTAAATGGTTGGTAGTACAGGGATTAGGAGAAATAACAAAAAATATTAAAAAAATATTGCTAAGAGCTACAAAAGTCAGGAAGTTGTGGAGAGCCTTGTCCTGAAGAGATACGGCACATAGAAAAAGGAGAACGAGCTTGTGCAAATCATTGGCAGAACACAGATTACGAAAGATGGCAAGGAGTTTAGGAGAAATAGCAAAAAGACAAATATTGCTAAGAGCTACAAAAGTCAGGAAGTTGTGGAGAGCCTTGTCCTGAAGAGATACGGCACATAGAAAAAGGAGAACGAGCTTGTGCAAATCATTGGCAGAACCCGGATTACGAAAGATGGCGAAGAGACAAACAAAGGACAGGAAGTTGTGGAGAGTCATGATGGCCAACGTCTTGAAAGGACCCGGCTCATAGGAGGCTATGTTAGTTAAAGTATGGATTCTATATATATATTAGGTTGGTGCAAAAATAATGACGTAATAATGTCGTTTTTTGATGCATTTTTAACGTCAAAAAACGACATTATTACGTCGTTATTTTTGCTCCAACCTAATAGAAAGCGACTTGACGTCGAATGTCAACCATTGAAAGTGATATTTAAGCGAACGTAAAATAAAGCAATTTTTTTTTTTATAACCTCCGGGAATTATATATAATCTCGTTCCCAATAAATAAATAAAAATAAAAATAAAATAAAACAAACGAAAAATAAAATAGACGTGATTTCACATTCATCGTACCGCGACGCAACGTTGTATACTGTCAAAGTTCCCACCGGCGAGACAGGTTTGTTTGGTTGTTCCGCGAGACTTGATTGCTATTTCTGGCTTTGTGCAAATCAGAAAGAGGCTTAAGCGGCCGCACAACAACCGGTAACTTTCATATCTTTTACGAAAATTTATTTGACAATTCAAACCCCGCGGAGTTTCACTGGCTACTTGAAAAAGTTACTTTCCCACGGGCCTAAGTTCCTAGGGTTTATCGTTCAGCTATCCTGGGAACAAACTAAAAAAAAAAAAATGTTGTAATATTGGAAATGGGAATCTAATATATATAAAGTTGTAGCCTCTGTCTGTCTGTTATCGAACTCCTCGGTTTCGAAGATAGACCCTCATAACAATATATATTCTGAAACTACATTACCCTGGGTACCTGGATAAGTATATTTCATTTTGATCAAAGAGGGTCCGCCGTGGTGGTGGGGGAGTTCTACATCCACTGAAATTTTTTTTCGCTTTGATACAAATTAAATTTAAATTTGAACAATGGAATGACATCTAGGGTACTTAGATAAGTAAATTTCATTTTGATCATAGCAGACCACTGTCACAATCCCCAATGATTTGTTTCTTCTCCCTTTGATTTAAATTGAATTTAAATTTGAACAAGGGAATGACTTCTATCCAAAATATAGAAGGAGAAAGCCAGAAGATGGAGGTCACATGGCCAAAAGCAATATTAGACTATAAGCACGTCAAGTACAGCAAGTAATCACCAATCATTGGGTAGTGCCCTACAATACATATTTGTTGCGTAAATTAAACTGTCATATCAATGTTGAAATCTGCTTATCAATTGATTCACTTAAGTATTGCATCAAGTACATATCAAAGAGGTAAGATCAAACTGGTTTAAATCCACTGATGATTTTTTTGTCCCTTTGATTTAAATTAAATTTAAATTTGAACTAGGGAATGGCTCCTATCCAAAATATAGGAGGAGAAAGCCAGAAGATAGAGGTCACATCGGCAAAATCATTGAATAATAATGAAATGTATCATTTTCTCCATAAATTATAACAATGATTTAAAATCAATCATTTTCTGACAAAAAACAATGTGTGACATGCAGCAAGGAGCGGGTAATTCGGCTACTATATATATATATATATATATATATATATATATATATATATATATATATATATATATATATATTCTAACGGGTAGCTCGACTCTGAATTTCTAGGAGGGCGTAATCTTCTGGTGGTGAATTGAGATTCAATCCAGCAATCAATGATTGCGTCGTGCATGAAAATTTGAGTCGTGCTAATGGCAAACGAAAACATATATTTATTAATATATAATTTATAAATGTGTTATCGAGAACTATTTTATTAACACCAGCACTCAATTTGCGATATTATATATTCATTAATATATATATATATATATATATATATATATATATTATCTGCTACTCCAATTTCCACCAATAAATGGTTTCATCAGAGAATGCTTTTTTTTTACTGCACTTTTGATTTATTATCTTGTTAGTAAAAACAGTATTATTATTATTATTATTATTATTATTATTATTATTATTATTATATATGTGTATGTGTGTGTGTGTGTGTGTGTGTGTGTGTGTGTGTGTTTCGTAGATGATCCTTTGCGTAATAGTTCGGTTCAATCGCGTGGTCATGTGTGACGTCATGAGCTGCGGTGCGATTTTCACTTCCAGTGTCTTATATGCACGTGTTTATCGTTGCTTGGAAATCATCCATGTAAACAATCACAGACTATCATAACATTGTTGTCCGTATATTGCTTAATATATTGTACAGTAATTGTCATCTTTGATAATGGCTTATGTAAGCCGAAAGCTTAGATTGGATTAAAAAAATACGTGTCAATATTGTGTTTTTCTTTCTTCGTTTAATGATAATATTATTAAGCTTAGACGATA
>OZ010614.1:49953974-49961474 GCA_963932145.1 Acanthosepion lycidas
ATATAAATTGCTCACAGTAATATATATATATATATATATATATATATATATATATATATATATATGTGTGTGTGTGTGTGTATGTGTGTGTGTGTCGCCTCTAAGAGTTGACTTCTATGTTCACTTTTTACATATATATGTATGTCGTTTTCTCACATATGTTAATATGTGAGAAAATGACATTATTTTTGCACCAACCTAATATATATATATAAAACCAATATAAAAAATTGTTTGAGGAACCTGGCCTTCTAGCACATTGCAGACCCAAGAACCTTAATTATTAATTAAATTATAGGTAGTAACCAAATTGTAGATGATAAGGTAATCTGTAATAGACCAAAAATAAAAACAACAGGATTTTCCAAACAACAAAAGGAGCTTATGCTGTAACCATATTAGACACATCAATTCGTTCACTAGCTCCACGACTCTAACCGTAGAAGTGATAACCTAATTTACCTATTAGAATGCACACTATACTAGAAACAATATGTTAGGAAATCTAAATGGCCCTTTCATTACAGAATTAATAATTATCGTAAGCGGATCAAGTCGCCTCCCCACGTGCAGAACAACATTTCCGCCTAGAAAAACATGGTTTTCAAAACCATGCCAAATTCTCTATAATTGAAAAAAATAGAAATAGACAGAAAAAATAACAGTAGAAAAATTCTAAAGGACCATGAATACAAATGGATTTGGGGCCTCAGAACACTTCGTCCAGATGGGCTTAAACAAATTTAACAACATAGACAAAATTAATATATAACCCTATAAAACAAGCCATACCCGCATTTCTCACCAATACAAACAGACATGCTTGCGGAGGTGTTGAGGTCTCACACTTATACTAATATATACACTTACACACATCATACGCACTTCTAATGAATTAAATGATAACATACACTTAACACACATATCTCCTTCTTAGCAACCAATAATAATGTGAAAATGACCAAGGGAATTATGTGTCGCATGAATCTCCCCAGCTTCTATCTTAAAAACAAATTATAAGAGGCCATTTAACTAATACAAGAACTGAGCAAAATTAACGATAAAAAATGAAAACTAGAGATAAAGTTCATTTTCTTCAGAGTCATTCATTCCTGCATTTCACTGCTATTAACAAGCAGGAATTTTTTTCTCCTGATGATGGCTATATACATATATATATATATATATATATATATATATATATATATATATATATATATATATATATATATATATATATAAAAGTGAACATAGAAGTCAACACTTAGAGGCGACAGTCTGTTTCATGCTATATGCAATCGTCAGGCCACATGCGCTGTTATTTTTCTCGGCTATTTATATATATACGGGTTAGTGGTGCATTGTGGGTATTCTGTTATGGCGGTTATTTCACCGGAAGTCGTTTGTTTATCTATTTAGGTCAAATTATATTGCTTGTTTTTATTTTTGTTTCTTATTTTATTTATTTATTTATTATTTATTTATTTATTTACACACGCTCTATCTCTGATATTGAGCACTTTATTCCATAAATATAGCACACCTTAAGACTATATTTCTTTATATATATATATATATATATATATATATATATATATATATATATCCAAGAGTATAGAATACAAGTAGAGCTCAATATGCAGGAAAGAGCAAGAATATAATATAATATAAGAGGCTCAAATACTTTGTAAGTCTGATGAATTGGATTGTGATTACGATTCCAATGTAATAAATTATAAACATGGAATATTTGAGCCTTTATTTATATATATATATATATATATATATATATATATATATATATATATATATCGTTCACATTATTATAGACTTAAATTGCAACGATTCAATGTGGAATTTCCAAGAGGATTATTGATATTTATTAAGCTTAAAACGTTAAAAGACCTTATAGAATTAATTTTGGCGTACGAAGATGGTGTTCTTAAATGACACCACTCAAGATTTTATTGAGCGAAGCTGGAACGCCAACCACTTGACTTAATGGGAGGTAAGCTATCTAACCTACTATGCTGGCGACACAGAAGATTATTAAACTAAACACTTAACCTAAAGATCTTCTAATGTGGGTCAAATGTGTGGAGACATTTCGGCGCTTATCAGACAGGAATCAGCGTTTACGCACCAATCCCATTGCGAAAGAGGTCTAGATTTAACTTTGTCCGAATTCTACTTCCGGAAGACACGTTCGATTCTTAAATCCGTTGTTTTGTTCTTAAGCATATTTAATCCTGGTGTTACGAGATTCTGTTTTAACAGCCAGCTTGTCATCCCACGGAAGTATATCGAACACCTGCTGTAGTGAAATTTAGTCTCATATGATTTTTTAGATAATATTTTTAAGATCTACGGTCTTTTCTTTCTCCAGAGGTCAGTGAACGAACGATGACGTGTTCTACGCTGATGACGTCAGTATTCATAGTTTTCCATGAAAATGAACTGGAACTCCCCCTCCGCGCGCACCAAAAGTCAATATTCTTTTACAAGTGTTCCAAGATGGAGGACCTTGTATCTAATAAAATAACGTATAAACAGAATATATATATATATATATATATATATATATATATATATATATATATATATATATATATATATACAAACTTTTTATATAATTTTTTATGGAACTTCTTGTTCGACCCTCTTTTAGTTTCAAATTAACATCTCATTTTTCATATAACCCCAGTTTAATGTCATAAGGTTAATATCCGGGTTTCATTTTATAAAACCTCTTCCTTTTAAGGCTAATAACTTCCACTCTCTCCTAACCACCATCTTGGACATTTCGTCTGATCGAAACATCAGAACTGGATGATTCCTGTATCAATTTTTCGACGGTGATCAAAGATACATTTCTAATTCCGATACGAACATTCTATACACCGGGATTGAATAAGACTGACGTGGTTTTGTCGGTTGAAATAGATATATAACCACTTCCATGATGTAATTTTATATTTTGTTATGTAATATATATATATATATATATATATATATATATATATATATATATACGAATAAAATAAAGAACAGATGGAGTAAATTTCTACTGTTCGTACCATTTACTTTTAAAAAAGTAGAGCAATATATTATTATTATTTTTCTTATAAGAGATTATAATAAAAAATGTAGAAATCGCTACACAATAGCTTTCATGTTTCAAGTAACTTGACACAACAGAAACAAAGAGTACTGAATTGTTACGTAATATCAGTCCTTCTATATGGCAATGAATGCTGGACAATCTCCTCACAGATGAAGAAGATACTTGAAGCAACAGAAACAAAGAAAAGAGTACTGAACTGTTACATAATATCATTCCTTCTATATGGCAGTGAATGCTGGACAATCTTCTCACAGATGAAGAAGAGATCTGAAGCAACAGAAACAAAGAAAAGAGTACTGAACTGTTACGTAATATCAGTCCTCCTATATGGCAGTGAATGCTGGACAATCTTCTCACAGATGAAGAAGAGACCTGAAGCAACAGAAACAAAGAAAAGAGTACTGAACTGTTACGTAATATCAGTCCTCCTATATGGCTGTGAATGCTGGAAATTCCCTCACAGATTAAGAGGCTTGAGACCACAGAAACAAAGAAAAGAGTCCTGAATTGCGATGTAATATCAGTCCTCCTATTTGGCAATGAATGCTGGACAATTTGCTCACAGATGAAGAACTGAATTGAGGCATTTATGAACAGAAAGAAGAAAGATTGCAGAGTAGTCAGCAAGAAAGTCAACCAAAGACGTGAGCTTAAGATAGTTGACAAAGAAATGCTATTTGGTTTACATACGAAAGGCTGAAGACAGGTCTAAGTATTCAGAAAAGGAAGACAGAATATTTCGTCGTCAGAAAGAGACAGAGAGTGAGAGAGAGAGACCCCAAAACGTAGTCCGTGTATTGGCGATCAAGCAGCAGCAGAAATTTAACTGTGGGGTAGTGGATTAACAGACGACGCAAAATATGGCATAGAAATGCAAAGGGGCCTAGGAATAGCGAAAGATTTCTTCCAGAAACTAAGCAAATTATTAAGAGATCTTTCGTGTTCTCATGTAAAACGATAACCATAACTTTCTGGGCCTCGTGTAACCAGGAAAAATGTTATACGCCGTAAAAGAAACGAAAACAAATAATCGCCATCCACCGCTGACTCAATTAGAACGCTTATCGATGAACTGGTCTTCATTTCTTGCCACCTGAATAATATATATATATAGATATCTATAAATATGTATATATATATATGTGTGTGTATGCGTGTGTTTGTGTTTATAGATAGGAGGATCAATTTTGAAATAATGAATACAGAAATCGTAAGAAAGATAGAAACGGGGAAAACAAAGAAAGAATGTAGGAAAAGGAAGAAATGTAAACAGATAAGCCATAAATGGAATTAGAAAGAAAGAAAGAAAGAAAGAAAGAAAGAATGTAAGGGAAGGTAAAAGTTTAGACAGATAAGGCAAGAATGAAATTAGAAAGAAAGAAAGAAAGAAAGAAAGAAAGAAAGAAAGAAAAATATAGTGAAAATGGAAGTGTATGCATATAAGACATGAATGAAATACGAAACAAAGAAAGCAAGAGCGAGAAAAACGGAACGAAAGAAAGAAAGAAAGAAATAATAATGGCTTCTCAAAGATGACATATGCTTCCACTTATGGCAAACTCAATGTGTGCGCTGTTTGACAGCCATACAGCATTTGGAGTGGAAGCCATTGCTTCACATGACTTCTCGCCTAAAAGCGAGATTTCCCGAGAGCGACGCATACAGAATCAATCAAATGAACAACATTTAAACCACATTTTATCCATTAAATAGAAAGGACACTACATCTTTAAGACTGCAAGTGTGCAACGACCAGAAATTAGTTACATATGATAAATATGTCTCTAGGCGTGTATGTGTTTGCATGTACGTGTCTTTTTGCGTGGCAATCAGAGACAAAGATAAAGAATAATAAAGAGTGTATGCATATATTTTATGTTTCCAGTGAGAGAGAATATATATATATATATATGTGTGTGTGTGTGTGTTTGTTTGTTTGTTTGTTTGTTTGTTAGTGAGCGTGTGCTGGTCCATGCGTGTGAGTACAAACAAATTATGAAAAAATAATAAGAGCAACTGTTAAATAATCGACAAGAGTAATATAATTTCGAACGGATGACTAAGGGAAAAATCATTGTATTGGCATTATAACAGTAAAAGATATTTCCAATACAATTCAAAAATAAAAATTATTTCCAATGCATTCCTAATAAAAAAATCATTTCCAATGCATTCCTTATAATAAAATCATTTCCAATGCATTCCTAATAATAAAATATTTTCCAATGCATTCCTAATAGTAAATTTATTTCCAATGCATTCCTAATAATAAAATCATTTCCAATGCATTCCTAATAGTAAAATCATTTCCAATGCATTCCTAATAATAAAATCATTTCCAATGCATTCCTAATAGTAAAATCATTTCCAATGCATTCCTAATAATAAAATATTTTCCAATGCCTTCCTAATCGTAAAATTCTTTCCAATGCATTTCTAATAATAAAATCATTTCATATGCATTCCTAATAATAAAATAATTTCCAATGCATTCCTAATAATAAAATCATTTCCAATGCATTCCTAATAGTAAAATCATTTCCAATGCATTCCTAATAATAAAATATTTTCCAATGCCTTCCTAATCGTAAAATTCTTTCCAATGCATTTCTAATAATAAAATCATTTCATATGCATTCCTAATAATAAAATAATTTCCAATGCATTCCTAATAATAAAATCATTTCCAATGCATTCCTAATAATAAAATCATTTCCAATGCATTCCTAATAGTAAAATCATTGCCAATGCATTCCTGATAATAAAATCATTTCCAATGCATTCCTAATAATAAAATAATTTCCAATGCCTTCCTAATCGTAAAATTCTTTCCAATGCATTTCTAATAATAAAATTATTTCATATGCATTCCTAATAATAAAATAATTTCCAATGCATTCCTAATAATAAAATAATTTCCAATGCCTTCCTAATCGTAAAATTCTTTCCAATGCATTTCTAATAATAAAATTATTTCATATGCATTCCTAATAATAAAATAATTTCCAATGCATTCCTAATAATAAAATCATTTCCAATGCATTCCTAATAATAAAGTCATTTCCAATGCATTCGTAATAATCAAATCTTTTTTCATTGGGGTTTCATTATAAAATTTGTTATTGACCCCCACCCGGGCAACTTGTACATATAGGAACTAGTTAGCATAAAGATTTTGAGGTCTTGTAGTGTTTGTAGTAAGAATAGTAAATAAGAATGTGTTGTTTTGGTGTAAGGAATACTGTGGTATGTTTGGTTCAGTGATTGTGGCTAGCTAAGTTTAAGTTAAGACAGATTGAAGACCAGCCTTTCCCTATCCCCTATCCTTAAAAAATAAATATTACTTTCATCTATGGCACTTAAACTTTATGATTTTAATGTACTAGATTGTCAGCAAGATGTTGAAACGGCTAGATGTAACCATAAGTTCTCTGCTAATAGTAAATTCTATCGCATTATATTCTGTCTTCTTAATACTTGTTCTTTTATTCTCCTCTCTCCTTAATAATATTTACTTTTTCCCATATTCTCTAACACCCAGTAACACCTTGCGTCTTAGTGGCTTTATTGTCTTGCTTGGGGCTGAAACGATTAAAAACAAACATGAAACGATAGAATGAACCATTCTTCACAATGAATAAAATACTAAAATAATATCTGCTGTGTTAGTCAATATATAAGACACATTCTGGTAGTTATAAATGATGAAGTTTGACAAAGTAATGATGAGCTCGAAACACCCGTGAAAATTTCACGGTTTTCCTATTCAAAATCTGAATTATTATATTAAAAATAATACGTTAATCGTAGCGATAAGGTAGTGTTTGTGTAACCAATGTGTGTTTTTTGTTTAAAGTATTATTATTACTAATTTTAACCCGTGAAAATTTCACGGTTTTTCTATTTGAATTTTCTGATGAATCTTAATTCATGATGGAATAAGCTCATGGCGAGTTCTACGACAATAAAATATCCGGAGAAATTCCTCTATAGCATCGTTAAATATTTGAGCTTAACAACTTTAACAAAATATTGCAATAACAATCATAAAGATGAACGCTAGTCGTCATTTTAAGAAGTGGGTACAAATGAAATGATTTGAAATTGACAACTTTTTTCCATTTCAATCAAATAGACATTAAACACTTCTATCTTCCTTCCTTCCATCCTTCCTTCCTTCCTTCCTTTCTTTCTTTCATTTTCTTACTGAAACCAAGTAGCGTCTCTTATATGTTTTTTGTTTTGGCACGCAATCAAAACAGATTAGTTCATTAGTTATGAGTTATTGGCGGGAGACGTTAAACACTTCTATTTTCCATTCTTTCTTTCTTTCTTTCACTGAAACCAAGTAGTGTCTGTTCCCCTCTTTCTACACG
>OZ010614.1:49963974-49971474 GCA_963932145.1 Acanthosepion lycidas
GTTGGAGAAAAACAGCTGAAGTACGTATCAGCCACTGTTATATTTTTTTTATTGGTACTTTATCACTTTCTTAGGGACACTTGCGCCCCTGTTCCGGACACACCCATTTTAAGTGGGAGTGCGAATTATTGTGCCATGGCAAAGAAATTATAGAAAAAAAATCCATTGATTTGTACTTTTAAGAAATACAACAGTGATAATAGTCAAAGGAAAAGCGTCAAAATTAGTTCTGATTTGTTCTGATGCTGCATCGGCCTTTGTCCATATGCACTTCTTTTATACACACACACACACTAAACACACACACACACACACACACACATATATATATATATATATATATATGTGAAAATTTCTCAGAGTTAACCTGTAGAAAAGACAATATTTATAAATATAAATGACAATAGGAAAACTGTAATAGTTGCCGACGCGTTTCGTCCAATGTGTACTTTCTCAAAGCAAAAAACGAAATGAATTTATTTAAACAAAGTAACTAATAGTAACAAAAAACAAAATGTCCTTAGCAACTGGAAGAATTTAGAGAACGCTATTTTCATACTGTTAACTGAAAATTACGTCAAGTACTGTCACGTGTGCAGATATTGTTATTATTGCCGTGTTGGCGGATTCAACCATTTTCTTTTGATTTTACGATATTGTTGTGTACGTTTGTTTGGTAGAGCAGTAATTCTGTTAAGAAAGGTGAAATAGGGAAAAAGCCTGGTCGTAGATTAATATTTGGGTCATATTCAATGGCGACACTTTCTAGAATTTTCCTTCTGATTGAGTTAACAGTATGAAAATAGCGTTCACGAAATTTTTCATGCAACAAAAACAGAATATCATTATTGTTTCGTCCGTATATTGGTTGATATATGGAAAAGTAATTGTCATCTTTGATAATGGCTTATGTAAGTCGAAAGCTTAAATTGGATTTAAATATGTATCAATACGTCTTTCAATGATAATGTTTTTAAGCTTATCAGACAATATGAAAGGAACTTAAAATAGACAAAACTTATCTATATTATTTAATGAAACATGCATCAATGAAAAATTGCTGCCTAAATATACAATATATATATATATATATATATATATATATATATATATATATATATATATATATATATATATGCGTGTGTGTGTGTGTAATTTTTTTGGTTGGGGTGTAATCATCAGCCCCACTACAAAATATATAAATTACAAACAAATTATATACAACATACAACACAATAAGCATAAACCCAAACGATAAAAGGCGTTAGTATATATTTCAGGGATAAAAAATGTGTGCTTATCTGTTGGTAGCCACATAACATGTCAGAGAGCTGTCCCCGGACCTCTGCTCCTTTTGATATTCAAATCGAAGAGAGAATATTTGATTTTTTGTTTTAACTAGCGACAAAACGCGTGTTTCGGTGCATCATGGGAGGATTCGATATTTATTTAACTACTTTTTTTAAATCTACCTTTGTTTTCTTCATTGTTAATTATCATTCTTATCTATATTTTAAAGTAATTACATTAATCAACTTTTAATTTTTCTTTTATTGTTAATTATTTTGGTTTCATACTTCTACATAGTCTAGTACAAAGGGTTAGATACTCCTGGGTATGACGAGAAAATACATCCGCAGAAAGGACTCTGATCGAGAGATCAGGCGTTTTGAGTAGCGTGGAACCAACTCTTAATTGTTGGTGTTCCCAGGTTCACCATGAGCCGAGGTGGTAGTATCTGTTAGGGTCCCAGCTATGGACAAATAGGGACCCCCCAAGTAAGAGCAGAACACTATGAAAGTATTAAAATACATTTTTACAGTAAAAATACCAGAAATATATTTTATAGCAAAATGACCAAGAATACATTTTATCTGGAGTTAAAACCATAAAATTGAGTTCAAAAATATTTAGATTTCAGCATTAAATAACCCATAGAGGTGTTAACATGCCTTTAAAGAAAATTAATCAGACAAACTAATGGTTAGATGCTATTTAATGATTGATTTTCTGCTATCACTACAAAATACACACAATATGAGACTCTGGCGATTTTAAGGATAGAGGCAATACACTATTTGATTCCATAATATATATATATATATATATATACATACATATATATATATATATATATATATATATATATATATATATATATATATATATATATATATGTCAGGTCATCCGATAAGTTCTGTCCGAATTTTAACTTTTTGTTAAAATGAATGAAATTTAAAGAGTATTTTATAATGTCTAATGGAGCTAAACATTATTTTTATGTTTAGATGCATTTAAACTTAGCAAATTTTATTTCAGAGAACAATAAAATTAAATTTAGTTTGATTTCAACCCTGCTAACATGGAAGTACCCACGAATCATTTGAAGCACATAATGTTTTATGAGTTCAAGAAAGGAAACTCAGCAGCCGAAGCGGCTAGAAACATTCACTCAGTTTATGGAGAGGAATGTGTGAATGAAAGAACTTGCAGAAGATGGTTTGCAAAATTCAGAGGTGGAGATTTCACCCTTGAAAACGATGATCAAACCGGACGTCCAGTTGAGTTTGATGAAAAGTTTCTTGAAGTAGCCCTTGAAGAAAATCCTGCTTTATCAGTTGAGGAATTGGCAGTGATTCTCAGTTCAAACTATACAACTGATCATCGTCATCTTCAACAACTTGGAAAAGTTCCTAAACTTGGAAAATGGGTGCCTCATGAATTGTCTGAAAACAACCTCAAATCCCGAGTTGACATCTGCTCTTCTCTCCATTCTCGCCAACTTCTTTCACCTTTTTTGGATAGACTTGTGACTAGCGACGAAAAATTGATCTTTTATCGAAATGTTAAGCGTCGTAGACAGTGGCTTGGTAAAGGGGAAGGACCCCAGCCACAGCCGAGAAGGGAACTTCATGGGCAAAAGGTTCTTCTTTCAATCTGGTGGGATCGCCAAGGAATAATCCACTTTGAATTCTTACCACCTAATGCAACAATTAATGCTCAAATATACTGTCAGCAATCAGAGCGTTTGAACCAAGCTTTGAGGAAAAAAACCTGCTCTAGGGAATCGAAAAGAGGTGATGTTTCATCAGGACAATGCGCGACGCCACACAGCAAGAATCACGTAACAAAAGATCGAAGAACTTGGTTGGGAGAAAATTCCTCATCCACCTTATTCTCCCGATCTTCCTCCTTCAGACTACCATTTGTTTCGTAGCTTATTTGGAAGAAACAGCTCATTTGGAAGAAACAGCTTTTGTAACACAGGAAGAGGTTAAAACTGACATTTGTGAGTTCTTCGAATCAAAGCCAAAAGAATTTTACAGTAATGGAATTAGTAAGCTTGTTAATAGATGGAAGGAAGTCATAGATAATCAGGGAAAATACATTGTTGATTGAATCTGTAATTAAATGTAACAATTGGTCATTTATTTTCTTTATTCGGACAGACCTGATATATAAATATATATATATATATATATATATATATATATATATATATATATATATATATATATATATATATTATAATTAGAATTTTGTTCCTTATTTCAATGCACAATGACTAAATTACCAAGTAGTGTATTGCTTCTATCCCTTCTGTCACTTGACACTTGAACATAGCTCCGAAATTCGCATTTATTTACCTCGGCTGCAAGAGGCAGTATTTCTCTACAATTGCACTTAGAATTAAAAATATTCAAGCTCCATCCCTGATGCCTGAGCCATCGCGTTGGTGAAGAGAGGAGAGTGACTTTGTCACCACTCCCAGCTACGTAAGCGTGCCATTCCCACTTTAGATTCAGTCTTGCGGCATATTCCGTTCGAGTAGGTGTACCATTTCAACCACGAGACCCTCGGTCGATTTGTCAAAGAGGTAACGCCTTGAAGAAATCTGCCTGGGGCAGATTATCCCAGAAAGCGTTTCTGTTGAAAAATGCGTGAAAAAAAAAAATAGTACGAGCTGACGCAAGCATTATGAGTAAAATTGTTCGGAACCTGTCGATGGTTGAGCTGGTATAAAGCCGCAAGTCATCATGGCCGAGGTAGCTGAACAAGATCAGTACACTCAAACAGTGTACTGATCTTGTTCAGCTACCGATTCCCGACAGATTATGCAGTGTCTCCTTAAAAATGTAACTAAGGTCCAATCAGTTTAGTTGCAGAATATACCACGGGTTGGCTGTGCGTGTGTGGAAAAAAAACAAATGTACTTTCTGCAACAGGAAGTAGCAAGCAAGCCTAACAGACAAGCATAGCGGGAAAAACCTTTCAGCCATTATTATAGCACACACACGCGGGCACATACACACAAACACACACAAACTGGATTTAAATTCTAATTTGTATTAATAAAAAAAACATTTACACATTTTCGTTTATTTGAAATTGAATTGTGTCACTTTGCTGCCTCCATAGTTGACCCGATTTTTCGGTTAAACTTATGAAAGTTTATGAGCGGTCTTAGAGCCACACAGAGGTTAATCACGTCGGCTCCGATTAATTTTACCTTTTGTCTGAATTCGTATATATATATATATATATATATATATATATATATATATATATAAAGATATATAGTCTTAAGGTGTGCTATATTTATGGAATAAAATGCTCAATATCAGAGATAGAGCGTGTGTAAATATAAAAGTGAACATAGAAGTCAACACTTAGAGGCGACAGTCTGTTTCATGCTATATGCAATCGGCAGGCCACATATGCTCGGAGCATATGTGGCCTGACGATTATATATATATATATATATATATATATATATATATATATATATATATTACATAGAACAGAAATCCTAAATGACCTCATTCGCATAGTTATTTCAACCATCAAGAAGACTTATATTGACATTGTCAACTCAGAAGTGTGAAAGAATCTATCTATCTATCTATCTATATATATATATATATATATATATATATATATATATATATATATATATATATATATTCCCCTTATTCCTCAATTTGTTCTCCTCTCTCTCTCTCTCGCCTTCTTCCATCTTCATACTTTTATCCTCTCACTTCCGGTGTCCTGATATATTGGAGTGGTTTTCTTTGGACTGTAAACCCCTCCACTTGTCTAAGGAGACCATACGGTCGAAACCCAGGTTACAAGTTTGATTGGCATTTTAGCCTTTTCTTAGATCTTCATATTTGATTTTGAATTTTGTATTTATTTTCTTGTCTATATCTTTTAGTCGCGGCTGTTTTCAGTCTTACTTTTACATTTCTATCCGTATATATATATCCGCCTGATACCAATTCAGTCGGGTTTCGATCCTAGCTAGAGGCAACCGGATGTCTAGCCGCACTGATGAGCTGTGATACAGCGAAACAGTCTGTCTGTGGATGACATTATATATATATATATATATATATATATATATATATATATATATATATATATGTGTGTGTGTGTGTGTGTGTGTGTGTGTCTGTGTGTTTTCATTTCGTCTTTATTCATATATATATATATATATATATATATATATATATATGTGTGTGTGTGTGTTTGTGTGTGAGCGAGTGTGTGTGTGTGTGTTTTCATAGAGAACAAAAAGTTTTTAAAAAGGGTTTGTCATTTTCTGTAGATGAACTTTTATTGCTAAGTAACCACTTCCAACAGTCTGTCTGTCCACGCGGTTTGTTTTCATTCTTGGTATTGGATACTGTGTTTGAACGTACTTTGGACAACAGTCTTGTATGTCTAATAGCAATGTGATAGTTGCCACGTTCTTTATCACCTACGTTTTATATATACATATATATATATATTAAAAAAAAAAGACCAATGTTCTTAGACTGAAGTCTTGAAGCAAATTTTTTTTTTCATCCGGCTTTTCACTGGTTAAATCGTTGTGCAAATCCTTTGGGGAATTTATCTCCGGCCTCTTTCAAAAGGTCTGTTACTATGCCATCTTTGCACAGTACTTTTTTTCGGGTTTCATATGTTGCGTTCCAAAAAGATACGTCTGTTGCTGCATCAGGATCATTGCGGGACGGATACGTTTTAAGTTCTTCCTTTTCCTGATAGTTTCTTTAATCTTTTCATGTCAGCTTCCGACAATATCTTCACAAGTTCTCATGATGACTTTGCGCAATTCTCTTTGTTATTGTCATCTCCTTTTCACTTATCTCTGCTGCCGCCGTCAATATCGTTACTAATTCGCTACACATGTTTTCTAATGCTATTTTCGTCATTCCACAAAGCCAGGAATCTCTTTTTGATTTCTAGCAGAGACTCGGTGAGCTTCTCTTTGAAAGTATTAAGATACGTTTACTTCGCCATAGTTTTATCATTCCGTTATAGCTTCTCATCACGGGCGACAGCAAGCGCGGGATATTAACGAATATAATATACATAATATCAATAAATATATACGATAATGACAATGCAATAATTCGGCTACACATGTAAAATAAGGTTTTTGGAATAAAAGGAATAAAAGACAAAAAAGATACGCTTTCAGTTGTAACTTCATTTTAGCAGCTTTCCAGCAGGTTTCGTTGACCGAATTTCAAACACAAAGACTTGGGTCATCTAGTCTTATTGTTTTCAGGAAACTTACTAATTGTACTACACACAGGAATTGTCTCCCCAGGCAAAGATAGATAGATAGATAGATAGATAGATAGATAGATAGATAGATAGATAGATAGATAGATAGATAGATACGAATAATATTAGATAGATAGATAGATAGATAGATATGAACAGACCGTGATAGATAGATAGATAGATAGATAGATAGATACGAATAATGTTAGATAGATAGATACGAATAATGTTAGATAGATAGATAGATAGATAGATAGATAGATATGAACAGACCGTGATAGATAGATAGATAGATAGATAGATAGATAGATAGATAGATAGATAGATAGATAGATAGATAGATAGGAATAATATTAGATAGATAGATAGATAGATAGATAGATAGATAGATAGGAATAATGTTAGATAGATAGATAGATAGATAGATAGATAGATAGATAGATAGATAGATAGATAGATATGAACAGACCGTGATAGATAGATAGATAGATAGATAGATAGATAGATATGAACAGACCGTGATAGATAGATAGATAGATAGATAGATAGATAGATAGATAGATAGATATGAACAGACCGTGATAGATAGATAGATAGATAGATAGATAGATAGATAGATAGATAGATAGATAGATAGATAGATAGATAGATATGAACAGACCGTGATAGATAGATAGATAGATAGATATATAGATAGATAGATAGATAGATAGATAGATAGATAGATATGAATAGACTTTGATAGCGAGAGGGATACGGATATACTTTAATAGATTGAGAGTGAGATAGTTATTAATAGACTGAGTTAGATAAATGCGAATAGACTTAGATACGAATAGATTTTGATAGATAGATAGATAGATAGATAGATAGATAGATAGATAGATAGATAGATAGATAGATATAAACAGACTTTGATAGCTA
>OZ010614.1:49981474-50013974 GCA_963932145.1 Acanthosepion lycidas
TTCTTTCATCATTCTACCCTAAGCAAGGCAATAAAGCCACTGAGACTCAATGAGTTACTGAGTGTTAGAGAACATGAGAAAAATACTATTAGGGAGAGAGGACTATAAAAAGGACAAGAATTAAGAAGGCAGGCGATAATGATTGATATAGCATATAAATTCTGTTGGAAGAGAGTTCCACATGCGAGAAGTGCGGTAGAAGAAGCTGTTAGCATAGAACTTACGGTTACAGCTATTCATTTCAACTGTAAAATGATGAGACCTTGCTGCCAATCTAGTACTGCGCTTAAATTCATAGAGTCTAGGTACGATATAGGGAAATTCAGCCGAACAATTACCATGAAAGTATTTGTAGAAAAAGGGAATTTACATTACAGCGTAGGGAAAAAAAACTGAGATGGCAGGTGAAGACCAATAAAATTGCAGACTCATCAGCCACTGTCAAAGAAATTTTTTTCATCATTTCCAGTCGACTGTGTTTTTTTTGTATTTTTTTTTGTATTAATGAAATATATTTAGTATGTTGTTCCTAAATATATCGTTTTTTCGATGTTAGATTGTTTTGTTTTGTTTTTGTTTTGTTTTTTTTTTGTTTTGTTTTTTTGCTTAATGTTTATCGTATTTTTTTTATAGTTTATTCAGTTAATTATTTTTTGTTATTCTTAAGTACTTACCATATTTATTGTGCGTGTGGTTTTTGCGTTGGTTGGTGATATGTTATTTAATTGAACTATTATCTGATAAAAGATACGTTAATCCGTGCGATAAGGTAGTGTTTGTGTAACCAATGTGTGTGTTGTTTAAATTATTATTATTATTAATTTTAACCCGTGAAAATTTCAGTATTTTCCTATTTGAATTTTCTGATGAATCTTAATTCTTCAGTTCTTGATTGAATAAGCTGATGGCAAGTTCTACGACAATAAAATATCCGTAGAAATTCCCCTATCGCATCGTTAAATGCTTGAGCTTAACAACTTTACACAATATTGCAATAACAATCATAAATATAAATGCTAGTCATTATTTTAAGAAGTGGGTACAAATGATTGTCATTCCACTAAAACAACCGTTAAGCACTTCTTTTTTTCATACATTTTCTCACTGAAACCAAGTAGCGTCTCTGGTATGTATTTTGTTTTTCTACAAAATCAAAGTGGAATAGTTCATTATTCATGAGGTATTGGTGGGAGACGTTAAACGCTTCTTTCTTTCTTTCATTTCTAAACTGAAATACTTGTGTGTTTTCCTTTCATTCCATGCGATCAAAACGTAATTTTCTATTATTTATGAGCTTATGGCAAGAGATGTTAAACACGTCTATCTTCCTTTCTTTCATTAACTCACTGAAGCCAGTTAGCATTATCCCTCTTTCAGCGCGACCAAAACGGAATAGTCTATTATTTACGAGGTATTGGCAGGACATAACGGTCGTGAAAACTAACAAAGGGAGGAAAAGGTACAATAGGCATAGAGGAAAATTCTCCAAGTGATTAAGCGAATTCTTAGACAACATTGGCTTGTTGAAGTTTTGATTATAATATAACTGGGAACAGCTTCAGTTTGAAAAACCGGCAGAAGCTGGAAAGGGAATTAATCATTTGAACTGAATTATAAATTCTAACTTATTGGAAAAGAGAGCTTCATGGTTAAATGTGCAAGACATGCAGGAATGAAACACATACGAGAATAATACGAAAATAAACACATATAAGAATAATGCTAGAATAAAACGAAAATAAACAAATATGATGATAATATGAGAATAATACGAAAATAAACACATATAGGAATAATGCAGGAATAATACGAAAATAAAGACGTATGAGAATAATATTAGAATAATACGAGAATAAACACATACAAGAATAAACCCATACGAGAATAATACGAGAATAATGCGAGAATAATACGAAAATAAACACATATAAGAATAATGAAAGAATAATACGAAAATATACACATATGAGAATAATACCAGAATAAACACATACAAGAAAGATATGGGAATAATACGAAAATAAACACATATGAGAATAGTACGAAAATAAATACATATAACAAGAATGCAAGAATAATACGAAAATAAACATATATGAGAATAATATGAGAATAATACGAGAATAAACACATACGAGAATAATGTGAGAATAATACGAAAATAAACACATATAAGAATAATCTCAGAATAATACGAGAATGAACACATACGAGAATAATACGAGGGTTAACACATATGAGGGTAATACGAGAATAAACACATGAGAATAATGCGAGAATAAACACATGGGAGAATAATACAAAATTATACGAAAGTAAAGACATAGGAGAATAATACAAGAATAATACGCGAATAAACACATACGAGAATAATATGAGAATAAACACATATGAGGGTAATACGAGAAAAAACACGAGAATAAACACGAGAATAAACAAATGCGCAAGTTTCGATTTGCTTTGCCAGGAAAAAAAAAAAAGAAGTAAAGAAAAAGAAAAAAATATCTGGGCATATAATCATACCAAGATATCTTTAAAATAAGGAATGGAATTATCTTTAAAGTAAGAATTGGAGAAACGATTAACTGACCTGGGGCTGGACGGTGCCGTCGGAAAAAGGGAAGAGGAAAGGGCTCGAACATGAACTCACCTGAAATGAAGAGAAAAAAATTAGCCTAATGGCAAATCAGGGCAAAAGATGTTTTTCCTCTTTAAAAAAGTGTGTCCTTAAGGAATAAATTTACCGTAGGGTCATTTTCGAAAACATATGAACCGATTGATGTGCAATTTATCATGTGATATATATATATATATATATATATATATATATATATATATATATATATATATATATATATATATATATATATATATATAATAAATTAATTGATTTAAAATATGGTTTTTCCGCTACACAGTTCTAACCATGTTTCAAAAATGGAAGGTCCAAATTTAATTTTGTAATTAAATTAAAGACATTAGTTCCATTTTATCCTCAAGTGAATTTTGCAGTAACTTCTTTTGGATTAAATTCGCTTGAGGATGAAATGGAACTAATGTCTTTAATTTAATTACAAAATTAAATTTGGACCTTCCATTTTTGAAACATGGTTAGAACTGTGTAGCGGAAAAACCATATTTTAAATCAATTAATTTATCATATTAATGCTCTGTAAATTTACATTGAGCACTATTTTGTAAAAATAAAAGTACCTATAAGAACACCGGATTATATATCTTACTGTTCTTTCTTTCTTTCTTTATATATATATATATATATATATATATATATATATATATATATATATATATATATATATATATATATATATATATATATATATATATATATATATATAGAGAGAGAGAGAGAGAGAGAGAGAGAGAGAGAGAGAGGCACGGTGGAGTAATGGATAGCGTCTTGGAGTAAGGAATCGGAGAGCTGGTTCGAATTCCAGTCGAATCCATTACATTCACTTTACGTGCTAAAAGCCTTGGGAAAGGTGGGAATCCTCTTCTTCTCCCTCCAGCTATGGGTAAATAGCGGAACAGACTGGGTTCTATAGCCTTGGATGGTAACTGGTCTAGGAGAAGGACAACTCTGAATTCAAAACCTGCGGAGGGTCTTTTGGGGACCTTGTGGCACGTAGTGCACCAGGTCTCTGTATTTGGCCCTTCAAAAAGTGTGGCGGGTCCTGCATGAAACCCTCACCACTATAATCAAATCTCATGTGCTGTTGTCGGGCTGTCGGTTGCCTAGGAACTGATCTGCTTGACCCTCGTACGTCGAATTCCACGGGAGAGTCGAGTATATATATATATATATATATATATATATATATATATATATATATTACTTTCATCGGCATAAATCTCACACGAGGTCTGATCAAAAAGTATCAGGACTGTTGCTATGGTAACAGAGCTAAGGTACACAGAGCGAAGCTGCTTGGTACCGATTGACCCTGAACTCTGTCGGGCGTGCACTCTAAGTTATAACATTATCACTTATTTCCGTTGTTTATAGCATTGCTTGGAAGGAAAGTGTGTAGAGTGTGGTCGCCCATTCTGACATTTTCCTCTATTCAGAAGTCAAATCCAACTTGAAAGGACCACAATTTCAAGACGTCCAGGAAACCCAAGAGAATGCGATTAGACATCGGCTCGCTAACCCCGAAAAAGGGGCCCCAGAAATACCTCCATCAATGGAAAAGACGCCGGATAAAGTGTGAGGCTTCAAAAGGGGACTACTTCGACGGAAATTAAATGCAGAATTAATAAGTATTGTAGTTTTTGTTTCGTTTCTACCTCGTATAACACGCAGCGATAATTTTCAAGAAATACGGGTGATGAAAGGTTCTCGGGTCGAAACTTATCGCCTGAAAGCATCATTTTGTTAATGGTTTCTTGGTTGGGCCAAGAACATTTCAGCAACTTCTGAAGACAGCGACAGAGAAACAAACAGTCTGAACATAGATAGATAGATAGATAGATAGATAGATAGATAGATAGATAGATAGATAGATAGATAGATAGATAGATAGATATAAATAGACATAGATAGATAGATATATAGATAGATAGATATGAACGCATAGCATAGCATATCATAGATAGATAGATAGATAGATAGATAGATAGATAGATAGATATAAATAGACATAGGTAGATAGATAGATAGATAGATAATAGATAGATATGAACACATAGCATAGCATATCATAGATAGATAGATAGATAGATAGATAGATAGATAGATAGATAGATAGATAGATATAAATAGACATAGATAGATATATAGATAGATAGATATGAACACATAGCATAGCATATCATAGATAGATAGATAGATAGATAGATAGATAGATAGATAGATAGATATAAATAGACATAGATAGATAGATAGATAGATAGATAGATAGATAGATAGATAGATATGAACACATAGCATAGCATATCATAGATAGATAGATAGATAGATAGATAGATAGATAGATAGATATGAATAGACTGAGATAGATAGATAGATAGATAGATAGATACATAGATAGATAGATAGATATGAACACATAGCATAGCATATCATAGATAGATAGATAGATAGATAGATAGATAGATAGATAGATAGATAGATATAAATAGACATAGATAGATAGATAGATAGATATAAATAGACATAGATAGATAGATAGATAGATAGATAGATAGATAGATAGATAGATAGATAGATATAAATAGACATAGATAGATAGATAGATAGATATAAATAGACATAGATAGATAGATAGATAGATAGATAGATAGATAGATAGATAGATAGATAGATAGATAGATAGATAGATATAAATAGACATAGATAGATAGATAGATAGATAGATAGATAGATAGATAGATAGATTTGAACAGACTGGTAGACCGATGCGTGTGTTGTCCACTATTTTTCGCTTATCCCCCGAAAAAATTTAATCTTTCTGAAAACTGATCTGCTTCCACTTATTCGTTCAGTCACCACATTTGCTTCATATTATTATTATTATTATTATTAGTAGTAGTAGTAGTAGTAGTAGTAGTATGAACAAACATAGCAGAGATAGATAGATAGATAGATAGATAGATAGATAGATAGATAGGAAGTGACTGAGACACATGTGGATTCATATAGAAAGACTCGCAAATATACAAATGTAGGCCTAGATAGAGAGGGAATAAAGAAGAAGAAAGAGAAAACCAACGAGAAAGAAAAGGAAGAAAGCGATGGAAAAGACAGATTTCTCTGGTGCACCAGACCCCGAGCAGGTGGTAAGAATTATCGCTAGATACGCTGACATCCAACACTATCAATTGGTCACAGGATGAAACTTTGACGCCGAAAAACGCACATGCTTTCGAATAATGCGATAGCCTGTGGAGAAAAAAGATAAGTCTAAATCTGCGGCACAGGAATATTTAGTGATGTTCTGCCTTGTTTTTTTTTTTCCTTTCTCTTTTCTTTCCTTTCCTTTCTTTTTTTTTTTTTTTTTACTATGACAATATGAACGAGGGAAATTATCTCGCTAGGGGACATAACTCTAGTCGGGAATCCCATGAGATATAAGGCATTATTATTGAAGCCAGGATGCCTACGTCTTACACGGAGGAGGCAAAGCGCGTGCGCACGCAAGCTCAGAGAGAACGAGAAAGAGAGAGAGAGTGAGTGAGTGAGTGAGTTAGTGAATGAGTGAGAGAGAAAGAGAGTGTGTGGTGGGGAGTGAGAGAGAGAGAGGATGAGAGGGAGGGGGGAGGAGAAATACACAACTGCACACGTACATACACACACACACACACGCATATTCGTACATGTCAGTCTGAAGACCAAAAAAAGTTCTTTGAATTTGCATTAGGTTTGTTTGATAACATACGTATCGCGACTTTGTGAGCGCCATTGACAAAGACATAATTCTATCAACACACTGAAGGTCACTCCCTCTCTCCCTTTCTCTCTCTGTCTCTAACTCTGTCTCTGTCTGCCTGTCTGTCTGTCTGTCTGTCTCTCTCTCTCTCTCTCTCTCTCTCTCTCTCTCTCTCTATATATATATATATATATATATATATATATATATATATATATATATATCAGTGTCTCCGTTTCTATCTATCTATCTATCTATCTATCTATCTATCTATGTTATGGCCCGGTTCCTCGAGCCACGGTGATAGTCCAAGGTAGAACCAATAAAGAAGAACTCGAACACAGGTATGGAATAACACAAATATATTATAAACAGGAATATATACAGAGAAGTAGAAGTGTTAGTATGAACAATCAAGTTTAGTAGAGAGAACAATGTAGTCTCGACCAGTATCACTATTCCAATATCTTGCAGTAATTGTCTGAACGCGACTCTGTTTCGGACTGCCTCTGACTCGGCTGACTGACTCGCTCACTCCTCTGACTGACTGACAGACTCCTCGACAGACTTCAGACTGAACAATATTTAGTCACCCCCACGAGGGCATCATATGGCACAAGGCTGGTTTAACGTAGGATCTTCGAACCCGTGGGCTCAGCCAAAAATATGCCCTTTGAACCCGTATACACCGGTTCAGGGTCGGTTTACCTCCCCGAAAGAGACTCCGCCCTCGTTTGGGTTCCTCCCGCCCGAAAGCAGAGAGTTCAACCGATCAGCCGGTCAGCCGGTCGCCCGACTTCAGACTGAACTCCCTGCTTCCTCTTGAGGCGCAGTATTTATTACGTATGGAATAGTCCATTATGTTATTATGGGTAAGATCCCATAACAATATAATAGTGAGATGATCTATCTATCTATCTATCTTATATATATAACAGTGAGAATCATATTTATTTCTCAAGTGCTTTCCATCACATTCTGAGATCATCATCATAGTTATGCAAAAACTCTGTGTAGATATACATTACTGATTTTTTTTCTTCTTTTGCATTTAAATGCAACGGCTGACAGTTATGCTTTAGAGTTCGTTAGAACGTGAAAAGTTATCCATTATGGATATTTTTTTCTTTTTTGTGGGAATGTCATGGTCAAGCGCGCATTAAATAAAAGTGATTCTCACTGTTACAGTGTATTGCTTGACTTATTTAATTTTAATATACGGAAAAATATTCGTGAACATGAAAGGAATATGATAAAAATAAGCAGACGTAATGTTTATAATTTATTTAACCAGACATGCCTAAAAGAGAATTTGCTGCCTAAATACACACACACACACACACACGCACACACACACACACACACACACATATATATATATATATATATATATATATATATCGTTCACGATAAATGAGGGTTAGCATTGGATCGTACCTTTCGTTTTACATTTATGCATAATATCAGGGGCTGTTGTGGGGAAAATCAGGTAAGGAAAAAGAATATTTCAGTTATGATTTCTTAAGTGTGATACTAGCCCAGCCTTGCTGCGGGCGACAAATCCACACTGACAGATAAAGCAGGATTTTGATAGCATCTCTGCTTCAGAGCTCAAGCTGATGACGGGCCTTCAGTTTATTGTCTTCAAAACCCTTTAACTTAATGAAACATGTCTTGCGCCACTCCTTTCGGTTTGACGCTTGGGCTTCCCCGGTTTTCAGATCAAAGTTAAGACGTTTCAAGTTGTCTTTCCATTTGCCTTTGTAGCGTAAGAGTTGGCATCCAATTGAACGCCTGGAGTTTGGTAGTTGTTCATATAGCGCCCCTTTTTTTTTGGCAGGGGGGGGGGACATATATATACAGGTGTCAGCAGAATGAGACATAAAACCTGTATGTCGGGAAGTACAGGTTTTATCTCTCATTCAAACCTGAAGATGCCTACTAGACGGAGGCGAAACGCATGTTTAAAAAAGTTTTCCCGCCTTCTCATCTGATTTCTCACGTTTGTTCGGATACTATTCCACATTCTGCTGACACCTGTCGTGCTTTTACCGATTGAGCCACAGAGGAGCGTTTCGCTTAGCAAGGTCGATTTTATTGTGTTTAAACTACAATTCTCTATGATTTTCTCTCGTACTTTCATATCTGCTCGATGCGTATCCAAATGTAAACAAATGACGTCACAAATTATGAAATGGACAAAGTCCGACTATTATTTCAAGACATTTTTTATGGTTATACATTCTTTTTTATAGATACAAATATTTAAGTAAATACTCTGTTTATAATAAACAGTATTAAACAACCTTTACCGGCCTGAATGTCCGAAAAATTTTCATAGGAAATATGCGTCCTCCGACAGGAATCGAACCTGTATCATATATAGGATATAATTGTCGGACTTTGTCCATTTCATAATGTGTGACGTCATTTGTTCACATTTGGATACGCATTGAGCAGATATGAAAGAACGAGAGAAAATCATGGAGAATTGTAGTTTTAAAAACAATATATTAGGTTGGTGCAAAAATAATGACGTAATAATGTCGTTTTTTGACGTATTTTTTAACGTCAAAAAACGACATTATTACGTCATTATTTTTGCACCAACCTCATATATATATATATATATATATATATATATAAATGAAAAACAAACCACTTTAAGGTACCATTACGATAATTCATTTCACCTAAATCCTTTTTTAAGGATTCAGGATCATCAGGTAAAACTTCCAACAACGAATTGAGAGGAAAAATGGGATTAGAAATTGGTGGGTAGTGTAATTACCATAAGACTCACTTGTATACATTTTCTACATTTCATTTCCGTTTTATTAACCATCTAAATAGGTCAAGGTTCTGTCACTCCTCCTACTCCAATATAAAACATACTTAAGAGAGATATAAAATTAACCCCTCCCTATACTTTGTACTGTCTGTTTAACTACCACTCTCAACCCCCTGTATTAAATTACAAAAATTCCACTACTCACCAATTTCTAATCCCATTTTTCCTCTCAATTCGTTGTTGGAAGTTTTACCTGATGATCCTGAATCCTTAAAAAAGGATTTAGGTGAAATAAATTATCGTAATGGTACCTTAAAGTGGTTTGTTTTTCATTACATATTAGCTCTGTCCTCGCATTGAGCTCTCAGGATTTCATCCTCTTTGGATTTACCAATTCGGTTTACCAAGTTCCTTATAACTTGAATATATATATATATATATATATATATATATATATATATATATATAAAATAGGTTGGTGCAAAAATAATGACGTAATAATGTCATTTTTTGACTTATTTTTTAACGTCAAAAAAACGACATTATTACGTTATTATTTTTGCACCAACCTAATATATAAATATATGTATATATATATATAGAGAGAGAGAGAAAGAGAGAGTGAGAGAGAGAAAGATAGATTTCTGCAAAAGTGGCTGCATATAATTGAAACCTTTATCATGAAAAAACAACCCCCCACTACACAGCATCAACTCTCATACATAAACATTGATTACATGCAATGTTTCTTGACTTTTGTAAAGGTTCGGCGAAAATAACGTTTACACCATTTTAAACCATTGGCGATTTTTACTATGGAAGATCATACGTGCAAATATTTTTTGCTTTTGAAACAGGAAACATTCATGATAATGTTTTCTCTGGAGAAGAAATTTGCTTTTTTTTTTTACTTTTCAAATGAATAAATTAGAAATAAATCATACGTAAACGAAATTCGTTAATCCCAGTCATCAACGATAATGTTATACTAATATTAATTACTTAATTATAGAAACATTTCGTATTAAAAAAAAATCCCGTATTTTTAAGTTATATGCTTATGCATTATAGTCTTCTGTAATGAAAATAGCTGGGGTACATTCACACTCCTCTTCAGTCTTTTGAACAGGAGTAGAGGTTTATCCCTTGTTTCCATGGAGAGAGAGAGAGAGAGGGCGGGAGAGAAAAGAGAGAGGATAAGGAAGAGATAGGGGGTAGGAAGGGAAGAGAGAGAAGAGAGATTTTTTTTCACGCAAGGCGCAATTCGGATTTGTTGCGGGTTAAATTCTGAAATTACTGATTCGTTGAAAATAATACCCAGAATGCAATAAATTAAAAACAAAATGTTAGTTTACCATATGTTGGACGGGTAGCAACTGCGGCCATTTTGCGTAAGCGCTGCAACATGAACGCATCGCGTTTAATAATGCACCAACGTTTGCCAAGCAAAAATGGATTGCAGTCTAAGCAGGCGAACTTGCACCAACACCGAAGAGTCAGGCGCAACGCTCAGCCATTTGCAATAGTTGGCTGAACACGAATGAAAGTCGAGCTCTTTTCCTTCACCGAATTCTAGGCCGAGGTGAGAAATGGGGACTGTATATTAAACACACACACACACTCACACACACACACACACATATATATATATATATATATATATATATATATATATATATATATATATACTTAAAGGCCTATAATTGATAACAGAAGCCATTGGTTTATACGAACGGCTTCCCATACTTAACACTTCTCGTTTTCACTCTCGCGTGGTCATGTGTGATTTCATAAGCCGCGGTGCGATTTTCGTTTCCAGCGTCTCGTATGCACGATGTTGTCGTTGCTTGCATATCTTCCATGCAAACAAAAACAGACTATCATTATTGCTATGCCCGTGCATTGTTTAATATATTGTAATGTTATTGTCATCTTTGATGATGGCTTATGTAAGCCGAAAGGGTAGATAGGATTAAAAACCATGTATCAATATGGTGATTTTCTTTCGTCTTTCAATGATAATGTTATTGAGCTTATCAGACGATATGAAAGAAATTTGCTTAAAATAAATCGACAAAACGTGTCTATATTATTTAATGACACATGAATAAAAAAAAATGCTGCCTAAATACACACAATATATATATATATATATATATATATATATATATATATATATATATATATATGCACACAGTGTGCAATGGATAAATTGTCGTCTAAATTACGCAAAAATGAAAATAACCCTGACATCTCCATTTTAATAGATATATTTACCAAAATTACGCAAAAATATTTTTAAATACTAAAGAATACATTTATTCAATAAAATCGCCATTGGCTTTAACCACGGCCTCCAGACGACATCAGAATCTCCTGCAACTCTTCTGGACGGCCTCCTTGTTTAAGTTGGTGAATGCTATCATAATCCTTGCCTTCAGTTCATCTTTGGTGTTACAAGGAGTATTGTTGGACTCTGTACCCCACACATAATAATCAAGGGCGTTCTAGTCTGGGGAGTTAGGTGGCCAGATATGAGGGGTGATGCGGCCGCATAAATTGTCTGATAGCCATCACTGGTTTTACCTGCTTGTGTAGCATGGTGCAGAATCCTGCTGCTGGACATATAACCTTCCAGCTGCCACTCTATTGACCCAGGACAGCACTGCATCCTAAAGGCACTTAATGTAGGCCTTCCTGTTGAGTCTGAGGCCCTCTCCAACAAATTCGGGAGTTCTTCGCATCAGAACAATCACAGTGAGTTTCCTGAGCTGACGTATTTTTGTAATCGCCATTAAATTCATCCAACATTTTCCAAATCCTCCGCACTGTCCTCAGATTGACACCCAAACACTCTGAAATTTTTGTGTTGGAGATTCCGACACGAATGCCAAGCAGTACATGCCGTTTCCATATTTTTATAGGAACGAATTACGTTATGGTGCTCTTTTTCTTAAAGACGGTGCCCAACTGACCCTACTATACTGTGCAGTCGACAAAATCAAAAACAAACAAAGCGAATGCTCGTAATTAAAAATCCAAAATGTCGACAATTTACCTATCACACCATATATATATATATATATATATATATATATATATATATATATATATATATATATATATGTTTTGAACAATAGAAAATATTGAGAAATTAAAAAATTAAAATTTTCAGACAAACTGGGTCGTATATTAATATATTTTTGTTTTATTATTTCAATTAAATTCCTCGACTAGTTTCGGCCAGCATGGCTATCATCAGGGGAGAAAGATTCCTGCTTGTTAGTAGCAATATATATTAGTGTATATATATATATATATATATATATATATATATATAGGGTGTTGCAGCAAAATCCGACACTTGACAAAAAGAAAACGAAATAGGCAGTAAAAACAAAAGTTATATATGCAGATATCTGACAGTTTGACAATTAACTAACGTTTTTCTCTCTACCCTTTTCCAGGATGGAATATGAGCGCAGAGCAGTGGTAGTAGCTTCCTTTTGTGTCAGGAAGAAGCCTTTGGAAATGATGGCCTGGTTTGGGTTAAAGAGAATTATGGTCATGGACATTTGGAGTAAGTGGAAGGCGTGTGAGAACAAGGACAAGTTTACTGCCAAATGAAAGCCTCACAACATTCATTCTTCGACCGTTAGGACCGACGAGTTCGTCGCCGCCGTCAAGGAGACAGTAGACAATGTTGGAAGCTTGAGCTACGCCAAGATTGCCACTGACTTGGGCTGTCACAAGTAAGTCGATGATCTGCTGAGCGATCAAGAAGGATATTGGTTACTCCTCCTACCGCAAGTCTAACCGCATTCTCATCGCGAATGCCTCCAAGGAGTCGAGGAAGGTTTTGCTGAACGAGCTCGTAGCACGGGTCCGCTGGGATGCTGATGTTCTTCTCTGATGAAAAGAATTTCATCCAGGACTAGACGAGCAACAGGCAGAACGACAGGTGGATCTGCAAAGACATCGAGGAAGTTCCCGTCGTGAAGCATACGAAGTTTCCCTCCTCCGTCGTGGTCCTTGGCGTCATCTCCAGCGAGGGTGACGTCATGCCTCCGTCCCTCTTTCAAAAGGGCCTGAGAGTCACCGCTGAGATCTATTAGGTTGGTGCAAAAATAATGTCGTTTCTTGACTTATTTTTTAACGTCAAAAACGACATTATTTTTGCACCAACCTAATATCAGGAGGTGCCGAGGAGCGTGGTGAAGCCTTGGATGGACGAGATCGCCGCCGGACCCCCCTACGTCTTCCAGCAGGACTTCCGCTACTGCACACATGGCCAAGACAACCCACGCGTGGCTGCTCAACAATGTTCCTCACCACTGGTCGCCGGACTTGTGGCCGCCCTACTCACTCGACTGCAAAGCCACTTGACTATTTCTTAAGACCAACAAGCACGCCCACAACGCGATCAACTCTCTGAAGGCTGCCATCGAAGAGGCGTTCGCCGCTATGGACAAGGACATGGTCACCAAAGCGTGTGACTCAATTCGCGTCCGCCTTAAGTTGGTCGTCGCCGCCGGCGGCGGTTACATTGCAAAATAACGTTGTATGTAGCTCTAAATGTTGCTAAATAAACTGTCGGGTCTCTTCATATATATTTTTTGATTTTATTGCCTATTTCATTTTTTTTTTGTCAAGTGTCGGATTTTGTTGCAACACCCTGTATATTCCCAGATACCTTGCCTACATGAATTTAAGCCTGCTACTAGATTGTGATCTAAGTTTCACCTTTTTTTTTTGGTTGAAAATAGCTAAATATAACCGCCATTTTTATTCCAAAAGTTTATTTTCTCGCACTTCCGTTTACTTGCTTCACTAATAACTACAATGATCTAAAATTTAAATGCAACGTCAATCGCCATCTTCTGTCTTCTTGAATCCCCTTTGTCTTTTATCCGTTCCTAAATCCCCCCCACCTATACTCATTTTTCTCTTACTTTCACTCCCTGTTAACCCCCCCCCCGCGTACTAGTGGCATTGCCAGGGGTAAAACGATTTTATATATATATTAAAGACATTTTTATGTTTAACGTTCTTTTTATAGATACAAGTATTTAAGTAAATGCTCTATTTATAATCAACAGTATTAAATAACATTTACCGACCTGAATGTCCGAGAAATTTTCATAGAAAATATTCGTCCTTTGCAGGATTCGAACCTGCACCCTATACGGAACCGTCATTTAGCTAACCTCTCGGCCACAAAGGATCGGTCGGTTGGCAAGATCGAATTTACTGCTTATAAACTTCAATCTTCCATGAATCTCGTACATTCATAACTGCTCATGGCGTATCAAATGTAAACAAATGACGTCATACATTAAGAAATGGACAAAGTCCGACAATTTATTTATTAAGGACATTTTTATGTTCAATATTCTTTTTTATAGATACAAGTATTTAAGTAAATGCTCTGTTTATAATAAACAGTATTAAATAACATTTACTTTTCCACATTACGAATAATCCTTCTCAGACAATTAGAAATTACCCGAAGTTCACTTCGGAAGAAAACTACGAGAAAGATCGTCCGAGGTTTCAATTTTCTTAAGTCATCATCAGGATATGTAAAGACATTTTTGAGATAGTTTGGTTTGTTTACGGTATATCAACCTCAATGGGATATTTAATTGCTGGTAATATTTTTTCCAAAAAACGTATTGCAGGTAATAATTTTTTTTCAAAAATGTATTACTAGTACCTATTTTTACACTTTCATACTTTTTTTGGCTGCCATTTGGGTGTTAACCATTAACCCAGAGTTGGGAAACTAACAGGTCCTAACTTTGGTCCTGGGAACACCAGAAATTAAGAGGTGTCCCACGCACCTCAAAAACTCCTTGCTGTCGGATGCTGTTTATCGTCTTACCCAGGACGTGGATGTAGTTTGTCATCATACCCAGGACGGCAATTAGAAATGGTGTAAAATCAGAAAGTTTTAACAGCTTTTTTTTGTTTCAAAATAATAAATTATTGCGCAATTTCAACATTTTACAAAATTATTGTACAATTTTAGACATATTTTTCTCATTGTCTGAGAAGTATTATTCGTAATTTGAGAATTGTAAATCTCTATCTATAAAAGGCAGGATGTGTGTGTGTGTGTGTGTGTGTGTGTGTGTGTGTGTGTGTGTGTGTGTGCGTGTGTGTTTGTGTAACGAATGCACGGCCGCAATTTTCGACGGATTTGCACCAAGATTTACATGCACATGCTCCAAGTTAGCGTAAAGGCCAAGACCGACTTTGCATTTCCCAACTCCCATCGATAGTTGAAATAATCGATATTTCATGCTTCTACGGCAGTTTTCATGTAGTTTGCGGCCATTTTCTACTGGCCAGAGTGAGAGCCTATAGCTGGCTGCCACGAATAGGCAGGAAGATTCTATTGGCCAGCGTGAGAGCCAACAGCTGACTGACACGAATGTTAACTAGCATGCATTCGTCACAAGAGGGAAAAATTTAAATCTGCATGGCACTTTACTCCAATTGGCTCATTCGCTTGCTTAAACTCAACGTTGATTCTGATTCCGCAGAATTGGGTTGCGTGTGAAAAAGTATTTGTTGTTAACATTCTTTTTTCATTCGGTTTTTCCAGTTATGAGTCCTTTTTTAAAGCTGATCGTTTTGTGTTCATTTTGTTTAGTTCTTTTTTCGTAACAGATTTAATGTTTAGTTTAGAGCTTAGAAAAAATTCACAGTGTGAGATAGGCAAGAAGTAAGGCATGTAGCAACATCAGCGCGGCAAAGGGCACTCCTTTAAAGGCAAGGAAGGGCAAAAATATTTTAAGTCAAGTGATAGCGATTGCTGTATGAGTCGTACCATTTTTGAACCAAGCACAGGCAACGCCGGGCCATGCTGCTAGTGTTTAAATAAATAAATAAAGAGAGAACTTTAGGTCTATAAAGCTAGAAAGAAAGAAAGAAAGAACTTTAGGTCTATAAGGCTAGAAAGAAAGAAAGAAAAAAGAAAGAAAGAGAGAAATGACGGGCGGGAAAAGAAAGAAAGAAAGTTTAATCAAACAAAAAAAATTAAATTATACCAAATAATTTGATATGTACTAACATAGCTGACTGCAACGCAAACCCGACTGTTGCAAAAACAGACTGTGTAGCGCCAGCGTATGCGGAGATTGTATGCCAGTCTGCCTTCCTTGAAAATGAAATTTCGACATCTCAGCATTTTTTTCATCTGGTTTCCACCACCCCAGATTACTCAAGCCCGTACGAAATCCGCAACTACTTCGACCAACAGTTATCAAACGTAGTATGACATACTAAGAAGAGAATACCAAGAGTAAATGGGGTAAAAAAAAAGGAATGGTTACATTTTTTTTTTTTCTCTGTCTCCTTTCTTCGTGCGTTGACGACATTTGGCAGATGGGAAAAACTGACATTGGAAGCCAAAAGCGAAAGACGAAACTCGATACACGCCAAAGGATGTTTGGGTTGAACGCTATTCGAAAAGACAGAGATAAAGTTGGTTTTGATGCTTTATTTACGTCTAATTGCAATGAATGAATGAAAGAGAGAATGAAAGGATTATTTTAGAAAAGAAAGAAAAAACTGAAATCTAAGAACGAAAGGGAGACTAAGAAATTAAATAAAAAAAGAAAGAAAGAACGAATGAAAGAAAGAAAGAACGAAAGAAAGTAGGAGTAAGTATCGTTAAAAAATACGTCAAAAAACGATATTATTTTTGCACCAACCTAATACAAAGAAAGAAAGAAAGAAAGAAAGAAAGAAAGAATAAGTAAATACAAAGAAAGAAAGAAAGAATAAGTAAATAGAAAGAAAAAACGAAAAATAAAGAATGAAAGAAAGAATAAGTAAATACAAAGAAAGGAAAAAAGAAAGAAAGAAAGAAAGAAAGAAAGAATGAATGAATGAACGAAGGAAATGAATAATAAAAGAAAGAATAAATAAATACAAAGAAAGACAGAACGAAAGAAAGAACGAAAGAAAGTATGAGTAAATACAAAGAAAGAAAGAAAGAAAGAAAGAGAGAGAGAGAAAGAATAAGTAAATACAAAGAAAGAAAGAAAGAAAGAAAGAAGGAAAGAAAGAAAGAATGAAAGAACGAACGAACGAAAGAAATAATAAAAGCGAGAATATTTAAATACAAAGAAAGAAAGAAAGAAAGAAAGAAAGAATGAAAGAAAGAAAGAAAGAAAGTATGAGTAAATACAAAGAAAGAAAGAAAGAAAGAAAGAAAGAAAGAAAGAAAGAAAGAATGAAAGAAGGAAAGAAAGAAAGAACGAAGGAAAGAAATAATAAAAGCGAGAATAGATAAATACAAAGAAAGAAGGAAGAAAAGAAAGAATAAGGAAATACAGAAAGAAAGAAAGAAAAAAAAACAAAGAAAAGAATATGTAAATTCAAAGAAAGAAAAAATTCAAGAAAGAAAGAATTTTAAAATAAAAAAAAATGGAGTAAGAAAAACAAATAACAAAAATATCAGTTTTGAATTTTCTAATAAAAGAAACAAAATTCCTTCATTTCTATTGAGTACAAATATAATAACCAGAGAAACGGAACAGGGGGGGAGGGCGATAAAAAAAATGTGGGAGGGTAGAAAAGAGAAGAAAAAGTGAGAGATAGGGACGGAACGTATAAGTGTTAATAAGAAAACCTTCAGGGTCACGTCAAACCATTTTCTCCTTGAACGAAACACAGCCAAAGTTGACACTGTCGAGATTAAAATTACAGAGGCGCGTAGAGAGCGAATTTCAGTCGGACCTGTTTTTCTTTTCCGCAGATCAACGGAGTGGAACGAAAATATACGATCCACCTGCTTATTTGAACAAACGTATCCGCAAAATACCGCTACCCTAAGACAAGGGAGCCGGCCTTATGTGTGGGGTCGTTGGCCACAATTATAAGTGGCAATAGGGAGAGACTCGTGCGTTTCGACCACAGATGGAACAACCTTACAGCCCTTCTATTAAAGACATGTAAACAAAACACGGAAAACCAAAAAGGAGACATACAACTACACAGTAGAAGTTGTCTACTAAAATAGGTCGCCATACATCACCAGATAGATAGATAGATAGATAGATACATACATACATACATACATACGAGCAAACTAAGATAGATAGATAGATAGATAGATAGATAGATAGATAGATAGATAATAAGCACACTGAGATAGATAGATAGATAGATAGATAGATAGATATGAACAGACTGAGATAGATAGATAGATAGATAGATAGATAGATAGATAGATAGATAGATAGATAGATAGATAGATAGATAGATATGAACAGACTGAGATAGATATATAGATAGATAGATAGATAGATAGATAGATAGATAGATAGATAGATAAGAGCAGGCTGAAATAGAAGATAGATACGAGCAAACTGAGATAGATAGATAGATAGATAGATAGATAGATAGATAGATACATACATACATACATACATACATACGAGCAAACTAAGATAGATAGATAGATAGATAGATAGATAGATAGATAGATAGATAGATAGATAGATATGAACAGACTGAGATAGATAGATAGATAGATAGATAGATAGATAGATAGATAGATAGATAGATAGATATGAACAGACTGAGATAGATAGATAGATAGATAGATAGATAGATAGATAGATAGATAGATAGATAGATAGAGAGATAGCGAACCCGCACAGCATGAAAAAAAATAAACCTTTCAACAATGAAAAATGCATATATAAAAGAAAGACGAGAAATATAGACAGTCAATGGCTGATATCCGTTGACGCGTGAATGGAGTGTTTGCTGAAGGGTCCGTCTACGAATCTCTAAAGTCGGGATGCCAATCAGCTAAATGACCAAATTTATATTTGTATTAATTCTATATAGATAGGGGAAGAAAGAAGAAAGAGATAGCCCGTATGACAGAAGGTGACAAATAAGAAAATGATATGAACATAGATAGATAGATAGATACGAAATGTCTCAGACAGATATATTTGTATGTGCGAGCGTAGGCACATTAAGAGAAAGAAAGGAAGATGAAAATTATGTAATGTCTTTTCTTTATCTGGCAATACATTCTCTTAATTACAACATAAATTATGCTGCATAAACAGAAGATTGTGTTACGCCATAGCCAATTTGGGATTGCCGAAAGTCTATATCATAACAAACATACACACACACACACACACACACACACACACACACACACACACATATATATATATATATATATATATATATATTCCTGTGTGTGTGTAACTTTCTGTCTCATCATTGATTTGAATACAAACTATTAGATTGACGTTGGGCGTGAGAGTAATCCTTGCAGTTGGGAAATAATTTAAACACTCCCGGGATCAAGTCAGGGGCTCATTTTCCCATTAATTTGCGTAATTGATCCCAAAGTCATCAAACACCAATTTAGGCACCGGAATGTCTGCTACCTGAAGCTTGCTGACGTTATCAAATTCTCGGTGCTTGAACAGAACTGGGACAATAATATATACTAGCAAAAGTACTTGATTAACGTAGGTCAAGTCCCTTTTATTTGAGTGTCCTCTACGCGATAGTTACATCTTTTTGAGAGGTATGTGCCTACCATTAGAAAACAGTATTAGCGAAATCGTTGAAATTAAAGCAGTTCGGTAGATATAAACATTTAGGTAGTTGTTTTTTTTTGTTTTTTTTTTGTGGGGGGGGGGGTGCCACCTGGATGTGCAGATGGTGTAATAGATAACTGCTCGGAATCAGATATCGGTAGAGCCTTTTCAAATTCCACTGATAACGTTCATAGTAATAATACATGTATATTCATTACTTTATATATATATATATATATATATATATATATATATATATATATATATATATATATAAAGAAAGAACAGTAAGAAATATAATCCGGTGTTCTTACAGATATTTTTATTTTTACAAAATAGTGCTCAATGTAAATTTACAGAGCATCAATATTATAAATTAATAGACTTAAAATATGGTTTTTCCGCTTAACAGTTCTAACCATGTTTCAAAAATGGAAGCTAAAAGCCCCGAATTTAATGTTGTACTTAAATTAAAGACATTAGTTCCATTTCATCCTCAAGCGAATTTTGGAGTAACTTTTTCCAAAATTCGCTTGAGGATGAAATGGAACTAATGTCTTTAATTTAATTACAAAATTAAATTCGGATCTTACATTTTTGAAACATGGTTAGAACTGTGTAGCTGAAAACCATATTTTAAATCAATTAATTTATAATATATATATATATATATATATATATATATATAAATAGTTTATGAAAAACTAGGTAATCCGTATGGGTAAACCCAAGGAGGATAAAATCCAGAGAGCTCAATGTAAATCCAGAGCAAATAATTTAAATAAAAACAGACCACTTTAAGGTTCCATGTAATAAATTATTTTAATTTACATATGTTTAATACGGCCCGTCAAAAAATGTGTAAATTTCTTTTCATATTTTGTTTCAACCTTTGGAAGTAAAGTCTGATGATCCGCTGTGCTTTAAAAGGGCTGTGGTGAAATAATTTATTACATGGAACCTTAAAGTGGTCTGTTTTTATTTAATATATATATATATATATATATATATATATATATATATATATATATATATATATATATATAAAAGCAGCCCATCTCCACTCAAGCAGTTTTGTTGAATAATCTGAACATATGTATATTTATTTTTATTTTAATTCTCTCAAATTCACGGATCAATTTCTTAGTGCTGTTGCAAAACTGATTAAGAAAGACACCGTAGCTTTGGCTATTTCTTTTATTTTCCCAAGTACTTTCAAACTCAAACAAGATAATCTTCAGGGGTGATTTACCAAGACAAAAAGTTAATGTAATTGATAGTTCTGATTTTTTTTTTAAATTGCAGGTTGTGTATTTTAAAATAATAATAAAAATATCAGTTAAGTTACCTTCTTTAGCTATTGTTAACAATTAATTTTTAAATGGACTATAACGGAGCCTATTTCATACGCATTTACAAAAATATCACAATTAATAATTACTTGATTTTTTTCTGAGCAATTCATCCTTGATGAGATTGAAAGTTCTTCGGAAAATAAAAGAAATATCCCAAACTATGATGTCTTTGTTAATTAGTTTTAAAACCTCACTAACAATTTGATCCGTGAATTTGAGAGAATTAAAATAAAAATATGAGGCCATAATATGTCTAGATTATTCTACCAAACATGCCGTGCGTCAAAGGCTTATGGGTAGAATTTCCTACTGACGCCAATTCAGCCGGATTTCGATCTTAGCTAGACACAACTGAATGTCTAGCCACACTGATGGGTGACAATATATATGTATATAAATATTTGCTTACTTATATATTCCGTCAATAACGAACATTATTTTATTCTGATGGCGTAACACATTAAATCTAATCTTTTAGCAAACATGGATTTTTGTGCCCGCAATAAAAAAAAAAGAAAAGTGTGAAAGGACGATTTTTCCCATGACACCGTTTTTTTCTTTAATTACCTTCACTCACCGGCAATGTTTATTGTTTTAAAAACGATTATTAGAATTGTAATAAAACCTAAACATTTGATAAAATTAATTTATGAATTTTTTGTATTTCTTGAGAATTTACAACAAAAACATTAAACACTATTAGATTGTTTATATACAAGAATAAATTTATATTTACAACAATCTAAAAACTTTATATAGAACGTAAGTGAATGTAATAGAATTACAGTCGAATCCATTATATTCAGTTGATTACTAATACCCTTGGGAAAGGTATGAATCCTTTTTTTCTTCCCGCATCCCCAGCTATGGGTAAATAGTAGGTCAGACTGGATTCTATAGCCTTGGGTGACAACCGGTCAAGGGGAAGGAAAAATTTTGAATTCAAAAATTTTGAATTCAAAACCATCCTGGAGAGCGTTGGGCTCCGTCAGGCTTTCTTGCCCAAGACACACCATTTCTACTGCGGCTGCAGTACATGTGGTGCCCCAATGACCCTGCGGGTAACGGAATAAAAAAAATCTAATACAGCTTTATTAACTTAAAACTAATACATTATATTATATTATGTTGGTGCAAAAATAATGACGTAATAATGTCGTTTTTTGACGTTAAAAATACGTTAAAAAACGACATTATTACGTCATTATTTTTGCACCAACCTAATATATATAAAAATATTTAATAATATATATAATATAATATTATATAATATATAATATTATATATAACATATATTTATACATAATATTTATTAATTATAATTATAATTATAATATTTATTAATATATAATTTTATATTATATATAATACATTATATATAATATCATATATAATATATATAATAACATTATATATAATATTATATATAATATTTAATATTTAAACTATAAAATTATATATTATATATTATAATATATAATATTATAATATATAATTATAATATATGAATATAATATTTTATGTATTAATATATTAAAACTAATAGAATATGCCATATTTATCATTTGCCAATTTATAAAAAAATAAATATGAAAACAATTTTTATTCATAAATTAATAAACATTTATAAATGATTGAAATATGCGAACCAACTAAAAGGAAATCCTTATTATTTACCATTTTATAAAGTTCGAATCGATTGCCAATTATCTGATATTTTGCCAACCATTCCAATAAACAATAATCGTGTTTGTTTTGTTTTTTTTACTTTTGTTGTCAATTCTCAAGAAAAAAGAATACATGTATAAATTTACTTCCATACTTTTAGGTTTTATTCCAATCGTTGCTTTTTAAAACAATAAACATTGCCGAAGAGTGAAGTTAACTGAAATGATATGGGTGTCAATGGAAAAAATGCCCTTTTGATACTCCATATTTTGTGTCCATGAAGGTTCAGGTTTGCTTAATTTTTTTTTCTATATTGTTATTCAGTTATCCGCCAGAAATTGTTTTTTTAATTTTTACTTATAAGGGAGGTGATTGAGGCTGGTTAAATGGACAAACTTTTATAACTGACACAATACCCACACCTGAGAACATGTATTCGAATTAACCTATATACCGCACCTTCGTTTGTTTAGACATTTACTATTTCACATGACCTCCAATTGTCTCAGCAATAAAATGAAATTTCAACCTACTTCGGCTCGGGAGACAAAAATTGGAAAAAATATCGTCTCTTCTAGCTTAAGTAGTTTCCAAAAAGACACTTTAGTATCTGTCTATATTTCTGAGTTGAGGTATTATGTACACTATTTACATTATTCGGACTACTGTCCTCATCTTTGTCGTCATATTTATTATAACGTTTCGGCCTTTCAGTATCTGTCTATATTTCTGAGATGAGGTATTATGTACACTATTTACATTATTCGGATTATTGTCCTCATCTTTGTCGCCATATTTATTACAACGTTTCGGCCTTTCAGTATCTGTCTATATTTCTGAGATGAGGTATTATGTACACTATTTACATCATTCGGAATATTGTCCTCATCTTTGTCGCCATATTTATTACAACGTTTCGGCCTTTCAGTATCTGTCTATATATCTGAGATGAAGTATTATGTACACTATTTACATTATTCGGACTATTGTTCTCATCTTTGTCGCCATATTTATTACAACGTTTCGGCCTTTCAGTATGTGTTTATATTTCCGAGATGAGGTATTATGTACACTATTTACATTATTCGGATTATTTTCCTCATCTTTGTCGCCATATTTATTACAACATTTCGGCCCTTCAGTATCTGTCTATATTTCTGAGATGAGGTATTATGTACACTACTTACATTATTCGGACTATTGTCCTCATCTTTGTCGCCATATTTATTACAACATTTCGGCCCTTCAGTATCTGTCTATATTTCTGAGATGAGGTATTATGTACACTATTTACATTATTCGAACTATTGTCCTCATCTTTGTCGCCATATTTATTACAACGTTATTCAGGTGGTTCGAATGTCGTTAGTTAGATCCAGTGCCAGGACCCAAAGAGTGTGAGTTCAATACCCGGTTAAGGCAGTGGAGAACTTGGAGAGGTAAATTAACAGGAGATAACTAATAACTGACATCCATTAAACATGGCACGTGGAACTAGAACAGTCTACCCCAGTGAGCGAAATAAAGGGTTCAGTTCGACACTCCAACCACCTGAAGAAGGCCGGAGCGTAAATTATATTTGGACAAGAACATTATTATTAAATCATTGGGATATCAAATAAGATCATCATTTACTTCAAAGGGAAGTTGTACTATTATAAAACAATTTAGATATAATGAGATTTAATATATTATATAGTGCAATAGTTTTAACGCGAGTTTCAATAAACAAAGCAAATTTAAAAGGTTGAGTTTCAACAGAGTCCAAAAGCCCCACCTTGCCATGTTTTTAATGGATGTCAGTTATAAGTTATCTCCTGTTGATTTCCCTCTGAAAGTTCTCCACTGCCTTAACCGGGTATTGAACTCACACTCTTTGGGTCCTGTCACTGGATCTAACCAACGCCTTTATCCATGTGGCACGTGGACCTAGAACAGTCTACTCCAGTGTGCGAAATAAAGGGTTGAGCTCGACATTCCAACCACCTGAAGAAGGCCGGAGCGTACAACGGCCGAAAGATTGTAATAAATATGGCAACAAAGATGAGGACAATAGTCCAAATAATGTAAATAGTGTAAAAGACATTTTTATAGAGTGAGGTGATATTTTTTTATGTTCTGGAGAACGACATTCCTTTGTTCCATTGATTCAGACTATCTCAGTTTTGGATTCAGAGTTGTCTTCCCCTAAACAAACAGCCAAACATCGGTGGGCATGGTAATATTTTGGTAGGGCATGCGTCGGATGTGTGTCCTTCGGCTTACTCTACCAGCAGAATAAGGGGACAATTCGAGTTATTAACAGTGAATTGTTTTCTAGCGAGTCTGAGTGCAAGTGTTAATATTAATGCGTCTTAGTACATACGATGCATATACAGGATGCATACATAAAAAATATTTTGTGTGTATGTACATACATGTGTAATTGGCATAGATGTAAAAAAAAAAAAATAAATATTACAGGGTGGGGGACTACAGAATTTTAGAAATACCAAAGTGGGGCCTCACCCAAAATCGGTTGGCCACAATGAAGTCCTGATCTGAACCCGATCGAAAATCTATGGTCGATTGTGAAGATAAAATTATATGGTGTCAAACAATATAACAGCCAAGCAGACTTATGGGAAGCAATTTAAATTACCATGTCGGAAACTGTACCTGCTGAAGTAAAAAAAAAAAAAAATAGCAAAATCAATGGTTAATAGATTACTGGTTGTTATTGAGAAGAAGGGTCACTATATTAAAATGTAAAGGATCCAAAGACATGTTTGTTATTTGTTCTGTTATAAGTGTTGATCAATTTGTGATGATTTTATTAGCTTTTTATTGAAGGAAAATATGATTCAGACGACAGTTTTTTAGAATACACCAAATAAATAACTTCAATAAAACATATTGATACTACCTAAAATTTAACGCAGGCTTTGTTTTAACATCTAAATCAATGATTCCCAACGTGGGGAATCATTGATTTAGATGTTAAAACAAAGTAATATAATAATATTTTGGTGAGGCATGTGTAGGATTTGAACCCTTCGGCTTACTATACCAACAGAATAAATACGACGGCAATTCCAGAATGAATTATTAACAGTGAATTGTTTTCTAGCGAGTCTGAGTGAAAGTGTTAATGTTAATGCATCTTAGTACATACGATGCATATACAGGATGCATGCATAAATTATATTTGGTGTGTATGTACGTACATGTGTAATTGGCATAGATGGTATTTCCCGTCTCCGAACACTCGCGTGTCTTGGTCAACAAGAGGACGTGATGCATATTGCTGGAAGAACCCATGTTTTGTTGGCCAATCAGTGCATGTGAGCATTCCAGTGGGTGGGAACCAGAATTTTAGAAATACAAAAATGTGACATGGCCCAAAATCGGCTGGGAATCACTGGTATAAATTGTAATCAGGTGGTTGTTGATTAAGCGACTCGTTTTTTTACGGTTTATCAACCTTTTGCAGGTTAATTAAAACCAGAATTATTTTTTTAGATTGTAAGAATTTTGGGAGATACTACTGAGAATAATAATAATAATAATAATAATAATGAGATAATACTAAGAATTTTGGGAGATAATACTGATACACGTCCTACTGATTAACCCATAGCTGGGGGAGAAAAGTTGGATCCATGCCTTTCCGAATGGTATTTTTGCGCGTAAGTGAATTTGCCGAACCAGGCGGGAAAATCCGACCCGCTGCTTATTATAACCTGCACATCCAAGCTTACAGCAACTGGTACATTCGGGTGGAGGCGAGAGAAGAGATGGCTTCACATCTTTCCTATTTATTTGAACAAAAGGGAATGTAACGAAACTGACTGGAATTCGAACTCGGCTCGCCGATTTCAACATGCGAGCCGATGACCGTTACACCACCTGCACATAGACTCACAAGACTCACCACGCCCATAGTCGCGAACCACCCTCATTCCATTGGTGAAATGTAAGTTCCACTCGAACAGTTTCTTCAACTGCTTTGTGGAACCGACTCCCAAGGGGATATTTCCCCGGTCACTGCAATGTTGGCTTTTATCCTCCCCATATATCCCCATAAGCCGAGCCTTTTACTGTATAGCTCTCTACCTCGAGTGGCTCTTGGAACTTGTACAGGGTGAATATTATTGTGCAAAAAATAAGTGTATGAATTGTTTATTCTTGGATGCAACAGCGGGAAACTGATTGATTGATTCTTTCATACGTTTTTTACGGCTTATCAACCCTTTGCTGGTTATTTAAATATTTACATATATTTTTAGAGAATTTTTTTGAAATAATAATGATTTGGTCTTACTAATTAACCCATAGCTGGGGAGAACGTGTGGATTCGTACCTAATCAGAATTTAATAAAGAAGAAATTATATAAGTTCAGATATAAAGTGGGGGGGGTCAATTCTATATTACAATCTATATATAAAATGATCCCTCACTTTGTGGTCACGGTAGTTTTTTTTTATATTTATATCCCAGAGAATGTAAATAAATCTAAAAGACATGCCTGTGTAGCTAATCAGTATTTCATTGATTGAATGATTCATTTTCTATAGCGTAACCCTTTGCAGGTTATTTAAAACCAGAAAATATTTTTAGATTTCAAGAATCTTTTTTGAGATAATAATAATTTAGAGATACAAGTCTTACTAGTTAACCCATAGCTGTGGGAGGAAAAGAGGTAAATTCATACCTAATCAGAATTTGATAAACAATCAAGAAATTATAATGTGGATATAAAGTAGAGGATCAATTCTATATTAAAATCAGTATATAAACTGATCCTTCACTTTGTAACCACGGTGGTTTCTATACATTTATATTCCAGAGAATGTAAACAAATCCAAAAGACATGCCAGTGTAGCTAATCAGCATTTGATCGATTGATTGATTTTCTACGGCTTATCAACCCTTTGCAGGTTATTTAACCAGGAAATTTTTTTAGATTGTAAGGTTTTTTATTTTTTGAGATAATGATTTTAGTGGTTAGTCCTACTAATTAACCCATAGCTGGGGGAAAGAGATGGATTCATACTTATCAGAATTTGATAAACAAGAACTTATAATGTGGATATGAAGTGGGGGACCAATTCTATATTATAATAATTATATAAACTGACCCCTCACTTTGTGGTCACGGTAGTTTCTATACATTTATATTCCAGAGAATGTAAATAAATTTTAAGATACATGCCTGTGCAGCTAATCAGTATTTACAGGTTATTTAAATTCAGAAAATATTTTCAGATAGTAAGAAGTTTTAGTAGAAGTAATAATGGTTTTTGGAACAAGTCTTACTAATTAACCCATAGCTGGTATGGAGGGGAGGTGGTTTCATGCCTTTCCCTAGGGTATTTGCGCCTAAGTGAATATAAGAAACACTCAACTCTCCGATTAACAATTCCGAGTCATTATCCATTACTCCACAGCGCTTACAGAATTTGGTATTCTGAAGCGGTCACCCCCATCAAGCTACTGCCCAGGCTCGACGTTGCTTAACTCCGGGGATCGTACGTGAACCGATACTTCAACGCGACATGGCCGTAGTCCCGAGGAGAATGAAACCGGAGAACGTGAAACTGTCAAAAACTAGTGACTTCGTGAAATCTGGCTAAGTGAAAATAAAATCTGCCTAGGAAAAACAGCGTGAGTGTATACGCGAGGGTTGGGCTTTAATAGTACAGGGCTTTGTTTTGTGAACTTAGTGACCCCTCTTGACCTGGTCACTCTTATCACACAACCTCACAAGACGTTCATTCATTCATCCTGCTTACTCATTCAATTAAGCACTTTAAGAACGTTTTCTTTATATATCCTAAACCCTACCTATCAAAAAGAAGAAGGAAAAAAACACTCCATTGTATTAGATTTAAAAGCAGTGGCGACTCGTGGCTAAGATCAGTGAGGGCGCTACTTCAGAAAATTGTTAGCCATTGTTTTAATATTTGGTTTGGCTTGCTTTGTTTTACGGCATATCAACCTGAATGGGTTATTTAATGCCGACAAGAATTTTATTGTTGGTAATTTTTTTTTTTTTTCGAAAATATATTCCTGGTAATAATTTTTCCTTAAAAAAAATGTATTACTGGGAATATTTATTTACTTCAAAAATATATTGTGGGTAACTTTTTTCCACAAAAATTTTATTGCAGGTACTAAAACCTATTTTTACAATTTCATAGTGTTTTGACACCAATTTGCGGGCTGAGTAGGTAAATATTTGTCCATAGTTGGGACCCTGACAGGTGCTACCACTCCGGGTAATAGTGGACCTGGGAACAAAACCTCCTGACCCGAATGTAGTTTATCGTCTTACCCAGGACGCGGATGTAGTTTATCGTCTTACCCAGGACGCGGATGTAGTTTATCGTCATACCCAGGACACGGATGTAGTTTATCGTCTTATCCAGGACGCGGATGTAGTTTATCGTCATACCCAGAACACGGATGTAGTTTATCGTCTTATCCAGGACTCGGATGTAGTTTATCGTCTTACCCAGGACCTGTTTTAATATTGTGTAAAACGGAACAAAGACATAAAAAGAAAATGCATACACTTGATAAAATCCTGAATGAAAAAGTTTTTTTATTTTTTATTTTTTACTTACTTACTAAATTGGAAAGTTCAAACTTGATTCATTCATTTAAATATGAAATTCATTTATCTTACCTTACTTTGATCGAAAAGGATAATAATTTTGCCCTTGGCCCTTGGATAACTGATGAGAGAAATGTTTCTCCATTGATCCAGCGATTCAAGTGCATTTAGTCTTTCAGGATTCATTTCTTTCATTCTTTTTATGTGCCGTGTCCCTTCAGAACGTAAACGATCACGACTCTCCACTACCTCCAATCCCTTGTAGCTCTCAATAAGTTTTGTCTCTTTGCTACTTCCTCCAGGCCACGTTTTGTCATCGACTTTCTTAAGCCAGGTATGTCATCTACTTTCTTTCCCTCGTCTCTCTTTCCCTCTATTCGACCTGTGAGTATCAGATCTCCGGGCCCTCTTTTCTCATTACGTGTCCCAGAAATTTCAGCTGCCTCTTCCTGATGTTAAGTATAAGCTTCTTCCTTGTTTACATCCCTCCAAAACCTCATCGCTGCTCACACGCTCGGTCCATGATATCCTTAGCATTCTTCTGTAGAACCATACCGTATCTTCATCATCTTTGAGGTGATCGTCCAGCATTCGCTGCCGTAAAGGAGGACAGTTGCCACGTAGCAGCTCAGTACTTCTTTTCTTTGTTAACAAAGAAATCCTCCTGTCTCGTAATACTCTGCCTAGCTTTTGCAATGCATCTTTGGCCATCACAATACGACTTGGAATCATTTTTTATTCTTTTCTGGTTCTGCTGAAGTCATAGGAATTATCAAGAGGATTTTTATCAGTTTCGTAATGTCACTGAAATTAGATTTGCCCGGGTCTTTAGTTACTGGGAATTTTTGCCGTTCAGTTGGAGCAGTTTAAGTTTAAATCAACCCACCCGAAAATCAAAATTTGTAACAACCTTTAGGTGCAACTGAGGCACATCCCCAAATGGGGGGTTAACAATTTGAATCGGGGGGGGTGCTGAAAAGAGAACTGTATAATAATCTTACTTGTTATAAAACGCAGATTGTGTGTGTGTGTGTGTGTGTGTGTGTGTGTGTGTGTGTGTGTGTGTGTGTGTGTGTGTGTGTGTGTGCGTTTATATATTGGATCGGATTTCCTACATTTTTCAACCGATTTCAACAAAACTTCACAGGATTGCGTAAAATTAACTTGCGGTGGTTCTGACAGCACCAAAAATTGGAAAAACACAATTGTTTTTGCTCGAAATCAATTTGAAAACACGATTCTGTCGCCAGAATGAAAGGGGGACAACTCATATCGAGTTATACTTATTATAAAACCCAGGTTGTTTGTGTGTGTGTTCGTTTATATATGGGATCGGATTTCCTACATTTTTCAACCGATTTCAACAAAACTTCACTTTTTTTTTGGCAGGTAGTGTTTCATATTGTCTTGCACACTTTTTTCTTTATTTTTACATTCAGAATGCTTTCAAAATTCCATTTACAAGACAATTGTTTATAATAAATTTCTATTCAATCGATAGACTCATAACGATTGAAAACAATGTTTTTGTTTGAGTTTGGGTTTGACCAATTCGTAAAAAAAAAAAAAAACTAATTATGACATGCGTGTCCGTCAACCTTAAACAATAATCTTTGTCAATTTTATTTTTCAGTCTTTATGATGGTCGATACTTGATCTATGTCTTACTGTTACATCCCCGGGCAACGCCGGGCTCTACTGCTAGTAAATAATATTATTGTACATTATTTACATTATTCGGACTATAGTCCTCATCTTTGTCGCCATATTTATTACAACGTTTCGGCCGTTGTACGCTCCTCAAGAACCCAAAGAGTGTGACTTCAATAAGGCAGTGGAGAACTTTCAGAGGGAAAATTAACAACAGATAACTATTAACTGACATCCATTAAACATGGCACGTGGAACTAGAACAGTCTACCCCAGTGAGCGAAATAAAGGGTTCAGTTGGACATTTCAACCACCTGACGAAGGCCGGAGCGTACAACGGCCGAAACGTTGTAATAAATATGGCGACAAAGATGAGGACGATAGTCCGAATAATGTAAATAATGCACATAATACCTCATCTCAGAAATATAGACAAATATTATTGTAATAATTTAAACTATTTATTTTTATTAAAGTTTTTATGAAAAATATATATCCAAGAACAGATAGTAAATAGTAAAAAGTTGCTGAGAGTTATAATGGGCAGGAAGTAGTGGAGAGCCATTGTCGCTAACAATTTGGACTCAAAACCGGCACTGAAGAATTATCTATCAAACAAAAAAAATCATCGAAATCAGATGAAAACTGTGGAAATGTATAAACAGCATCCGATCACACACACATACATACAGACATACATTTTGACAATTATAGATATAGATCTACAATAGAATACTTTTCATTCAGTTTCAAGCTTTGTCAATCATGAGTTATGCTTCAGCAGACAATACTATCTCTTCTGTCGTCAGTTCATTTTTAAAACCAGTGAAGCTTTTCTTGTTGAACAATTTCGCAGCTACTAAGTTTTTAGTAGATGACTATCGGCCCATTACATCAACACATATGCAACGAAACACTTTCTTCGATTCTGCCATGAGTGTCTTTAAAGAATTCTCACAGTAATTCGAGTTTCTTATTTCTAAAATAGCAGTTCTGGAATATGTCTTACATTCATTGACTAGCAGACTAATTTCTCGAGATTGCATTTGGTCGTAAATAGGTGATTTGCCTTTTAAGCCATGCGCTATGTATGTAATAAAAAAATTCCAAAAAGTTATATTTACGTGTAAATTTACATCCTTAATTCGAAAATAACAAAGAAATTTTGATAAAATCTACCGTTTAGAAGTGATCGACAATAAAAGTTCTGACTCATTCGCGTTACGGTACGGAAGCCATTACTATCGTTGTTTGCATACATTCGCTGCTTATTAGATTTGCGCGAAAGATTACTTTGTTAATGGCCTTTTTACGGTTCTTACTTGACTCATTTACTGCGCAACTGAGGAGTCAATGCGTGCGCAATAATCAAGACTATTCCGTGCCAAATATATGCAAACAACGACCGTAATCCGCGACGCAAATGAGTTCGAACTTTTAATTTCGATGACTTCAAAAC